>BGPT01000693.1:76235-98285 GCA_003297045.1 Symbiodinium sp. clade C Y103
CTGTATTTTGTCGCCGTTCCGTCCTTCACTGCCACTGCGTTTCCCCGTCCGGGAGGGCAGCAGGAAGGCCATGTTTGATACAGTTTTTCTACGGTTTTTGGGCTGCATTTTGTCGCCGTTCCGTCCTTCACTGCCACTGCGTCTGGGAGGGCAGCAGGAAGGCCATGTTTGATACAGTTTTTCTACGGTTTCAGACGACAAGCAGCAGCAATGTGCAGCAGCACCGGCCTCCTCCAGCAGCAGCAGCAGCAGTAGCAGCCTCCAGCAGCAGCAGCAAGCCTCCAGCAGCAGGCCTCCAGCAGCAGCAACAGCAGCAGCAGCAGCCTCCATCCGCAGCAGCAGCAGCAGCAGCAGCAGCAGCCTCAGCCGCTTAAAACGGAGCCAGTCCGTCCTTCACTGCCATGGTGTCTGCTGTTTTGCTGCCGCTGGCTGTTTTTGCTGCTGTTTTGTTGCATGTGTTTCATTCTGTGGCTTGTGCGTCCTTCGGTGCCATGCCCGGTGGCTGCGTCTGTTGCTCTTCCGCGGGCACATGTTTGGATCTATTGCTTACATCACGTGGCCAGCTGCAACAGTCAAATGCACCTGCAGGGCAATCGCTTTGGCAAAAATCGTCCTCCGAGGGCTGCTTTTTTATCCGGGGTCGGCGGCAGGGGCGGCAGCCCTTAAATAAACCCTGAACCAACCCTACATAAACCCTAAGCCAACCCCTCAAACAAACCATGACGAAGGGCATGCCGGAGGTCCGTCACCCCTCAAGGAAGTAGCAAGTGCAGGAAATGCCTGCACAAGCATCAAGGTAAAGTCCAAGGATGTCTAAGGAACTTCCTCAGCAGTTTCTCATGCCATGACACGCGGAGCCCCACGTCTGCGAAAACAATGGAGTGGCCATCCTGCAAGACTATTGAGTGACTGCTCTGTCAACTTGTTTGTCAACTTGTTTGTCAACGTGTTTGTCAACTTGCCTGGTCTTGTCCCATGTCTCATTTGGCGTTTCACCCTATGCAGGACATGCTCCTGACGAACCGCTTCTAACGCCACATCCTTTCTGGCCTGGTCAGCTCGGAGGAGGTTCATAGGTCCGTGTCGGTTTGATATATCCAATGGATTCTAGTGGCGCATTGAGAGCTCTCTCTGCACAAGCAGCACCCCACAAGAACAGCCCTGGAAGGGTGCTTACGCAAATGATGGTGATGGTCACTTCCTGGAGAGTTTATAAAGTTTGACAGTACAGAACTAGCAGAACCAGAGCAGACTCAACCGAAGCAGACTTGAATGCACTCTATTTTGCAAGCATTGTGTAATCCTGTACCGGAGTCAAGCCACAAAAGACCAACGCCTTCAGCGCTGCAGAAGCAAAGACCAAAGCGTGCCCATCCTGCTCAACTAAACAGTTTTTGGACATCTTTGGACTTATGCTTGCCCGTGCGTTTGGTGTCTCTGGGTTTGTCTGGGTAGTTGCGCTGACAATACATCCTGGCGAACTGCTTCCAAGACAACCTCCAGGTCATCGCGGAGCTCTTGACTGCAAAACTGCCTCGCCCAAGACAGCATGCTTTCGCACGCTTCCACACTTGCCCTCACTGTCCGACTCTGTCCACTCTTGGGCTCAGGTCACTGGTAGTCCTGGTAGTCCTGACCTTGGTAGTTCTGACCTCTGGCTGAGCACGTGGCAGGGCATGTCCATCTTGTCGTACCGCCACTCTGGCCACCTGCGCTTGCGCATACTGAACAGGCACAAGACAGGTGTAAGATGAAATGGGACAAAGGTGAGCAAAGCTGACCTTATTTGGGTACCCTTATTTCCAGGCCCGGTATCAGTGTATGAGACCTTGTAGCATCTCGTAAAGAATCCACTTTTTGGGGCTGTTCAATGTTGGCCAATACTAAGGTTGGCTTATGGAAATAGTCACTTAGTCTTTCTGAACATGCAGTTTCAAAAAAAAGTGACTGTTCTCCGAACTCATGTTGCCATCTGCGCGCACACCCATTTTTCTCGGATGCTCGAAGAGTCAACATGGGAGTCAGCATGAACTGCGACATGAACCTCTCAGAAACAAAAAGCGGCAGTTGAAATGATGGCGACATTCCTCGCTGACATTCGCTGACAGTGCCGGAGCTTTCATCGGGCTCGCCCCCAAGTGCCGTGCCGTTGGCTCCGATCACATGATTCATGTGGCATGCTTCGGCATGCTTCGGCATGCTTATATCCTCTTATCACATAGATTTTTTCCTGCAGACTTGTCGAATCTTGCAGACAAGTGTTTGAATTCGGGACTCGAACCAACCGCATGGCCACAGGCAGGGCATTGCTCGACACTCAGATCGGCATGTTTGGGCCTTGGCACCAAGAGAAACTCTGGCAATGCAAATAATGTGACCAACACCCAAGTAAACAATACTCATCAATACTCAATCAATACAATTCAATACATATCAATAATGAATAGTGATTATCTATATAGTCTTATATATAATATGTATATATATATATGTATATTATGTTGATGTGTAATGATCACCAATGCACAGGTCTCCTGGTGAGGTGCTGGCACTGGAATGCGGTTGCTGTCAGCTGCACCAAGGCTTTGACCGAAGAGACCGATGGCAACCTTGATACCACGAGAGTGGTCGTACCTGGAGCCAGCTACTTGGAGGAGCTCCAGGAGATTCGCGTGTAATTACCACATGTGTAAGACTCTTGAAATCTGTGCTCCCAAAAGGGCGGAAAAAGTAGTCTGATAGGTATGATAGGTATGATAGGTATGCATGGTTCTTCTCCGTGTTGCTGCAAACCTCTGCCCTTTGCGCACGTGTTGCCCCAGAAGAAGCAAGAAACCTCAGCACACTCTCGTAACTTGATAATATCAACTGCACAAGTACACTGGTCTTACACCGTCAAGTCACGCACCAAAAACATTGTAGCAAAGGTCGTGGTGCAACTGTGACCCGGGTGGGACAGAATCGGGCCCACGGCGGAGGTCACAATCAAAGCCCACCAGCCAAAGCCCATGGGTGGGGCCACGTCGTTGTAGCCTTGCATTTGTGTGCTGCAGTACTAATTTGAACCCGGTTCAGCATGATAGATGCTGGAGATTCTTCTTCGTTCTTTACAGACTGCCTAACGGCATCACATTGCATCACTCATTGCATCGGCATCGAAATGACTCGCCTTCTGGGTCAGGATTGCGGATGCGGCTTCCAGGCCTGGGACAGGATGGCCAGGGACAAGACATGAGAAGCCACGGAGAAGACGCCCAGCTGCCCAGCCGCCCAGCCCTTGAGACCGCCACCATCCCAAATTGTAATCATAACCACCAAGCTTTGGCAGTGTAGTGCAAATGCTCCTTCTGTGAAAGGAATATGATGATATGATGGATATGCAAGGGATGAATTTATCGAAATTCAATGATCAATGCAAAGACAGGGGATTCGCTTAGCCTGAGTGAGCATCATCTTCAGTGTTCTAGATTATGAAGGATGCATGGAGCAATGGTATCCAAGTCTTACAAATCTTACTTCATCAAATGTCGGCTCTCTGACCAAGTGCTTAGAATAATCCTTGAGTTTTTGCAGAGCTTCGCATTTCTGTAAGCTCCGCAGTTGCGTATTCTCAAGACCCCTGGCCCAAAGCATCCCAAAGCCATGTCAGTTGTAATCCTGACTGCCATGTTCCCAAGCCCAGCAGGAGCTCGCGCGGCCTTGCCAAGTTGGATGCTCCAAGGATCGAAGGATATCGAAGGGAGTGGAGTGATGTCTCTTGGAAAAACGGGAAGCATAGAGGGACTTTCAGAAGGTGTGAATAGTACAAGTGTGCCTACAAGCTTTTGTGTGGAAAACTTCCTGAAAAGTCCATATCTGAACAAAACTCAGTTCCTTTTGAACCCAGGCTCAAGTTTTTGCGAGGCTACACATGGCCACACAAAATTATGCTGTGAAATGCTTCGAAAGGTTGAGATCCCAAATTGGGGATGAGAAGCAACACCAGGGTCAAAAACACCATGGTCTCGTGTTGTGAATCAATTGAGACACTGATGGCGAGAAAGTCACACAAGCCTGAAGGGCAGCACGTCCTGGTCGGCTTGGGCTGAAGATTTCCCCATTCGACAGAAATACATCCATCTTCAACACGCATGTCTACTGGGTTTGGTATTTCACCCTGCACAATGAAATGATGAGAATGAATATCATACGAGTAAGAACGCAAAATATGAACAGGAAGATGAGGAAAAGGACAAGGCTGAACGACCACTAGGATGGTGGGCAAGACAAGAGTGGCGTTGCTGCTGGTTCTGAGAACGCTGGTGCTGCTAATCATAGCCGTTAATCATGCTTAGACATGCTTGGACAGTTCTTGAATTAAAGATTTCATAAAGTCAATGCCAGAGTCTCAAAAGATCGGAAAAACACACACTCAAAACCATGTCACGTCGTAAACAGCAGCCGGAAACCATAAAATCGCTGTAATACTATGTCAGCTGTGTCAGACTCACGATCTCGTCCAACCCTCAACCGACTAAGACATAGCAAGAATGCAAGCTAGCCTGCTGTGCGGCTCAGCATTGTGAGGACCATGACCTGGGATAAAAAGCTTCCCAACACCACCTCATCTCAACTCCAAGACCCCAACAATCCACAACACATGTAAAGCCAAAACATGCCAAAACATGCCAAAACCCCAGCTTGAAAGCATTTTAGGGGCAGCTTGGGGGCAATATGTCTAAGTCCATCCAATGAGGTTTATTGCAATGCACTGGGTTAATGGCTTGCAAGGGCCACACCACAAGGCGGAATGACAAACGCTTTCTCTAAAGACGGCAGCAGTTTGCGGTTGAGTTGCTTCCGAAGAAAGCACGGCAAGTGCACTGCTAAGTGTGCACAGGCAAACACACACACACACACAGACACACAATGCAGTGCATGATCCAGACTTGATGCGCTGGGATTTTTTGGACTTTGGCCGTAGGCGGTGCGCGCTCTGTGTTCGAAGCGTCACAACACGAAGCCCAATGCAATCTGCAACAGCTAGTTGCTTCCTGCCGAAGCCTGGAGTGGCGCTTTTCATCTCAAGCCTGAAGCACCTTGTGTCTGGCACAACTGAGAACACTGGCTGGCTAGCTGGGTTAAAGGTTCGGGTTTGAAGCTCAGAAGCTGTGTCCGCCGTTTTGCAGAAACATTATATCATAGGTTTCAAAATCCTTGCCTTCTGCCCAGCTTTCTCACCTACTATATAGATTTCACAGGTTTTGCAAGTTTGGGGCAAACCTGTTGAGTCTCGACCACTGTCCGTGTATCAAGAGTGAAACTCACATAATACTGCCTCGCTTAATACGCTAACATCGCACTCCTTGAGTGCAAATCATCTCAAGACGCTCAAATCCTGTGCTGATTGAGATCAGTTGACATGCTTTCAAGCGCATGCGGATGAATACACTAACCCAATGCAAGTGTTATGCCTGCTGCGCTTTACCGAGCGCCCACAAAATTGCAGTTCACTCCTTTTTCCAAACTTTGGGGCCCGCAACAACTTTAAATTGCTTGTTGATGACTGACTGAGAGAACCTTGTAGAGATTTCACTGGAGTGACATGCCCAAAATTGAAAGATCGAGCAAGCCCATCCAAGAGCAAGACATTGTATCTTCGAGCTCCACATCCAATCTGGATTGAGGCAATCGTTTTGGCCAGCCCCAAATCCAATCTGGACTGAGGACATGAAAAAAGAAAGGCTCTTGTCAAGCCAGGAGTTTTGCAGGCAGCATTTTCTCCTGAGTTGGGAAGGAAAGTCAAAGGTATTCTAAGGTCACATCAAGAAAGCAACGATCCCACAGCACAAGATATGTCAAGAGGTTGCAACTGTGAAACCGTGAGATCGAGGATGCAAAGTGTCTGTGCAGTCTGGATGCCTGACTCGCCAATCATTCAGGGAGCGGCACGTTTTCCCTTTCTGCTTCCTGCGAGATACAGCGTAAGAAAGCGAAAGTATGAAGGATTCACTCGAGCATGAACTACAAAGCCAACATGATACATTTCTGAGGAATTCATGGCTCAGTTACAGACAGAAGTGTCGCAGTCCAAATGGTCTCTGACAAGTCTCCTAGTCTATGTATAGTTGTAGTCTCTTGAGGGTTTGATTCGAACACCAGAAAAACCTCAGCATCCTGCCTGGACCCTCAGCCAGTGTCAAAGCTGAAAAATGACATGGCCCTGGCTGCTTCTGTAGCTTTGTATGTCTGAAAGTTCCTCCAGCATCTCGCGCATGCCTTTGCTGAAACAAATTGGATCCTCTGTGAGTCCCGTTGGGAAAAGAAAAAACGCGCACCAAGTTTTTGCTAGGTATTTGTCAAACATGCAGTTTTCTGTTTGGCATTTCCTCCAGTTGGACAGCCTGTAGGATCCAACCAAAAAAAAAACTCCCCGCGCCAGTTTCTCTCGCTGCCGCCATATCATTTCTTCTTGAAACCATTAACATCAAGGGCACTCTTGCGTGCACGCGTAGTAGGATTGGTAGGAGGCCCTGTCGGCAAAGGCGGTAAAGCATCTGACGAGGCCGCATTGCCACCGACATCTCCTAACGCGCAAACGTATGAGAGTGAGGAGACAGCTGCTACATACCATACCGTACCATGCCATGCCATACGTTACAAGGACCATTGCATACCATTGTCCATTCTTTCCCGACCTTACCTCACTTTACCTTATGTTACTTTATGTACATTGCGTTACATGTATACACTGTAATGCATTTACGTGTATATAAACATATAAACCAAAATATAGATATGTGTGCATACATAAGATTTATATGCTGTGTATGTGTGCATGCGTGGGAGGGTGGGCATGAACCTATCAAACTATTTATGGAAATGTGGGACAGAAAAACTTTGGAGTCACGGTGCAATGCCGAAGGAAACAACAACCCCACCCCAAAAAAACGACACCAAGCAGCAGCGGATGAGAGGCAACAAAGGAAAGGGCCAGGAGCAATCACGAAACGACACGCACAAATTGGAGAAACCAACCAACTTCCCCACCAGGAGGGACTGGCATGACTGCCGCACATTCCCCAAAGTCATTTCAGCTACTCTACTACTCCCTTCAGGCAGAGAGAAAGCACATGATGGAAAGTGGCATACAGCACAAATTGCATAAAGGCACTATGCGCATGCCCACTTGTCACGGCATTGAAACAAACACAGGAATGACGGCAGGTTCAAGGAAGGAAGCCTTTGCACAGCAGCACCAAATCCATCCAGATCTCGCATTTGTTTGAAATGTGCAGCAAACAGTTCATCTGGGTCCTGTAAGTGCCCGCAATTCAGATTTGTTTTGTTGCCATGTTGCCCTTGTCCCGCGCCTACAATTTGTTTTCATGTTTTTGCTTGTTTCTGTTTTGAGGCTGGGTTTCATTGTTTTATGTTTTCATATTAAATTTCATCTTTCTCCCAGCACCGAAGGAAAGGCTCCCGTTGAACTTGGAGGCCCCTAGATCTTTTGATAATCGCACGGGAACTGCTGCGCAAAGGAATCAGGCGCACTGCTCAGTACATCTTGAGAGTTGTACTTTCTGTACCTTACGTGGCATGCGCAGTGCCAAGTGCTTCGTAAAGTTCTGGAGGTTGTAGAATGTCTGCCATGACAGGTGCAGTCCGATTTTTTTCAAGCAGAATGCAAGAGAGGTTCTACAAGTGTGTCCCACAAGAGTGTCTTTTACAAGAGTTTCACACGGGAGTATCTGCAAGGGTGTGTTCCAATGCCCCACAAGACTATCAAACAAAGTTGCCCCACAAAGGTGTCTCAAAAGAGCGTCACACAATAGTGTTACAAAAGAGAGTCTTAGGAATGTTTTGCAAGAGTGTGCCAAATAAAAGCAACACCATTTAGAACCAGAAATCTTGAAGAACGTGTACCTTGGGACTTCGAATTTCCTGCGGCCCAACCGATTCTAGCCAATTGTCAAAACGAAGGGAAATGAGTCAAGCATATAGGAAATGAACAGCAAGAAAAGCTAAAATGTAAATGACGAAATGAAACAATGAAATGAATTGAAAATGAAAACAAATGAGAAAGCACGAAAATGGTGTGATATTCAACGTGAAAAGTGAACCATCAAGTGAAGAAAAACGAAGATCCAAGTGAAAACCCAAATCAAGCGTTAAAACCACGAATAATTTTGGAAACCCCTGTCTGTGACTTTAAGATTCTCGGAACACTACATTCTACGGCCAACAACAACCAACAGTTGTTGTGAAAAACCGTTTGATGAAGGAAAAACAGCATCGCTTCTTGAACGCACATTTATGCAAATTTACCATCACATGACATATTCCAAGGTGCATCACACAAACTCCATGCAAAGATGGTCTCTTGCTGTCACCAATAGTTGCCCAATCCTAAAAGGTAAAAGGAGATAGTTCACTCTTTCACTGCGCGAGCCTTGGACAGCAAGGTCTGCGTTGCCCCCTCGTTGTTCCTGCAGGAAACGAGCAGCTGCTCTCACCATATCATCTCGAACGTAGTGCCTCAAGTTCAGACAACAACCACAGACTAGCAACCTTTGACCCTGTATCTAGAATGCTGGGGACGACCCGAATTTGCCAGCCCGAGACCTATGGATCAATCTGTTGAAACGTCAACTCCGAGTTTACATCTGTAATTTGTCACTCTCCACTGTGCGCACGAGCATAAGCAAAATCAATACAATTTCATTGGGTCAAATTTCTCATTCATGACTCTGGAAGCTGCTAACGTTTGAAAGCAATATTTTGCACCTTATTGGGAATTCCTGCAGTCGGCTGAAACTTTGTGATGCTGCAGTGTCAGGAACCAAACACACGAATGAAAAAAATAAAAGAAAGAAACAATCTGCAAAGTCGGCCCAAAGGTATTGCCGAGGTTCGGCAGAATATCCTGTGTTCGAGGGACACAAATGCCATTTTGAAAAACCAGAGGTGCATAAGGAGGATCAAGAGCTCGACGACCATAGCGTGCGAGAAAATGCGCGAGATTTGGTCCAAGGCCATGGATTGCCCCCCATACAACTTTGGTGCTTGGCGCAAAGGCCTCTGGAAAATCAGATGGCCTGGACAAAGAAGCGAATGCTCTTAAAGCAGCTTCATGGTCCGCAAAGTTTAGAAATGCCAACGACATGTTCTTGTGCGTCTGGTGGTCCAATGGCAGGTGGATGTAGTCGTACCTAGCAGTTTGCAGATTATGCAATACCATACGCAGTGCAACCTCGCAATTTTGAGATGCACCGGGTAAACACTACACCAAAAGACAAATGTGGGTTGTTGTTTTTGCACATCTGGGCACGGTCGGTCCATAGTCAAAATATGCGTAATAAATGATTTGGTAATTAGGTGCATCATGTGGATGATTGGATAGAAAAACAGAAGATAAATAGATAGATGGATGGATGGATAGATAAATAGATAGATAAATAGATAGATAAATAGATAGATAAATAGATAGATCGCTCGATAGACCTCTAAGATAGATAGATAAATCGATAGATAGATAGATCGATAGATAGATAGAGGGATAGATAGATAGATAGATAGATAGATAGATAGATAGACAGATAGATAGATAGACAGATAGATAGATAGATAGGTAGGTACGTAGATAGATAGACCGCTAAGACAGAAAGATGCATAGATCGCTAAGATCGATGGATAGATAGATAGATTGATTGATTGGTTGATTGATTGATAGGTTGACACATTGATACATTGATACATTGATACATTGATACATTGATACATTGATACATTTGATACATTGATACATAGACAGATCGATCGATAGATAGATCGCTAGATAGATAAATAGATAGACAGATAGATAGACAGATAAACAGATAAACAGATAGACAGATAAATAGACATATAGACAGATAGGCAGATAGACAGAGAAATAGATAGATAGACAGATCAGTGGGATAGATAGATAGACAGGTGAATAGGCAAATTAATAGACAGATACATAGATGGGTACCTAGACAGACGAGTAAGATAGATCAGGTTTGAGTAGATAGGTTTGCTTGGTTAGATAGATTAGATAGATTAGACAAAGTAGAAAGGTTAGATCGAATAGATAGATTGCATCGATTAGATCGATGAAGTCTATTGGACGGCTTTGATAGGCTTCATAAATGAGATCGATTTGGTGCGTTGGATAGAGGGTTACCTTGATTCAGAATAATATTGAGAGATTACAAAGATTACATGGGTCAGGTAGAGTAGATAGAAGGAGAGATTAGACAGATTAGATTGGATAGCTTGAAAAGATTGGAAAGATACGAACGGCTTGATAGATTAGATACGCTAGACCGAATAGATAGGTTAGGTAGATAAGATAGAAAAGAAACATTTAAAAACGGGAGATAGAGTAGATGAAATAGTTGAAGTAGATAAGGTAGATAGCGCGCAGTTCAGGCAGATAAGGTAGGTAGATAACGGGTAGTTCAGGCAGACAAGGGCGTAGCTAAGGCGGCTAAGAAAGATAAGATAGACAGGAAAGAAAGGCTAGATAGATTAGATAGTTCAAAAAGATGAGACAGGTTCGAAAGGAAACAAAGAAAGAAAGATAAGATAGATAAGAAAGATAAGGTAGACAGATAGAAAGATAGGTAGATAAAAAGGTAGATTGCTAAATAGACTGGTAGGCAAATAGATACATAGATTAGATCAGATCAGAGCAGATCTGATCAAATTAGATTAGATTTAGGTTAGGTTAGATTACCTGAGACTAGATTGGGTTAAATAAATTAGATAGATCAAATGGATAAGCTAGATAGGACAGATAAGATAGATACAATAGATACGATCGCTAAGATCGAGTAGACAAATTAGACAGATTAGATAGACAAAATAGGTAAGATACACAAAATCTCCACCTCACTCACTCACCCACCTCACTCACTCCACCTTACTCACTCCACCACATTTACTCCACATCACTCACTCACTCCACCCCACTCAAACTCTCACACTTCAGCGTCGCAATTCCAACTTGTAGTTTTTGAAGAAGGTCTCGTCCGAAGGATTTTTGAAGGAAGTCTCGCGCAAAGGCGCCGCTTTCACAACTTCAACTTGAAGTTTCTGAAGGGAGTCTTGCAAGAGGTCAGCTAGCAGTTTTTGAAGGGTGCCTCGCATGGAAGCTTCGTTTTCACATCTTTAACTTGCAGCTTTTGAGGGAAGCCTTGAACGAAAGCTTCGTTTTCACAAATTCAACGCGCAGTCTCTGAAGGATGTCTCGCACGAAAGCTTCGTTCTCACAACTTCTACTTTCAGTTTTGGAAGGAAGTCTCGCAAGAAATGCATTTTTGAAGGATAGCGACTGCCCGAAACCTCATGTTTTGCGAGGAAAAAACGCCACTTTGAGATGGATGGGGAAGGTCTGCCGCGCGCCGTGCGCGAGACAGTCACGGCCCTGGTCCCGCATTGGAACTGACGTTTCAGGCTTGGTTTAAACTTGTTTTTGAAAGAAGCCTTGCAAGAAAGCTTCGTCTTCACAACGTCAACTTGCAGTTTTTGAAGGAAGTCTCGAACGAAAGCTTTACTTTCAAAACTTCAATATGCAGTTTCTGAAGGAAGTCTCGAACAGAACTTCAATCTCTCATTGACTTCTACTAGCAGTTTCTTGAGGAAGTCTCAAACGAAAGCTTCGTTCTGAGAACTTCTACTTGCAGTTTCTGAAGCAAGTCTCGCAAGAAATTTGTTTTTGAGAGCGGATCCGAAATCTCCTGTTTAGCCAGACACAAGGCGCCTGCAAGATGGATGGGGAAAGTCTGCCGCGCGCCGTGTGCGAGACAGTCCCGGCCGGCTAAGTTTTGAGGCTTGGTTTCCACAACTTTTAAGATACTTTCAATTGTTGTTTTTGGAGGAAGTCTCCCAGAAAGCTTCATCTTCCCAAGGTCAACTGGCAGTCTTCGCAGCAATTCTTGCACAAAATCTTCGTTTTCCAGCGTGTTTGCTTTTCAGGTCCATAGCTGTGATTGCGCTGTTTCGCCGTTACGCTGAAACCCTGGACAGCGCCGATACGCCACTACGCCGAAACTCTGGAATACGCCGATACGCCGTTACGTCGATCGCTGTGTTTACGCCGATACGCCGTTACGCCGATCACTGTGTTTACGCTGCACCATAATCAACCCTAAATAAACCTGAAACAACCCTTAAAAAAACTAAGCAAACCCTAAGCCAACCCTAAGCAAACCCTAAGCAAACCCTAAGCAAACCCTAAACAAACCCTAAACAAACCCTAAACGAACCCTAAGCATACCCTAAACCAAGCCCAAACCCTGAATAAGCGGCATTTGGTGTATCGGTGTATCGGTGTATCGGTGTTTGGTGCGCGTGTGCCCTGAAACCGGTTTCGGTGTATCGGTGCGCGCACGGGCTGAAACCGGTTTCGGTGCATCAGTGCAAAACACATTTACAAAGGGACCTGGATAACAAACGCTCTGTCGTTCTCACATCCGCTGCTTTCAACTCGCATTGGGTGCGCTGCGCGGTTTTTGAAAATTTGTTTCGTTTCTGGCCCTGCTCTTTTTCCTTTCACAAAACACTGGCAAGAGACCCCAAACAGCGTGGGGGATAGGAAAGCAACGTAGGAGATACAAGCAACAGTAGTCAAGGAGCAGTCACAGATCAGGTTGAACAATGTCAGAGCCGCAGCAGCAGGAACTGGTCTTACCAAAGAAGCAACACTATGTCTGCTGACCAGGGCCTCATACACAAGATAATCAAAGGACGACCTTCAAGGACCTCTCAGGAGAGCTTGATCTCTATACAAGATCTGCTCACAAGAACCTCTAAAGGACTTCGACCAAGATCTTCATGCGAGGACCTCTATGAGAGAATCTCACGCATGAAAAGACCTGCAAGAGATAATCTTGCAAGATCTTCACGCTAAGAGCATCCCAGAGGAGCTCTTGCACAAGCACCTCTAGTAGAGGGCATCTGCAAGATCTTCATGCAAGGACCTCTGACAGGACTTCACCAGGGTCTCCACAAGCTCTTCTAACAAGGACCTCTGCAAGATCTTGATCAAGAGCTTCATACGAAGACAGACATCTAAAAGAATCTCGCAAGATCGTCAAAGAAGGGCCTATAGAGAGGACCTTACAAGACCTTTATACAAGAACCTCCAAAAAGAGCATCCAACAATACCTTTCATGCAAGCACCTCCTTTACAGATCATCTTCAAGATCTTCAGGCAAGGACCTCCCAGAGAGGGCATAAAAGGATCTCCACAAGATCTTTGCACGACCTGTACAAGATCATGCGAGGACCTCTTAGAGGTCTTCTCAAGGACCTCTACAAGACCTTGCATGGTCAAGACCTTCATTTACATTTTCAGGACCTCTAAGCGCAATATGAAACTCTCCCAAGATCGTCATAGTCATAGAAGGACCTTCCAGGGAACTCATAAGATCTCTTTGAGATATTGGAGTAGGAGCGAAAATGAGCACGGCGCGACAAAGAGATCCATGCGTCACAACAAGAGGGATCACGCACAAAGTGACGAGAGGGATCCAACACACACAAAGTGACGAGAGGGTTGCGTGAGCGAGATCCAAATTTGCATCGGGCCACAACGAGAGCAATCTGACACGCACGCTGCGCGATGGATATCCCAATTCTTCCCACCTTGCCGCAACGGGAGCGATCTGACAGGCACAAAGCGGCGAGACGGTTGCGCGAGCACATGTTAAAATCTTACCGAGTACTGCGCGCACCACGAAGAATAAACGTTGACATTGGAAATCCGAAAAGCGCATGTTTTCCCTAGGTTTTGATCTATCTTTTCGCTGAAGTCTACAAAGTAATTATAGCGCCCGCGATGAAAAATGAGCCTGCGGCCTCCGAGGTACTGCGTCTGCCACGCAAAATCAGCATCGTGTACCCAATCAAAGATGATGACAGTTTCACAAAACGAGAGCTTCCAGTCCTTCAAAACATCGTCAAAACTCACCAAATTAAATGCTGCACCTGCCACGAAACATGACTTCCGAAACCACCTCTCATTTTCCGACCCCGCTTGCCAACGTTTTAGCCATGTGCAAAAAAACAAAAGTACCACGGCTCCCAGGCGGATGAAAACGCGTCCGCTGTCCTGCGCCCGTCCATACCTCAAAACGTCACAGAAGTCCCACGGCAAAAATTGACATAGCTCAAAAGACGAGCACGGCACGCCGGTAAAAGTAGGCCTTCGGAAGAAAGCAAACCACTACGCACATTTGGCGCGAGCCTGCGGATCGAAATGCGCACAGGTGTCCTACGAGGGAACTTTGTGCGAGCCGGCGCAGACGGCACCCTGAACGAACTCGGGCTTGAAAGCTGCCGTAAAAACCCCTCAGTGTGAAAGAAAAAGCTTCAAAATCATCGAAAATCGTTCTTTTTTGGGCTTTGGTGCCGAGCCCCGGTTTTGGACCAAGTTTTTAGACCAGAGAAGAGCTGAGCCAAGAACAGCTGAGAAGAGATGAGAAGAGTTGAGAAGAGTTGAGAAGAGTTGAGAAGAGTTGAGAAGAGATGAGAGAAGAGATGAGAGAAGAGATGAGAGGCGGGGAGAAGAGATCAGAAAGAAATCCCAAAAGAGAAAGAAGAAGCCAACGGCTTCGAACAGGAAGCACGAAGAGGCCTTCGGACGCTACCACGAAACCTCTTGTCGCCTTGTTGCAGGTATGCTGCTGTGAGCTGCCTGTGGCAGCTGAGCCCTGGCCGCTTGGTCAGTGCACCGAAGACGTCAGGAAATCCGGCGTTACCCCACACCAAGTCATTCCTGTAGTCCTTCTACGTATGTAGTCGCAAGGTGCGTGCACTTTTAGCTATACACCCCCATCCTGATAATCAAAGCAGCTTTGAAGTAGAAATTATCCTAGAGATTCTGTTGCGAGCGGACAGCAATTTCATCCTCCCCGGGTTTTCTGATGTAGTTTAAGACCTTTTCCCTGTAATGTCCGAGCCATCTCACCCAAGACTTCGTGCGACACTGCCCATGGTTTTTTACATTGGGTGAGATGAGCTGAGCAGAGATGAGAAGATATGAGATGAGATGAGTGAGATGAGAAGGACGTCCCAAGAAAAGAGATGCCAGGAGCAAGAGATGACAAGAGAAAGAGATGAGAAGAGCAAGAGATGTCATATGACTGAGACATCAAGAGATTGTTTCTGCAACGCACTTGTGGTCCCTTGACATCCTATAGGCATATCCTTTTTTTGGCCGTATAAGTGTTATGTAAGTCTTATAATTCTGAAACGTCCGCCTCCGGCTTGCCCGGGTACTACTTGTATTTCCAATGTCTCATGAATTTCTGCCAAGCCACTTGCCAGGACAAATTGTGTCGAGAACTTGCATCAACACGGCTGTTGTGCACCGTGGAGGAAGTCTCTTCAGGACCAGACTTGCAGCCTGAGCGTGAGGTGGTCCACCTTCTGTTACGCCTCAGCACGAAATCTCCAGGGTGTAGGGTGTTCCAAGAATCATCTCCAGAATGCACTTGAAGACTCTTGGGCTCCAAAATTTACAAAAACAGATTACAACCTGCACGACATAGCGTGTCAGTATGCTATGACCGGACTAGGCAGCAAGCACACCGTACTCAAGGGGTCAACGTTGTATTCCGCAACTAATAGCAACGGATTCGGCAAGTAATCTTAGGAAACCTATCTTCGGGAACTTATCTTCAGGAACCAATAGGGATGTCTTCAGAAACTTATCTTCGGAAACTTATAAAATTGTATTCCGGAACTTATGTTGGCCTTGGTATTTGGAAACTTGTATTCAGTAACTAATGAAAACCATCTTTTGGTAACTTATCTTCAGTGACTTATCTTCAGAAACTTATATTCAGTAACTAAGGAAGACATCTTTGGAAACTTATCTTCGGAAGCGCCAAACAAGGCGACCGAGACTGATATTTTCATTTTCGGTGAAATGCTTGTACCAGGGGCAGCAGCAGCAACAGGAAGAGGAAGCACAGAGGGAGGAAGCAATACAACAGGAGGCAGCAACAGGCAAGCTGCAGCAGGGAAGACTTAGGACTGAGAAGAACTCTGTGTAAGGAGAAGCTTCTGAATTCAGGAATGCTATTGCATGCGGGGCTTTGGGGAGGGGAAGTTTTAAAAATGACTTAAAGATCGTAACAAGAACTCTATGTAAGGGGAGGCTTCTGAGTTCAGGAATACTATTGCATGTAAGGCTTTGGGGGCGGGAAGTTTAAAAAATGACTCAGGATCGTGAGAAGAAGTCTATGTAGCTGGAGGCTTCTGAATTGAGGAATGCTATTGCATGTAGGGCTTTGGGGGGGAAGTGTTAAAAACGACTCAGGATCGTGAGAAGAACTCTACGTAAGGGGATGCTTCTGAATTGAGGAATACTATTGCATGTAGGGCTTCGGGGGGGAAGTGTTAAAAATGACTTAAGATCGTACGAGTAACAAGAACTCTATGTAAGAGGAGGCTTCTGAGTTGAGGAATACTATTGCATGTAGGGCTTTGGGGGGTGGGAAGTTTTAAGAATGACTTAGGATCGTAAGAAGAACTCTGTGTAAGCAGAAGCTTCTGACTTGAGGAATGCTATTGCATGTAAGGCTTTGGGGGGGAAGTTGTAAAAATGATTCAGGAGCGTGAGAAGAACTCTATGTAAGGGGAGGCTGTGAGTTGAGAAATACTATTGCATGTAGGGTTTTGGGGGGGGAAGTTTTGAAAATGACTTAAAGATAGTAACGAGAACTCTATGTAAGGGGAGGCTGTGAGTTGAGGAATGCGATTGCATGTAGGGCTTTGGGGGGGGAAGTTTTAAAAATTACTTAAGATCGAAACAAGAACTCTATGTAAGAGGAGCCTTCTGAGTTGAGGAATACTATTGCATGTAGGGCTCTGGGGGTGGGAAGTTTTAAAACTGACTCAGGAGCGTGAGAAGAACTCTAGGGAAGGGGAGGCTTTTGAATTGAGGAATGCTATTGCATGTAGGGGCTTCGGGGGAGGAAGTTTTAAAAATGACTCAAGATCGAAACAAGAACTCTATGTAAGGGGAGGCTTCTGAGTTCAGGAATACTATTGCATGTAGGTCTTGGGGGGGGAGTTTTAAAAATGACTTAGGATCGTGAGAAGAACTCTGTGTAAGGAGAAGCTTCTGAATTCAGGAATGCTATTGCATATGGGGCTTTGGGGAGGGAGAATTTTAAAAATGACTCAGGAGCGTGAGAAGAAGTCTATGTAGCTGGAGGCTTCTGAATTGAGGAATGCTATTGCATGTAGGGCTTTGGGGGGGTGAAGTTTTTAAAATGACTTAGGATCGTGTGTGAGGACAAGTGGCTGAATCCTAAAATCAGTATTCGTGCTTGAATCCGTGCACATTCGTGCTGGAAGATTTCTGGCGGAATCTGCAAACAAAAGTTTCCAAATATTGGCAATTCGTGCTGGAAGAATTGTGGCTGAATCCTAAAGTATTCGTGCTTGAATCCGTCCACATTCGTGCTGGAAGATTTGTGGCTGAATCTGCACACAAAAGTTTCCAAAGACTGGCCATTCGTGCTTGAAGAAAAGTGCTTGAACCTGACCGCATTCGTGGCGGAATCCTAGGACTTTTGTGCTAGAACCTTAAGTGGCTGAATCCTATGCGTGCTTGAATCCGAATTTGTTCCCCAAGGTCAATATGACCGGACTAGGCAGCAAGCACACCGTACTCAAAGCCATAGTAGTAAAAAAAAGACATCTGATATATGTGATATATTCACGGAAATCGTGAAAAATACACTGCAAAGCAGCCGAACTCCATCAAACATTTCTTCAATTCTTGTGATTCTTCTTGTGCAGCTTGGCACCGTAAGAATCGCGGCTAGTACCTGCGTGCCTGTCCATTCCAAACCTCGGCAGCTTGAATTCCCAGCTTCCCAAAAAAAACCAAGCACTGGACGGAAACATCAGAAACTAGCTCAACGAGTTGGGTTGCACTTCCTTTGGTGACTCGAAATGGCCCGTGATTGAAGGAAATTGCTCAAGGTTGAAATGGACAATTCGAAAAAGTCTTTGTGGAATTCGTCAACTCCCCGGACAATAGGAGTTGGTTCGAGAATCTACCCCAAGCGTCAGTTTCCACTACAAGAATATACCAACCATGTCACCCGTATTGACCCGGTCCCCCGTGCCTCAGACTCTGCAATTGCCCTGCCAGGGATATCAAATCAAGACCAAAAAGCTGAAACGTCTTGGAAACTGGTGTGCAAGTGAGATCACTGTGTGTGCCCTCCGCACATCCTCAACCAGACGCAACCATCTCAAGTATCAAAGCTGGAAGTCGGAACGCGTTTGGCCTAGTCTTTGCTCGACTCATGCGCGCCATTGCAAAGGGTATCGGTATCGGTTTTGAAAGCACTGCGGATCTAATTGTTGCCTTGTAGAATAATGTAGCTTCGGTGAAACAACATAGAAATCACATTCAGAAAACCGTCATTTTGTTGAAAACTGGAGGAGGGCCTCTTGCATCTTGATTTTCCAGGGCTATGACCTTCTTTTTTTTCCTGGTAAGGGGAAACGAGGCAGCATCCGATATACAGAGCTGTAGGATGGGCCCTATCCAACATCTCAATGATCTCGGCCCAGAGAAAATTGCCCAGAGGTTGTGTTTTGCAGAAATCTAACAGTCTATGCTTTCGTGCACAGTGCCCCTCAGCCGCACTCTTGCTGAGCCCAAAAAGGGATTTGTAAGCTTGCGCAAGTGACCCATGGTTTCTTCCATTCGCTTTCAATCCAATAGTTTTCTTTGTCTTTGCAAAATCGTCCTTTTTTTTGCGAAATCTCCGCATTTACGGCAAGGGATTCCTGGAACATGCCGGCTTCAAAGGCAAGCCTTAACGTGTCAGGAGGCCTCAACCACCTTGGGCGTGGAAATCCATCTCAGGCCTACTTTCTGGATGTCTGTCGCACACACTTCGCATCAGGCACAAGGCTTCAACATAAATCCTCGACACCAACTATGTACAGCCAATATAAATGCAGGGATCACTGAAAATCAAAAGCAACCAATCTGTGAAATATCAAAAAGCGACCTGCTAGTGTTTCCACCTGCGACAGTTTCAACGTAAGATCATATCAGAGGATTGCCGGCCAAGTAAGGGAGCTATGTGTCTGAAGCAGAAGAGTTCATTCCAATATAGTTTGCCCATTCATTACAGTAGCCCCCTCTACGCTGGCGTCTTGCCAGAATTGCCATATGCCATATACAGTCCCTTTTCTGGACCATGGCGATGGCGATGAGTGAGGAACACCCAACCAAAGTCAGGTTTTACTGGATTTGAATATGCTTGGGGTGCTTTTCCGCGTGGGGCATGTGGGAGCCTAGATAGTGGCATGTCTGTCTATTGGCACCTCTTCAGCAAGATATCCAAATCCAAGTACCCTTAGACGACAAACACTTTTCTGCTTGTCCATGCTGCCAGAGTATAGGAAGTCCTGCGCCGAAAAAGTGAAAATATATGAGTCATAGCACTTGCACCTCTACGCGTCTTCTATGTGTTTGTATTCTCCGCACAGCCTCTCCAAAATTTGAGTCAGCTTGCGCACAGCACGATGTCCGAGCATCTCCTCCTGCACTTGATATCGCTTCCTCCTTCCATCCCAAAACACCTGGAAAGCGAACACAAAAGCATGAGCAAACCAATCTGATAAACCTATGTACATTGTACCTTTCTGATCTGCTTATGCATCTGAATCACATGTTGGCATTAAAAGCAAGTGTTGAAATCGAGGACTTTTCAAAAGTCGATATCCGGTTTGAACATGTTTGAACATGTTTGAACATGTTTGAACAATGTTCAGCCGAGGTGCTAGGAAATTCAAGGAGTTCCATGCCTCTGCCTAAGAGCACGCGACAATGTGTCGAACCTCGGCTCTGGAAGGCGCAAGAAATTCAATCAAACTGATAGACGATGATAGAGGTGAAGCTAGATGTGAAAATGGTACAAGCAGATCCCTTCTTCTTGTCAAACTACTTGCATAGACCAACAGTGTGGCCAAGAATGTTAAAGTGTAGATTCAAAGCCTCCATTCCCAAATGGCTGTAGGGCCACGTCACAAAAAGATCAAAATGCAAACCAACAAGTACAAGTACAAGTACAAGAAAACATGAGCAAGCCAGCAACAGGCAAGCCAGGTTGCCACAGGCAGGCGAATTGCAACAAAGCAATTGATCTACTTATCAATGCAACAAATGGTTCTCTGCTAAGACAGGCCGAGCAGCACGGCACACTTCGTTAACGCTAGAGATATATTCATAGATGGTTCCTTCGCACACAACGCTGAAGCAGTCGCTACATACTCGTTTGGAAGATTTTGTCGACTGTGCAAAGCTTTCAAGCTCGCTAGGTCTGGTCCTGATTTGCATTGTATTCAATCGGTCAAATTTTACTTCCTTTACCTGAACTTTGGCCGAACTTTAGCTCTTCAGTCTCTCATGCACCGCTGGCCAAAGACAACAGGTCGTCCTTTGGAAATCCTGGCCCTTGGCCTTCTTGGCCCTTGCCAAATAAATCGCAAATGATGCATACCGCAAGACCTGAGATCGTGGAAACTAAAGCTTTTTGAGAGGATTGGCATTGGCACAGCATTGGCACAGCATTGGCACAGAATTGGCACAGCATTGGCACAGCATTCGATAGCTTTTGCACAGCTCTTTTGCACTGGATCCAGTACCAAAGAGCAGTGGCAGTCTCCAGATGGCTCCTCAGGTGAAACCACAGGAGGCAGAAACTCATTCTGCGCATTCTCAACCATTCTCAAGTGTTCAATGGGTCGCACAGAGATAGACAAAGATTTAAATAAGATACACAAAGATATACAAAGATATGCAAAGTAGCAAGTCATAAGACTTCTCTTAAGGGTCCAATCATCTATGTCAAATTCCCACAAGTCTCCTTTGTTGCACAAAACAAACGAATGACAGTCCTGTATAGGCAGCGCCTACACTGCTTGCAAGTGTCCTGGCTGTGTGCAAACTTGCCATCTTCCAGTTGCAGGGGATGGGAATAGCACGTCTTCCTCCATGTGAGGTACAGAAACTTGTTTATGCCCGGTCAACTGACGCAGTTTTTCTAGCAAACCTCCTCCCACTGCAAGGGTGCCGTTAGGCAGTGCTATTATTCCCCCGTAACCCCGCTCACGACGTTGTGCTTCTGACGTGTCAAATCAAATGCCGCTCAGACACATTCTGATCATAAGCGAAAAATTGCATAGTGCGACTCCAAATGAATCAAGCACCTTCGAAGTTCCTTGGAGTTCATATGCACTTATTTTGAACTATCATGTTGCCATGCTGGCTTCAAACAACTCTTTCATTTAAAACTTGTATGTAAATGTGTATGTTATACATACATACATACATACAGACATACATACATACATAGCATTGCATTGCATTGCATTGCATTGCATTGCATTGCATTGCATTGCATTGCATTGCATTGCATTGCATTGCATTGCATTGCATTGCATTGCATTATTACATACATACATCCATCCATGCATGCATGCATGCATGCACACATACACACATACAGACATACAGACATACAAACATACAGACATACACACATACACACATACACACATACAGACATACACACATACACACATACACACATACATACCGACATACCCACATACCTACATACCCACATACCCACATACCCACATACCCACATACCCACATACCTACATACCTACATACCTACATACCTACATACCTACAGACCTACATGCCTACAGACCTACATACCTACATACCTACAGACCTACATACCTACAGACCTACATACCTACATACCTACATACCTACATACCTACATACCTACATACCTACAGACCTACATACCTACATACCTACATACCTACATACCTACATACCCACATACCCACATACCTACATACCTACCTAAACACCTACATACCTACATACCTACATACCTACATACCTACATACCTACATACCTACATACCTACATACCTACAGACCTACATACCTACATACCTACATACCTACATACCTAC
>BGPT01000693.1:121702-145551 GCA_003297045.1 Symbiodinium sp. clade C Y103
GGTCCGCGTGGTGCGCGTGGTGCGCGTGGTCCGCGTGGTCCGCGTGGTCCGCGTGGTCCGCGTGGTCCGCGTGGTCCGCGTGGTCCGCGTGGTCTGCGTGGTCCGCGTGGTCCGCGTGGTCCGCGTGGTCCGCGAAATGCGCGTGGTCCGCGTGGTCCGCGTGGTCCGCGTGGTCCGCGTGGTCCGCGTGGTGCGCGTGGTCCGCGTGGTGCGCGTGGTGCGCGTGGTGCGCGTGGTGCGCGTGGTGCGCGTGGTCCGCGTGGTCCGCCTGGTCCGCGTGGTCCGCGTGGTCCGCGTGGTCCGCGTGGCGCACGTGGCGCGCGTGGCGCGCGTGGCGCGCGTGGCGCGCGTGGCGCGCGTGGTCCGCGTGGTCCGCGTGGTCCGCGTGGTCCGCGTGGTCCGCGTGGTCCGCGTGGTCCGCGTGGTCCGCGTGATCCGCGTAGTCCGCGTAGTCCGCCTGGTGCGCTGTGGTGCGCTGTGGTGCGCGTGGTCCAAGATGTTTGGAAGTTGAAAGTATCATCAAACATTTTGTGAATATACAACTGCTTGCAACGTGGCATCCAAGATGTTTGAAAATTGCGGACAAGATCCTCCAGACTATCATAAAACATATTTGGAAAGCACAAGATCCTGCAGCGTAGCATCCACGATGTTTGAAAGTAGAAAGTCTTAAAGCGTAGCATGGAGGATGCTTCAATATTAAAGGGCAAGACCTAACATCGTAGCATCCAAGAGGGGAAGCGTGACATCCGAGATGGTTGAAAGATGTTTGGAAGAGAAAGACAAGATCTTACAGCCTAGCATGGAAATAACTTGCANAAGCGTGACATCCGAGATGGTTGAAAGATGTTTGGAAGAGAAAGACAAGATCTTACAGCCTAGCATGGAAATAACTTGCAAGTTAATGACAAGACTTTTCAGAATATCATCGATGATTATTGAAAATTGAGGACAAGGATCCTGAGAGTATCATCAGACGTGTTTGGAAAGCACAAGATCTTTCAGCGTAGCATCCAAGATGTTTGATAGCACAAGGTCTTCAAGCGTAGCATCGGGGAATGTTTGAATATTAAGGGGCAAGATCTAACAGAGAAGCATCCAAGATGGGTGAGAGTTCAGGACACAATCTTGCAGCGTAACCACATGGCAACATAGATGGGTGAGAGTTCAGGACAAGATCTTGCAGCGTGGCATCCAAAAAGGTTGAAAGTCAAGGACAAGATCTCGGAGCCTATGCAAAATGTTTGAAGGATAAGGACAAGACCTTACAGCGTAGCATCAAAAATTGATTGAGAGTTAATGACAAGTCCTTACAGCGTATCATCAATGATAAATGAAAGATGAGGACAAGACCTTGCAGAGTGTCATCAGACGTGTTTGGAAAGCACAAGATCTTTCAGCGTAGCATCCAGGATGTTTGATAGCACAATGTCTTCAAGCGTAGCGCCGGGGAAAATTTGAATATTAATGGGCAAGATCAAACAGCGTAGCATCCAACATGGGTGAGAGTTCAGGACAAGATCTTGCAGNNNTGCAAGATGTTTGAAGGACAAGGACAAGATCTTACAGCGTAGCATCAAAAATTGATTGAGAGTTAATGACAAGTCCTTACAGCGTATCATCAATGATGACTGAAAGATGAGGACAAGACCTTGCAGAGTGTCATCAAACGTGCTTGGAAAGTACAAAATCTTACAGCATTGCATCCAAGATGGGTGAGAGTTAAAGGCANAGAGTGTCATCAAACGTGCTTGGAAAGTACAAAATCTTACAGCATTGCATCCAAGATGGGTGAGAGTTAAAGGCAAGATTGTACAGCGTGGCATCCAAGATGGTTGAGCACCAAATATGTCTGCAAGTTAAGGATAAGATCCTACATAGTATCATCAAACATCGCTTGGATAGCACAAGGGCTTACAACGTAGCATCCAAGATGTTTGAAAGTTGCGGAGAAGATCCTCCAGACTATCATCAAACATATTTTGAAAGCACAAGGTCCCACAGCGTAGCATCCAAGATGTTTGAAAGTATAGAGCCTTAAAGCGTAGCATGGAAGATTATTGAATACTAAAGGGCCTAACATCGTAGCATCCAAGATGGGTGAGGGTTAAGGACAAAATGTTAAAGCGCCTCATCCGAGATGGTTGAAAGATGTTTGGAAAGCACAAGATCTAACAGCCTAGCATCCAAGATGGGTGAGAGTTCAGGACACGATCTTGCAGCGTAACCACGTGGCAACATAGATGGGTGAGAGTACAGGACAAGATCTTGCAGCGTGGCATCCAAGAAGGTTGAAAGTCAAGGACAAAATCTCGGAGCCTATGCAAGATGTTTGAAGGACAAGGACAAGATCTTACAGCGTAGCATCAAAAATTGATTGAGAGTTAATGACAAGTCCTTACAGCGTATCATCAATGATGANAGAGTGTCATCAAACGTGCTTGGAAAGTACAAAATCTTACAGCATTGCATCCAAGATGGGTGAGAGTTAAAGGCAAGATTGTACAGCGTGGCATCCAAGCTTGGTTGAGCGCCAAATATGTCTGAAAGTTAAGGATAAGATCCTACATAGTATCATCAAACATCGCTTGGATAGTACAAGAGCTTACAATGTAGCATCCAAGATGTTTGAAAGTTGCGGAGGAGATCCTCCAGACNCATCAAACATCGCTTGGATAGTACAAGAGCTTACAATGTAGCATCCAAGATGTTTGAAAGTTGCGGAGGAGATCCTCCAGACTATCATCAAACATATTTTGAAAGCACAAGGTCCCACAGCGTAGCATCCAAGATGCTTGAAAGTACAGAGCAGTAAAGCGTAGCATGGAAGATTATTGAATACTAAAGGGCCTAACATCGTAGCATCCAAGATGGGTGAGGGTTAAGGACAAAATGTTAAAGCGCGGCATCCGAGATGGTTGAAAGATGTTTGGAAAGCACANCTAACATCGTAGCATCCAAGATGGGTGAGGGTTAAGGACAAAATGTTAAAGCGCGGCATCCGAGATGGTTGAAAGATGTTTGGAAAGCACAAGATCTAATAGCGTAGCATCCAAGATCGGTGAGAGTTCAGGACAAGATCTTGCAGCGTGGCATCCAAGAAGGTTGAAAGTCAAGGACAAGATCTCTGAGTCCAGCATGCAAGATGTTTGAAACATAAGGACAAGACCTTACAGCGTAGAATCAAAAAGTGACTGAGAGTTAATGACAAGTCCTTACAGCGTATCATCAATGATGAATGAAAGATGAGGACAAGACCTTCCGGAGTGTCATCAAACGTGTTTGGAAAGTACAGGATCTTACAGCATAGGAATTCAGCACAGGATCTTACAGCGTTTAATCTCAAATGTTTCAAAAGTTAACAAATTTTACAGAATAGCTTCAAAGACGTTTGAAAGTTAAAGACAAGATCCTACATAGTATCATCAAACATCGCTTGGATAGTACAAGAGCTTACAATGTAGCATCCAAGATGTTTGAAAGTTGCGGAGGAGATCCTCCAGACNCATCAAACATCGCTTGGATAGTACAAGAGCTTACAATGTAGCATCCAAGATGTTTGAAAGTTGCGGAGGAGATCCTCCAGACTATCATCAAACATATTTGGAAAGCACAAGATCCTGCAGCGTAGCATCCAAGATGTTTGAAAGTAGAAAGTCTTAAAGCGTAGCATGGAGGATGCTTCAATATTAAAGGGCAAGACCTAACATCGTAGCATCCAAGATGGGTGAGAGTTAAGGACAAGATCTTGCAGCGTGACATCCGAGATGGTTGAAGGATGTTTGGAAGAGAAGGACAAGATCTTACAGCGTAGCATGGAAATAACCTGCAAGTTGATGACAAGACTTTTTAGAACATCATCAATGATTATTGAAAATTGAGGACAAGGATCCTGAGAGTATTGTTCTTTCGTCATTGTTGTTGTTGTTGTTGTTGTTGTTGTTGTTGTGGTTGTTGTTGTGGTTGTTCTTGTTGTTGTTGGTTGTTGTAGAAGGTCCATGTCGCATAGGCCGGGACTGTCCATCACACGGGGGTACCCCCCCCCCCAAAGATGAAAATTAGACTTAAACGGCCCCAAATGGGTGCAATGGCACAATGCCCCCGGAAAAGGAAAATGTGATGAATCACGGTGAACCCAGATCACCCGAAAAGGCAGCATCTGCAGAGCCAGCTGCGAAGTAGTGCGCCTGCATGATCCCGATTTGGGTCCGCAGCCTCAGGGTAAATGAGTAACAATGTCTGCAGGACAGCTTTCAGTGTTATCGACCAACAGTCGCAAAAAAGAGAGACCAGCGGGTTCCGGCGCCTCTGCAGGATAGCCAGCCGCCATGCCTGCCGGACAGAAGCATGTGTAGATGAACATACGGAATCTGAATATTTTGATCTATTCTGTATCAATTGTATCAATCTTTGGAGAGACAGAATAGTACAGAGACACAGAAGCTGTGCCTGCACAAGCGTCCGAGCTCTAGGTCAGGGTCATCGACAGATTCTCACGGCTTGGTTCCCTTGTGCATGACAATCTGTTTAAGGTATTTATATAAATGACGAGCTATGTACGACTGCCAAGGAGTTATCATGGGTTATATATCATCTTGCAAATCTGCATGCCATCGGGGACATGAAATTGGAGGCTCTGGGGTCCTGAACATTGTCTGTTCCGTCCGTAGTAGTAGTAGTAGTTGTTGCGATGCTCTTGATTTGTGTCATAATCTCAGCATACACACTAAAGTCGCTAAAGCCAAATCATAGCGGAGGAATTGGAGCAGTGGTCGTGCCAGACTTGAGTGGTCGACTAAGAACCATGCTAGATAGAATTGTTTGACCATTGTCAGTCCCCATACACAGGAAATGAAATTGAGGTGCAGCACTAGACCCTTCTCAGTGTGCTTTGTGTAGATGGGTGAAAGCTGCATTTGTGCCGAGCCGTCCTGTGGCTTTGGTTTCAGTTGCTGTGAAAACTCCATCCCGTTTTTTAGATTAATAGTTTCATCTCAAAATCAAATGGTGATTTTCCTAGCTCCGGGCCATGTATGTCTCTGTCCAAGTGTGTGTTTGTGTCCTCCCGGCATCTGCAGTCTTCATCACCTGTTCTCCAAAGTTTTCCTGCTTTGTTCCTGCCGTCCCCAAGGTTCCACCTGTTTTCTCCAGAAACCTTTTCTGTCATTTCTGTCATTTCAGTTTCTGTCCACCTTGAAGTTTCTGACCAACTCTCGACCCTTGAGGTCCTGGCTTTTGGCCGATCAGCAGCTCCCGAGCGCTCAGTGGCCTTGCAAAAGCACCATAGAATGCTTCAGTCCACTTGAACCAAATTACACATTTTGTTTGTTCTGCTCTCTGTAAATGTATTCTACATTACTAGTATTCCTAACACTGATATTATATTGCTAATACTAATATTAAAAATAACACCACTGTACACCCCAAACAGCGGTTAAGCAACCAAAAAGGAAGCAAAAGGAGAGAACAAGAAAAAAAGAAGAAGACAACACGGAAGACAAGAAGGAAATGAAGAAAGAAAGGAAGAAGGAAATCAACAAGAAAATGAAGAAGGAAATGAAGAAAAAAAAGGAGGGAGACAAGAAGGGACACAAGCTGGGAGACAAGCTGGAAGAGCAAGGGAGACAAGGCCTCGGGAAGGCGGACACAGCATCCAACAAAGGGAGACAAGAAGGGGACAAGAAGGGGGACAAGCCGGGAGACAAGCTGGGAGACAAGCTGGGAGACGAGCTGGGAGACAAGCTGGGGGACAAGGGGGACAAGGCCTCGGGAAGGCAGACACAGCATCCAACAAAGGGAAACAAGAAGGGAGACAAGAAAGGAAATAAGAAGGGAGACAAGAGACATGCTGGGAGACAAGCTGGGAGAGCAGGGAGACGAGGCGTCTGGAAGGCGGAGACATCATCCAACAAAGGGAAACAAGAACGGAGACAAACTGGGAGAGAAGCTGGGAGACAAGCTGGGAGACAAGCTGGGAGACAAGGCAGACAAGGCCTCGGGAAGGGGGACACGGAATCCAACAGCAAGCGGGACACACCTAAGAAAGCAGTGGGAACCCTTAACAATAAATTGCTTGGGGAATAATAGAAGGATTAATCTCTGTAAGCACCTGGCATCACCAAGAAAAAACCACCCTTGGGGTGATGAAAAAAGACCTGGTGGTAAAAGCGCGCCAAGACCAAAACCGCGTGAATGAGCCAGCAGCCACAGCGTTCTCTGTAAAACCAAAGATGGCAAATCACACAAGCCCTGGAGTCCTCGACAAAGCATGCCCCTGGGAAAAACCGAAGCAAAGGAAAAAAACAAATACGGGATGTGGGCTCGCACCTATACTGATATTACTAATATTACTCAAAAGAATATTACGAATATTACGAATACTAATTTTTCAAATCTTACTAGTACTAACATTACCAACAATAAAAAACACTACTGATATTACTGATATTATTGATCTTACTAATATTGCACACAGACCCCGACGTTTGCCCAAGGACAGACAATGAAAACCAACGATTTTTTTAACAACCCCCGTTAAACTGTTAGAGTAATTCAAGATCTTCAAAGGAGGATCACATCTCCCACCCCGTTAAACTATTACACTAATTGAAGATCTTCAATAGCGGATCAAATCTCCCACCCCCGTCAAACTATGACACTAATTGAAGATATTCAATAGGGGATCAATCAAATCTCCCACCCCCCTTGGATAGGCTTACAGAAAACACAAAATTTCCCCCCAATGGAACAACTAATAATCATCATCATCATCATCATCATCATCATGGTTTGCCCGGACGCTCGTTGGGAGTCCGCGAAAAAAACCTCAGGGTCTTGCCGTTTAATGGTAATGATATTACTAATATGACAAAGATTACTAAGATTTGCTAACATGACTAATATTCTGAATATCACGAAGATTCACTAGGATTTACAAAAAAATAACCTAGATTTACCAAGATTTCCTAATATTACGCGCTGATACCATCGTTTGCCCAAAAATTGAAAGGGCATTGCATGTCAATATATGTTGAGATAGTTGTGGTTCAAGGGACATAACATGTTACTATTTGTTACCAAAGCTATGATAGCAAATCGATCACGCTATCTTCATGATTATCCACGATCTTCAACTGTCGACATGATGAGCACTGTACCACGATTGTACAAGTTCTACCAAGTATTAGAACAAAATTCTGTCCCAACAGCAAATTGAACATGATGATTCAAAGTGCATCCATATTTGCTGTTCAGTGCAGAACTGACACTTCCACGCGCCTCAATACATTAGACTCACACCGCCACCTCTTGTTGGGGTGGCTCACGCCAGCAGAGCGGCACTTCTCACCCGCACAGCGGCGCCAGTCAACAAAGAGATTCAGTTGCTGAGGACAGTGGCCCGGATGTAAGCACAGGAAAACACATTCAGCATCAGCCCTGACAAACCTCCAAAAATACATATCAGCGCCCCGTTGGGGTGGGAGGTTCGGGGGGTGTCCTGATTGTTGCCATTTAGATTGGGGCAGGTTGGATGATGATGATGATGATGATGATGATGATGATGATGATGATGATGATGATGATGACGATGATGATCCTTCCGGGTCCGGGCAAACGATGGCGTTTGACCGTAATATTACAACTATTACACGCTAATCAGACTAGATATTCATACATGTTCAATATGTTTCGATCTCGCGAAGAAAACCTTCAGAGAAGAAACAGTGCCAAGAAAGAAACTAGGAGGCAAAAAGTGTCTTTGTGCGCTTTAGAAAAGCGAAGGATTCTTCAACCACATCCCTGCCTAACCTGCCAAGAACATGACTTGCAGGCACCTCACAAGAGATACTGTCGAAAAAGGACTTCGTCTTGTCATAGCCAGGCAGCGGCTTGAGCGAATCACCTTGACTGCATAAAAGCTGCGTCTGTCACCACTTCGACTTCCAAAGGCTTCTAATCATTTTTGTCACTGGTCCAATCTGGCGGTCACTGTCAGGTTGTTCACCTGCCTTCTTCACCTTCCTGGGCTACAGCAGATTTGTCAAACCTAAGCAACTTGGACCAAAGACGACGATTCAGGCGACTTGCTAGCGTAAATTATTGCCATACCACTTCCTGAAGGGGCAATTTTGTGCAAGCTTCAGACTTGGAGTTGGCAGCAGTCACATCGAACTCCTTCTCATACTCCTTCTTGACCTGATGTGCATGGCTAGCTCAACTTGATATTCAATCTGTGTGACTGCCGGCAGTGAATGAATAGTTTAAGAGTGTCTCAAGGGCGATAAGGACTGCATGAAGACTCATAGCACAAGGTCAAATTGTGTGCTCTTGAGCAAGGCGGAGCAGTAGGCTGAGCAGTACTTGCTACACAGCCTGTTAGCATACTCGCCACGGGATGTGAGACAAGGTATTGCCTTAAAGAAATGGCTCTGCACACAATGTGGGATTTCCCAAATCCACCACTTGATGGTATACCCAAGTGGGAATCAATAGTTGAGGTCAGTAGCTATCCTTCATTTTTGGACACGCAGTCACCTACATGCTTAGTGATTCCTGCAAGACTCGGCCATCATGTGGTATGGATTCCTCGTGTTCGCTGATACTCTGCGCTGGATAGCGGTTTTTCTGCAACCACAACTATTCGCAGAAAGCTTGAAACATGGCGTCAAGCCTCTTCGTTGGTTTCAGGCAGCAATTCTCCAATGGCAGCGCCGTCACCTGCACGACTGGTGATGGACTGATAGACTAAAAGGATCTAAAAGGCATGTTGCCAGACGAATTATGAGTTTCTTGATCAAAAGAGGAAGGATAGCATATTCGAACTCCAAAATACGAGGCACTAAATCAGCTCGCATCCTTTGCAAATGAGTCACGTCGGCCGCCCTTTCCGCCGCCTTTGCCCCTGACAAATAATCTTCAATCACTCTGCCAAGTCTGTTGAGAATAGCATTGATGGTGCCTAAGCTGTTGCTTTGATCTGTGACGGCTACTCTCTGGGTCTATTGCTTTCCTTTCTCTCCTTTGGCACCCTGCCAGAGTTTCTGTTTCAACGTCATAAATCTCACAGGATGTCACAGAATGCCATTTCGCGGCCGTGTACTGACAAAGCCCTGGCACTGTTCACCAGGCCTTGCCACCATCTCCTTTTCCAACCTGTCACAATAGCAACAAATCAATAAAGTTGATGTGTTTCACTTGTCGAAGTAAGTTTCAGAAGAGAGAAGATCAGAGTGATAACATCCATTCCCTCACAAACATGGATAGCCACCACCCTCAATATTGAGCAGCCGGTCAATTCTGAGAGTATGCCTCTGGGATGCTCTTACTGTAAAAGAGAGGAGAAAGTAGAGTCAGAAGAAGGAAGATCCAGGAGCGCGAAAAGGTCGGAAAGTCGCGAAAGACTGTGTTTTTCCAATGTTTTGTCGCTCAGGAGGATCGAAAATAGGCTCGCTAAAGCGGCGGATGCGGAGCCATCTGGGGAGATGAGAGATGAAAAAAACACGCTGTTGTGGCGCGAAGCACATTTGGAAGTCAAAATGCTAATCAAAGCACCGGATAACCCCACAAGCCAACTTCTTCCAAGAAGCACGAAACAAATGTGAAAATGATATGGTAAATGCAGGAAAGAGAAAGGACATGGTGGAAGAAAGATTGTGTTCAATAACTTTTGTGTGACAGCGCTGTGTATGACAACGTTGCGTATCAAAAAGTTGCGTGTGAGAGAGTTGTGCGTGACAAAATTATGTGTGAAAGAGCTGTGTGAAAGTCCTGTGTGTGACCAGTTGTGTGTCAAAGAGTTGTGTGTGAAAGAGTTCTGTGTGCCAAGGTTTTGTGTGAAAGTGCTGTGTGTGACAAAGTTGTGTGTGAAAGAGTTGTGTGTACGTTGCGTGAAAGAGAACAAGTGATGTGAGTCGCAGCGGGGAAGGCAGAGAGATGTGTGGCTTCAAGTCCTCCTTTTGCACTACTCATCCGTGTGAATGTCTACAAGCACATTTAAGCATGTGTGTGTGCACACCACAAGAGAAAAAGGACAGTCCTGCTGCTGCATCAAAAATGACATGGACTTCAAACGAAAAGCAGGTGCAATGACTTTGTGAAACACTGTGCAATGAGCAACTGGCCACAACTGGCCTTTCCCTTGTCCTTTCCTTTGCCTTTGATTTCACCCTTCAGGCCTTTTCCGGCATCCTGTCACAAGAAGCCATCATAAGCTATCCATCCCTTTGTCACTCCATGCTAGGCGGAAATCCAAGCCCCTCCAACGCTTTGCAGGCACAGCATTTTCCCTCCGTTCCCATTTCGTCCCTGTGTCGCAAGAGACAATCGTTTGCGCTTCAAAAAAAGGACTTACGAAATTAATCTAAACTACTAAAGGCAGACTTCGATCCATATACCAACGAAATTGCTTGTCTCCTTGCTTCAACTTGTGAAGTCCCAGTGGCATTTTGCCAGCTACGGGCCCATGCTTTACATTGCATGTGCAAATTTCTCGGTGCGCCATGTAGAGTCAGCCAGGATCACGATAAAGTGGCACCATATCCAGAAAAGCCTTGGAAAATTTGGAAAGGCAAAGAGAAACTGCTTGTCCATACTGGTTCTAGGCTGTTCTAGGTTCATTTTTAGGGGCGAGTGATTCACTTGACAACCACCAAGAGAACTGCGACGTAGGGTTTCTCAAGTTGCTATGCCAGCAAGAACTGCTCTGGGATCGCAGCTGAAGTTCGGCCTTGATGCCAAGTTTCCAACAGGTGAGAGGGCGCTGAAATGAAGTGTCTGGTAATAGGCTGCAAAAGAATTTGCCATGAAGCAAGATCAGGATGGGGCCTGCCACCTTGTCCACCTTCAGATCTATCCATCACGACTTCATCACCTCAGGAAATGACAACTTCATCAACCCCAGAGAGTCCAAGTAATTAGAACCAGAGCCATGTCTGGAAATTAAATCCAAACAAGGCGGCATAGTTGCAAAAAACTGGGGAGCTGGCCATGGGTCCTTATTCGTGCTGGGTGGACTTCACCGTCACAACTTGTCCCAATTCAGCTTCAGCACGACTCTGACTATTTGGTGTTTCTGTCACTGCAGTCAAGTGGCCTTTCCCCTTCTCGCATCTTCATTTTGTTGTATCGAGCGTACCTCCAAGTGCAAGAATCTGTGTGAATTCAATCAACTTGTTTGGATTTGAGAGTTCACGACAACCAAAGATTGCGGGCACGAAGACATAGAATGGACTAAACCGCCACCACCAAAGAGAAGGACAAGGATGAGCATAAAGACCCAGTGTGGCAAGTCCTTGGCGAATTCTGTGGTCAACTGAGTCAACTGTCGCCGCTTTCACTTGGCGACTTCGCCCCTCGTCCACTGAGACTGCAGCATTGTTCAATCTAAATTGCCGTGCATAGGTTGGAGCAGCCCCGACACGAACAACGTCAAACAGCCACCTCATAGAAATATATCATGAAATCGTGTGCTTTGTTAAAGCATGTTAAAGCAATGTCAATGAAGCTCTGACTGTTCCACCAACTGGCCAGATTTATGCAGCGTGCTCTAGGGTGCAAACCACAAGCCAAAGCCACCGAGGGTTAAAAGCCTTGCTACAACTCCCCGAACAGCTTCTATTTCGTTTCTCCACAAAGCTTGTTTAAAGACATTCGCAGTTTCCTTCGCAGTTTCCTTCGAGACTGCACGCTAAGCTAGAGACTTCAGAATGCCTCTCAGCCAGAAGCCTAAGTAGAAGAGATCTAAGCCTCGGTAATAGTTTCGAAAGAGTGGCATTCAGAAAGACATAGAGCAACAAAAACCACACCTTGACCAACACTGAAGCCTTTCCAAGCAATGGACAATCAATGCACAAGCAATGCACGAGCCCTCCCACCCTGCCACTTTTCAGAGGCGAGACTTCACCAGCTCTCTACGCTCTGTCCGCACTGCACATACTGCATCTTTACAGCACACTGTGCAGCTCCCTTCTGCACACTTTTCTGCACACTGTGCTGTTTGTGCATGTTGTGCATGTTGCGCTCTGTCAGCTGCTGCCTTCATGACAACTTCATAGATTTTGGGCAAATGGTCGACCACCATTCGGCGGCCACCCGAAAAGTCTATGCAAGGTGCCAAATCTTCAGGCGCAAGCTCTTCTACCTCACCATCACGCTGAACCAAGAAGCAACGACCAGCCGGATAAAGCTTCAACATCTCCGGCGAATCCCCAGAGCTTTGCTTTTCAAAGGCTTCAATCTTGCTGCTTGCTAGTGCTTCTTCCAGGTCTTGAGGAATTGCTTGTGCAACTTGTGCAGCCTTCCAAAGCCCACCATTTGCTAAGCGCTTGACAATATCTCCTGTCACATTTGCCGCGAGTACAGCTCGGCCATGAAGCTCCAACAAGTGACCCGTCGACAGCCGCGGAACCACATCTTGGGCGTGGCAATAGGAAGCAATACGATCTCGGAGAGATTTGCTCACAGCTGCGGAGCAAATCCCTGGTGCTCCGAAGGAAAAGCACCGCACCTCCGGTTTGGACTTGGAACCCTGTGAATCCTGCAACAGCTCCAAAAAAAGCATCGTGAGGTACGCTGCCACTCCGCCTCCCAGGCTGTGACCAGTGAAAGTTATTCTGTCAATCCCGGACAAAGTTTCCAAGAGTGGGTGAACAGCTCGCAGCACGTTGCAAGCAGACTGCAGCATATTCTTATGCGCCTCACAGGGGCGATAAGAGCAAACAATGTGATGTTTCTTTGATAAAGCGTTTGTACATGCGTCTGTACGTGAAATGTCTGTGTGCAAATATAGCTGATCAAATTGTTTCATCCGGAAGCGGCTTAGCAGAAATATCCGTTCTGGCCAAGCTGTCACGAACTCCAATTTGATCTTTCTCGGATTTTCGCGGCGGAGATACAGTAACCCCTTGACCAATGGAAATGCACCCATATTGGAAACTGCATGGAATGAAACAATTACCCGTAATTCTTGTTGACTAAACCATCGTGTTTTGTGGGCTAGGGGATTCTCAAGGCAGCTTTGCTCTCGCCACTACCTTCGCGAAACCTTCGCAAAAAAATCTGACTGAAAATCCCGCAAATCACACATCCATTAATAAAACTGTCGCCCATTCATAGTGCCAAAACCTTTCGGTAGGGATATGCTGAAACACCCCTGGCTATCCTCATGCAAAATCACTGCAGGGACCTTTGGATCAACGCGCATATGCGAACAAATCATGTAAGATTTTTTAGAATTGCCTTTAGATTCTGTTTGCATTGAATTGCCGAGGAATCTTAGACTTTGGACGTTGCATTGTGAGGTTGGTTTGGAGCCCCGTATCTTTTTGATCTCGCCCAGTGTACTTGCCGTTCTTTTTGGTGTTGCGTGGTTCCCCCAGGCAGAATCATATGGTTGGGTTCCATGCAAGTGTGTAGAAAGTGTGTCTGTGACTTTCCCCTTCCCGCCACTGCACGCAACACATTTTATACAGGTACAGTCAGAAGCGACTCATGTTTTGAGCTGACTCATGCTGATGCAACAAAGTTGAACAACAGACTTTGGCAGTAGCTCTGCCACGGCTTCCGTATCTTCCATATCTTCCATATCTTCGGCCTTGCCACCCAAAAACAAATCAACTTCTTCGGCTCCGAGATCCGTCAGCACATCTTGGACGCTAAGTGTGCCTGCAGAATAAGCAGAAATGCTGCAGTGGTACGAACAGGTTCGGACAGCCAGATATAAACATATCTAAACTATCACAAAAACTATCACAAAAACTATCACAAAAAGCATACAAAGTCAAAAAGCAGGCTTTCTGTTGCACAGAATGGAAATTTGATGTATTGGATGACAAACATGTCACATTCTACATGATGAATGTCAAACGTCATTTGAATCATTTGAATAAACTACACATGGTGTGCTTGACAAAGGATGCTCATTGGCTTTGGAACACGTGGGTCTTGTTGGTCGTCTGGTGTCGAAATTTGTCGAAATGTTGTGGTGGTGCGCGTGGCCTTCTGGCAACCACTGCGATCTACAGACTCTTCACAGGCAAGACCCCAAAAATTAGCATTGACCCAGAAACCATTGTAATTAGACTTCTTGACATCTTGATATTCATATTCCAACCTTTGGAGGACCAGTACCCCAGCGTTGGAGGCAAAATTAATCAAAATTCCGGCTGTCCCAGGCCTCTCACTGCTACAACTACCTCTCTGCGCCCACGATCAACCAGTACATAGTGCGCAGGCAGCAGCCACCGTGCGCGCAATGAAGCCAACGGCACGCTAACCTTCGAAGCTGCAAAGTAAAACGAAGAAGTCGCACCAACGAGTCCACACATGTCATGTCAGTATGATACAGAATGATACAGAATGATTCAAACACAACCAACAAAATCATTTCGCCGCACCTCCTCTGGGTTCAGGCTCTCACCCACATGTTTGCAAAGCAGTTGCGTGAAGTTGCTGTCTGTAATTCCAACCAGACCTGGACGCAAAGAAACTCGTCCGTAGGCAGCTGTTGCCAAACGCATATAATGCAGCGACTCCACAGTTAGCTTGAGCGTGCTGAGATTGTGGAGCTCTGCTTCAGGTAGTTTTTGGTCTTGGTCCAGCGTGGGATCCATCGGATCCGTCGCTGCTCCTTGCGCATTTAGCTTCTGCCTCGCCTTGTGGTGCTGCTTTCCGTCCTTGGCCGCTCAGACTCTGGCAGACTCTGACAAATGTTTCCAATGCACTCGGCTCCAGAAATTCGCAGTGCTACTTTGCTCTAAGCGCCACACGTGCAGCACGAGGACATTCAGCCCAATTAGTGTCTTTGGAAGAGTCTCTGGTGAAATCTTTGCCATGAGGCTCCGGTACACGTTAGCAACCTGGAAAGTTCCAAGAAGTTCCAAAACGTTCCAAATCAAAAAAAATCAATAGGCTCTGGGCTGATACCCAAATTGTGCCAAGAGACAGGTCCGACTGCATCCCAAAGTTGATGTTCCCACGGCTCCTGCCAAGCAGCCTGTTTTTCGGCCTTAGCTTTCAATGTGTCTTTCTCAACGGAAAGGCGTCGCCAAATCCTGAACAAAAAGTCACGATGTGAACAGAATGTGTGCTAAAGAGAGTGAGCTGCTAAGGTTTGGACAGAGTGAGCTGGTGAAGGTGGCACAGCGAGTGATGGAACCAAGTCCTTGGCAAAGAGTGGCATCGTCGATCCATTTCAGGGGTACAATAGTATAATTAGTGCTAATTAATATTTATGGATGCCAATTAATGCTAATTCATCTTCATCAATGTTATATGATATACTTAATGTTAACTGTGAAATTACAATGCTACTGTATCTGTGTGCGTATGGACTGGTCATCAGAGCTTTACCTGTCTGCATCATTCTGCATCTTGCTCACAGCAAAACCCGATGTGAAGGAATAATCCCAGTCGAGAGTCTGGTAAATGTTTGATGTTGAGATGCCAAGTGCGACCTCAATTTCTCAAGTAGTTCAAAGCAGTTTCAGAACAAAGAGTAACTATGCAAAGACAATATTGAATTTTGGCCCGAAAAAGTGATGTACTTGTTTCCTCGGGGATTGCTGAACGTAGATTCATGATGATTCATGGTCAATGTACTGCACAAGCGAAACCTGAACATATCCGACAGGGAATCCGACATCTCCTGATTTCATCCGATTCATCCGCTTTCTGTGTGCAATTACCTGGCCTGCATGGCCTGCATCTGAATGACAGTGCGACCAGGAAGACTTCCTGGACCTCTGGAGGTCATTCTCACTGGACTTTCACCGAAAACAAGCACAGTAAAATGAAAACCTTGGAAACCTGGGCACTTGTTGGCTTCAAGATTGTTCAAATTGATTCCAACAAGCGCAGTCAGACAGTTTCTCCTGGTCCTCCGGAAGTGCCACCGATCTGCTGCTAGCTGAAGTGCCACGAGACCAGCGGCACAGAATTCGCGAAATGGCGGCATCCGTCGAAGGGCATGGGGAAAACTCACAAGTCATGGACTTGAAATGTTTTGAAGTCTGGTAAAGGATGTCAACGCACCATTTGACTCAAGAATACTCAAGAGTATTTCAAAGCCTCCTCAAGGCTCTCAGACCCTTCTGTCAAATGTGGTTTTCAAAGCCGTATTACTTGCAAGGCTCCCATGAATAGTCATGTTCGAATCAGTTTAAATCTAAGAGGTCAGAATAGCAAGGGCCTAAGGGATAGGTTTCCTGAGCTCAGGGATAGGGGATAGGTTTCCTTTCTCCAATTGAGATTTCGAAGCCATCAACTCAGGAGCCCAAGGCTGTGCCTTGAGCATGAGCCATCAATTTCACAGAAATGTACATCTGACACTGTCGGAAACTGTCGGAAACTGGACCAAAAGAATTAGTAGCCTCTGTAGCCTCCTTTGACCATCGACATTCATTGCCACTGACGGCCAGTCTCGTTTTATCTTTGACTGTCGCAAATGGTGAAGCATCAGGAGTTTGGTGCCACCATTACAATGTCACTATAATGTCACTACAACCCCAGGCAGGACCTGTGGATCACCCACACATGCCACAAGAGTCCCAAGAAAGAACATGATGCATTGCGGCATCTAAGTCACAAGACACCAGCCATCAACTGGTTGCGAAAGCATTGCTGGTAACACCAGCACTTCTTGCGGCGTATTGCACATCACATCCGGCATGAGTCGCTCAGTTCTGCTCAAGATTGAAAAAATTCAACCGTTCAATCTGACTTGAAATCATTCCAAACAAATCGGATCCTGTGCATTGCTGCATGACAATGATGCGCCATGACTAAAGCTTTCAAAGTCGGCGCGACTGTCGAATTCTACTCCAAATATTCAAACTCCTCTGGGAGACCAAATGTCTGATCAAACTGAGAAGCACTGATTTCCCCTCTCCGCTCACGGAGAAACAAAGACCGAACAGCACCTTAGTCTTTTGCTTGGAGCACTGCTTGACGTGTTTTATTCTGCTATGTAAATGTTGAGACTCTTCAAGGGATGAAAAGGCCTTGACCTGTCAGACTGTGGTTCTGGCAAATATTGTCCGCCCAACGATTCGCAGCTTCCTCGTTTGCTGCGGAATCAGTGACCCAAAATTGTGAGCATATCAGGCAAATGTCAAAACTTGCACTTGTATATACATGTATGTGTGTGTGTATATATATATATAATTACATATATACAAATGTGTATGTATGTGTCTATATACATATATATGCATTAATGCATACCAATATGTAGGTACAAGTAAAACCCGCAGGAGGCGGGTGGCGGAAGTTTCCAAAAGAAGAGAAGCTTAAGACTATAGGCTCGAAACACAAGTTTTGCCTATAAGAGCTGGCGCGAGGAATCCAGTTTCGCAACTCATTTTGCTCAAGTGTCTTCATCTTGCTTTCGACTTTTTTGGAACGATTCTCACCTCTTCCCACCTTTTCTCAGCTTTTCTTGCCGCTTTCAATTTCGTCTCGCAGCTATCCTCGGAAATGGTCCAATGCATCCCATCTCATCTCGTCTCATGCCGTGTTTTCTCAATGTTTTTTCTTTCGTCTCATTTCATTTCATGTCATTTCGTCTCATCTCACTTCATCTCATGTCTTCTTTTTTTTCAACTCTTCTCAGCTGCTCACAACTGTTCGCATCTCTTCAAATGTCATCTGAGGTTATCTCAGCTCTTTTCAGTTCATCTAACTATTCTCAGGCGCAGCTACTCTCGGACATTATCCACTGATGTCCATTGCATCCCATCTCATCTCATCTCATGTCGTGTCTTCTCCATGTTCTTTTTTCAACTCATCTCATCTCATTTCATTTCGTGCCAGCTCTTCTCAAACAAGTCTTTACACAGCGAAGCTTTTACACTTGGAAGCTATTACACAGAGAAGTCCTTACAGAGAGAAACTTTCACACAGAGAAGCTCTTACACAAGAAATCTTTACACAGAGAAGCTTTGAGTTTACACGTAGAGAAGCTTTTACACAAAGAAATCTTTACACAGAGAATCGTCTAGATTCAGCAACCTTTTACACACAGCAACTTTTTACACAGAGAAGCTTTGACAGACAGCAACCCATTTGACACAGTACTGATTCACACGCAGCATGCAGAGAAATGCTTACAGACAACACATGCTGTGGGACAAAACACCAATTCTTCGTTGGAGCAGCCGCCCTGTTTTTCACGCGCGAACAGTGCTGACAGGATTCGTGATGCGCAGGCAGCACAGCCTTGCGCACCAATGCTGGTTAGTCCCCGGACCCACCGCAAGCAGCACAGCTATGCGGCGAGCGTCACCAGGTCTGCTTACCTCTCCCGTACAGCACAGCCACGCGACGAGTCACCGCAGTCACACATTGCCTGTGTTCGCTGCTTCATCACTTTTCGTGCGCGGCCTTGCTTGTGTGCGGAGGCGCTTGGAACGATGGCGATGCCAGGGACTCTCGAACCAACTTGCTTCTCTTTGCCAGGGTTGCTGCAGGCGCTTCTTGCAGAGCGCGCATGCACTTGCGGCTGTCCGGCCTTTACTCCGGCCAGTGCTTGCGGGCAAGCCACGCGTCCATCTCAGCGTCAGTTGGTGGCCAAAGCGCGCGCGAACCAACCTTTCACCGCAACGGAACCTTCGTTTACCCGAAAAAACACAATGTTTCGCACAAATCCTAACATTCAAATCTGATCCCCGATGTAGCAGTTCCAATGCAAACTGCAAACACTGGCTTGCAAAACACAATCAAATCCTAACACACTGCCACNCAAATCCTAACATTCAAATCTGATCCCCGATGTAGCAGTTCCAATGCAAACTGCAAACACTGGCTTGCAAAACACAATCAAATCCTAACACACTGCCACAGAAGAACTTGCCTTGAAGCAGCCGTTCCAAGGCACAAAGCATAACAAGACCTGCAAAACACAATAGCACAGCGTCGANCAAATCCTAACACACTGCCACAGAAGAACTTGCCTTGAAGCAGCCGTTCCAAGGCACAAAGCATAACAAGACCTGCAAAACACAATAGCACAGCGTCGACAGAGAAACACAAAAGTCACCCTGAGAGCCTTACTCCCATTGCCAGCGCCGTTCGAGGTAAATCCGAGAGTAAACGGCGACGCCTAACCCCGTGGCGCGCGCGAGCCAACCTTTCACCGCAACGGAACCTTCGTTTACCCGAAACAACACAATGTTTCGCGCAAATCCTAACATTCAAATCTGATCCTTGATGTAGCAGTTCCAATGCAAACTGCAAACACTGGCTTGCAAAACACAATCAAATCCTAACACGCTGCCACAGAAGAACTTGCCTTGAAGCAGCCGTTCCAAGGCACAAAGCATAACAAGACCTGCACAACACAATAGCACAGCGTCGACAGAGAAACACAAAAGTCACTTCGAGAGCCTTACTCCCATTGCCAGGGCCGTTCGAGGTAAATCCGAGAGTAAACGGCGACGCCTAACCCCGTGGCGCGCGCGAGCCAACCTTTCACCGCAAAGGAACCTTCGTTTACCCGAAAAAACACAATGTTTCGCGCAAATCCTAACATTCAAATCTGATCCCCGATGTAGCAGTTCCAATGCAAACTGCAAACACTGGCTTGCAAAACACAATCAAATCCTAACACACTGCCACAGAAGAACTTGCCTTGAAGCAGCCGTTCCAAGGCACAAAGCATAACAAGACCTGCAAAACACAATAGCACAGCGTCGATAGAGAAACACAAAATGACACAAAAGTCACCTTGACAGCCTTACTCCCATTGCCAGCGCCGTGCGAGCCAACCTGTCACCGCAACGGAACCTTCGTTTACCCGAAAAAACGACATGTTTCGCGCAAATCCTAACATTCAAATCTGATCCCCGATGTAGCAGTTAGATGCAAACTGCAACCACTGGCTTGCAAAACACAATCAAATCCTAACACACTGCCACGGAAGAACTTGCCTTGAAGCAGCCGTTCCACGGCACAAAGCATAACAAGACCTGCAAAACACAATAGCACAGCGTCGACAGAGAAACACAAAAGTCACCTTGAGAGCCTTACTCCCATTGCCAGCGCCGTNAAAGCATAACAAGACCTGCAAAACACAATAGCACAGCGTCGACAGAGAAACACAAAAGTCACCTTGAGAGCCTTACTCCCATTGCCAGCGCCGTTCGAGGTAAATCCGAGAGGAAACGGCGACGCCTAACCCCGTGGCGCGCGCGAGCCAACCTTTCGCCGCAACGGAACCTTCGTTTACCCGAAACAACACAATGTTTCGCACAAATCCTAACATTCAAATCTGATCCTTGATGTGGCAGTTCCAATGCAAACTGCAAACACTGGCTTGCAAAACAAAATGAAATCGCAACACAGTGCCTTTGTGACCTCTTCACCCAAGTGCTTACCCGACACAATGATCTTTGGGCTCATGAGACGGTGACTTCATGATCTCTTCACGCAAGTGCCCACCTGACACAATGATCTTTGAGCTAATGAGAAGGTGACTTCATGATCTCTTCACGCAAGTGCCCACCTGACTTAATGATCTCTTCACACAAGTGCCCACCTGACACAATGATCTTTGGGCTAATGAGAAGGTGACTTAATGATCTCTTCGCGCAGGTGCCCACCTGACACAATGATCTTTGGGCTAATGAGAATGTGAAAGTCCGTAACTCGGAGTTTCTCTACGAAACTTCCTATCTAGATAGATAGATAGATAGATTGATTGATTGATAGATATACATAGGAAAATAATTCAATGCACAGGGACTGAATCTGATTTCTGAGGCCTAAAGAAACTCGTTGAGAGTGCAAGTGCTTTTTGTAGTCTCTTACGTGCTTTCCTGGGATAAACAGCGCATTATTTGTTTTCTACATTGCAGTAAGTGTTCTTATGGGAATGAAATATGACTCCAAGTGACAACATGTCATACAGAACTGTTTAAGTATTGTATTATTCCATGGTGATAGTCATATGAAGCTATCCACTCATTGTTTCGTCCATTTGTGCTTTCATCAAGATCCGATCAGTTCCATTGCATCTCTTCCATTCAATCATCAGGCTGTCGAAGAGTTGAAGGGGAAGTGTCTTGCTTTGGGAAACCTTGGCACCTGTTCTCTGGAAAGCGCTTAATGTACGCGCAGCAAAGCTGGCCCGGTTCTGAAGTCTCTGCATGTCTCTGTTATTTCTACGCATACTCATGAGATCTCATGAGTATAGTGTATACAGTGTATAGCTTATTCTAGCTGAGCATCTTTGGCAATCGCAGTCTGCTTCTTCATCTCAGCCAGTTTGGCCGGACCGCATCGCTCATAAGCCTGCGTGAGTCATCACTGCCAATGACAGAGATAAAAGATATTGAAAGATGTTGAAAAATGTTAGAACGACAAACACGGAAAGTCATCAAGGATCAAATAGATACACATACTGGGATCTATGCAGAGCGATTTTTCTCCCATTCTTGGTTTGCTGCACCTGGATCTCGGAACGCAACTGCTCACACTTCTTCCGCTCCATGGCTGCCTGTGCCCTCAGGGTGGCTGCCTCCTCCTGCGGTCAATTTCGCTACAAACAACACAGGCTGCACGTTCATCCATAGATTAATCATCTTCGGCAGAAAGAAACATGGTTGATTCATCAACATGGCCAAATTCGCCTCGGTCGGAGCGGGCTGTGATGACAACTGCGTCAGCTCTGCCTCCCAGGATGCTGCATATGCTGCCACAGTTCCATCAGTTCAATCACGGTAAATGTCAATTTAGCAAAATCAAAGGGGTGCGAAGGCGATCTCTTTTGAGCATGAGAGCTGCAAATCCTGTCTACCAAAAGACTGGAAACTTCTCAGAAGTTCCTTCTACCGGCAAAAAACCTACAAAGGCGGAGGCACGCCCAACTTGCGTTGATCACACGGATCAATGTCTCCATAGCAGGGCGATGGGATTCAAGATGCTTTGAGTATCAACAGCTTCTATTCAAAGAGATTCAAAGAGATTCAACATGAAAAGAGGTGGCTTTCCAACCCAGTCACGGCTCGCGGAAACATGCATAACGAAAAGGCGTGCAGGGTGAACCAGGTGATGTGGTTGCAATATCGATCTGCGGTTGAAGCTTCGATGTCGTCGTCTCACCTTGCTGCTTGAGAACAGGATGAGGAAAATATGAGAAAAATAGAAAAGTAGCTGGAAAAGGATGAAACAGCTGGAAGCAGCTTCTGACTCAGAACACTAAACACTCCGCAAGCAGGTCACTTCCACCAGCCGGTTTTGCTTCCGGTTGCCGGTAAACACCAGGCTTGACGCGACCTGCCCACTTTGGATGCTTCAAAGCAATGAGCAAAGTTCCAATGATCGAGTCACTGTTCAATCTGTCCAAGTATCCGGCCTCCAAATCCTTCCAATGGCCGCCTTTCAAAGAAACAGTAGGACTTGACCCCGAGAGACACATTCGGAGTTCTTCCAAAATGTGCAGGGTTCACAACCAGTACAGTACACTACAAAATGATTACAATTGACACAATTGACGCAAGACAGATTACAAGACAGACTGTAGACAACAATCTTACATGACGTCATCGATAGAGATGTCATCTTGAAACAATCGAATACAATAGACATCTATAGAAATTTCAATAGACTGTCATATCATATCTATATCATATCTTGTCATCTTGTCGAATCTTGTTGCAGTGTTTTCGCCTGGATTTGGGAGATCGATACTCGCTTCTGCGGGGCATCTGCCATTCCTCGCAGTACGACATATGACATATGACACATTACGACATGCCGTGTCGCGTTGCAAACGCGTAGCAAAGAAATCAAAAAGAAATCATCAAACAGTCGCATTTCGGTCGCATTTCAAAGCATTTCACTCATTCGGTTGAAGAGAACCGAAAACAAGCAAATGCTCAGCGAAGGGAGAAATGGGAGAATATGAGTTGTTGGATCCGAAACTCCAACATTGCTGCAAGTGTCCTGGCACGTCTCCACGGAGAAATAGGTCAAAGAGCCAATCGAAAACTTCCTTAAGGTCACTAGAGAATATAGCGAGAAGTATCCGAATGGCTTCGTCTAATCATTTTTGAGCTTAACTTGGCATTAAGCCATCCCAAGACGTGGCACATGGTGGTGATTTGTGGCCGATATCTGTTTTTGCCGGGTGACACATCATGCAAATGGTGAGCCCTCTTGACCCGGTGCAGACCATCGTTTCGTGCATCATGAAGATATCCAGGCGGATACCTGCACAGAGAGTTCCACAAGTCTAATGCCTTGTGATATTCCTCCCAAGTCTCATTCGGACAAGAGTTCTCTACTCTCTTACGCCCCCACCCCAAGTGGCTTAGTGAAAATAGACAGTTACATGATACACCGTACATGATAACAAAATAAATCGGAGGCACCAAAGCCGCTGCGACATTTCACACCAGGACTGGGTAAAAAGAAGCTGGAACGCACAAACCCATGAGAGGATTTTGGAACGCTGCACAATCGCATGGAATTCACCTCAAACACACCTTCCACCCAAAAAAGAACGGGCTTGAAATCAAGCCTAAAAGAAGGTGTGCAGAGCACAGCTGCAATGACAACTAGACGACGGATGGCCCGAGAGCGAAGAGAAGTATAGTGAGATATGTAACTGTGAAGATCGTATAACATGAAAGATAGAAAGTCAGGAATATATGANTATAAGACGCAAATGGAAAGAGATTGATGAGTATGTGAAGATGTGAGTGAGGATGTGAAGATGTGAAGATGTGTGATGTGAAGAGATGAAGATGTGAGCCTTTGAAGATGTGATGACGTGATAAGGTGAAGATGTGAATATGGAGAGATGTGAAGATATGATGATGTAAAGATGGGAAAATATGCAGAGAGAAAAAAAG
>BGPT01000693.1:155259-168255 GCA_003297045.1 Symbiodinium sp. clade C Y103
ACCTACTACAAATGCAACCGCATCTGCCACCGGTGCCGGGTTACAAAGATGGACTACATGAAGTCCCCATCAACTATTGCTGCAAATTATCAACACACCGGTGAAACATTCTTGTCGGAGAGCATCAAACCAGGACCAAGCTCTTTGGAGTGATTACTAGANGTCCCCATCAACTATTGCTGCAAATTATCAACACACCGGTGAAACATTCTTGTCGGAGAGCATCAAACCAGGACCAAGCTCTTTGGAGTGATTACTAGAATACTGTTTTGTTTTTAATGTGCATAAATAATATGTGGGTGATACTGGAAGCTATTTTTCGAGATGGCAGGCGCTTCCGACGTCGATCGTCACCATTCTGGGGCAGAATCGCGTTGGGGCGTGGAGCCAGGGCAGTGTGCCACCTCCGACAATGAGTCGTTCAGTGTCCACTTGCCCTCCATCATGAGTTCAGAGACGCTCTGCCATGCCGCACGTTCTGCATCAATGACTTCATGANTCGTTCAGTGTCCACTTGCCCTCCATCATGAGTTCAGAGACGCTCTGCCATGCCGCACGTTCTGCATCAATGACTTCATGAATGGTCGGTGCCCGAAGGGAGGATCCCTCGGCCTTGTCGTGGCCAATTCGAAGAACTTGGCATGGAACCTCTTAATGATCAGCAAGTGGCAGGCACCAGTGATAGCCAGGGTGTTGGCCCACAGGCACTGAAACTTGCCAAGGGCGCTCTCCACAGGGCCACCTGTGTCTTGGCCTCAGGGAGATCGTCAAGGCCCGCGTCGCCATCCGCCAAGATGGAGCGAATGAGCTGCTTATCATTGCGTGGCCTGCGATGTTCAGAACTCCACCTCGTCCAATTCAGATGATCGCTTCTTCCACGGCACCCATGCCAGGGTCTTCGACTCGACAGCATCCTGGATGAAGGACAGGAATGCAAGTGACGGGGTAGACGCTGGTGTCAGCAGTTCACCAGGATAATTGATGCTGAACTGATCCTTCAATTCCTTCGCTTCAGAGGCTGACAGCCGAGACTTCGATGGGGCAGCAGCGATCACTTCAGGAGCTGAGGATCGACCAGTGTCCATGGCCATTGAGAGGCACTCCTTCACCACGGATGCTCGCTTTTGAGGGGAATGGTTGAAATTCCTCCCCAGCTGGTATCAAGCTAAGGTGTTGTGTGAAGGCCTCAACTTGATCTATATCCCCCACCGCATGTGCCATCGGTGCAATTGTGGTATAGCCCTGCCCAATGATGTGTTGAATCATGATGGACGACATCAGGCAATCCCCCAGTAGCTTCCGCAAAGCAGCCGGGTCGTCCATGGCCGGCACAGCAGCAGTGACGGTCATGATGCACTGACAAATTCTGATAAGTAATGGGGTGGTCCAGCAAAAGGGTGACAGTCATGTGACAAGCTGGTCTCGGGATTCAACCAAATGAAAAAACAGATTGGCGTGTTGGGGAATCCGATTGAAGGCGTTTTTTTTTCCATCTTGCCACACCTCCACGTCGACCATGGGAGTCTGATTGACAACAGAGATGACAGTAGGAGGGTATGGCTTGTCCTTGATCCAAAGGGAGGCAACGGACGCCGAAGCACCATCGGCCTCATACCTCGCCCTAGTGATCACCGAACAAAGGATTGCAAAGATGCACCAATGGGTCTCAGTGACCACGGTCTGGCACGCCTTGTCACAGGCTCTGAACAGCCGCATCACTTCAGCCCAGCGCTCCTCCGAATGTGCCCACTGACGGATGAATGGCACAAGGCGATATGCCTTATCCTCTTCGGCACGGGGAGGCATGGCAAACCACTGTCACACGGTGACTACAGGGAGGGGATGAGCAAACTAGCTACCATGTCAAAGAGCCAATTGGAAAAACCTGGGGTGGTAACACAGGTAAATGAGGTAAGAACCATAATCACCATGTGCCCAACCAAACAGAATACTGTGCAATGAAATTGCAGGGACAGTGTTTCCGCTTGCACACCTGGGCTAATCAAAAATCTTCGAGCAAGCGGCTCTCAAACAAATGCGGTATGAGGGAGGAATCGATTCAGAAGGCGTGATCGAAGTGTCCCCCACGGCCCTACGCGCCCCGCAAGAAAACTTGTAGCTCCTAATGGTGCCTTGCCACTCAAAAATGCAAGCGCAGTGAGGATCTGTACTCTCACATTCGCAAGCAAAGTGGGCAACTCATGAAACATCGTTCAAAAGGAACACACAATCTGAGACGCCTACCGCCAGCGGGCGGGTGGATGACTCACTCTCGAGCTCAGGAGATGCATCCACGTCTGTGTCAGAGGCATTAGAGTCAGTGTCCGCGTGGTCCTCAGCGGAGGGGAGCTGAATGGATGTTTCAAAATCAACCACAGCCGATGCAGGAAGCGGAGGAATTGTGATGGGCTTGTCTGGTACAGACTGGCCTCCTCCTCTCAACACTGGCATCACTGGGGAAGCCTGCCCCAACTTTGGATCGAATGATCTTCTGAAGCTGCAAGGGAGGGTGGACATCATCACGACTGTAGAGGTCAACACACCAACCACTGCCTGCGGCGCGATGGTGCCCTTGATGACGACGCAACTCTTCGTCGACACACAGCTGCCTGCTCCAGGAGAGCATGGTCACTTTGCATGAATGAACTCCCATGAGCCCCACTTCAGCCAAGGCATTGGATGCCAGCAAAAACTTTCTCAAAAGAAGAACTCCTTGAGATCGAGACATCGGAGATAAGAAAATGGGAGCATCAAGATCCGACCCCACGTGCGGGATGAGGAAGTCTGGAACAAAGCCGTCGTGGCTGATGGAGGTTCGATGGGTCGCCTCACGCACCAGATTCATCCACACCGAGCACCAAGATACAGGGGACGTGTGACCTAGGAACCCGGAGCGCAAAACTCCGAAAGGCATCCCACGAGTCGTGGACTTCGTCCTGTGGGCCAGGCCTCGTAGTGACTCCGCATCTTCAACCAAGTTGCAAGGATTGATCCATTGGCAGTCACTCCACCTGAGACTCCCCCACACCATTAACAGCAGGCCCCCCATGATGAGTCTGTCTGCTACATTACCTGATGCTGACAAGATGGACGTCTCCAACCAGATGATGAACGACAGTGGAAGTGGTGGCGCCTCCCGTCTGGGCTGAGGATTCGATGCCACACCATACGCCTTCGTCAAAGGAAGTTGCAGTGTAGTCACTAAATCTCAGAACCCTGCGTGCTTGGAAACCCAAGGCAAGGCTTTCAAGTGATTCACAGCAAGACCCTGACTACTGGCTGTGGAGTGCACGTGCAAGAAATCAGCAACAAGCATGGCATGAGGACTATATGGTGAAGAGCCATGACAGTGAGCAAAAGCCTGCCACTGCTGCCACATCCGCAAGTACGCCGACATGGTCGAAGGCGCATAGTGGGAGATGGCCTTCACCCGGTGCTCAGATGCCAGTTCACTGTCAGCTGTGACTGTAAAAAGATCACTGTGATGCCCTGCAGTGTCCAACAACGACAGCCATGACTTCAAATGTTGAGCTTCCAATTGATCATGCATAGCCAACATAGAGAAGGTTGAATGGCCGGAAGGTGTCACACCACCAATGGGCTCCGACAGACTTGCCTGGTCCAACACAGCCAGCAGCGGTGGGCGAAAAGGCCGTGAAGCAGAGACCTGAGGCCGCACAGGCAGAGCAACCAGCGGGTTGATACCAGGAGCCGAGATCTTCAAGGATGGCCTAGCATACTGTAGCCCTCCTACTTGCAAAGCTGGGGAACTGGGACGACCCTTCACCAATGCGGGTGGAGCCAAACCAGAACCCAGTGGTGGGACTAACCCGCGGAGTCTATGGGGGTGGATCCGGGGACCCTTAGGAAGTAGGGGGAACATACACTGGCCCTGCTGCAGCTCGGAATGGTTCGCTTCGATTACCACGACCAGCCCAACGTTTCACACGAAATTGAACTTCCACCTTGTTCCCAACATCGTTTGCGGCAAGTTGAGGGCCGGGCGAGCTCGAAGAAGCCATTGCCGATGAGGAAGAAGGCAAATCAGCCATCAAAACCGGGCTCCACTAACCCAATGTGAGAAGACACATGGTGTTGGACAATGTTGAGATTCGCATAAAACCAAGTGACCCACCACAATGCAAGAACTGGGGAAAAACAAATGCGTTTGAAAACAGGACAAAGGCCCAAACAAAACCCCAGGGGAGAAAAGGAAAAACCAATGAAAGAAACAACCACCCATGTGATCGTGACTGTGCTAGAGCCAAACCGGGGACATCAAAGACCGGATGACAACATGCGGGGATGCACAAATGCGGACATCACTGCGGTGACATCAGAGATCAACACATGATCAAGTGCAACATCCCGTGATTTTGATCCAGCACCGGGCTGATACCAAAGAGACACCGGTCGGCGTCTAAAGTGTCACCAAAAATTTGAGGAACCCCTATGCAGATCGGCCCACCAATCAGTCCCTCATAGGCTCAGGCGCAGAGATGACCAGGGCAATCTCCAGGATGATCAGGTGTCCAACTGCACGAAATCAGCATCTGGTGGGCTCTCATCCCCTTCCATGATGGTGGCGGGAACACCAGATGAGAACACCGCCTCAGTGCCTTCCGGGGGCTCAAAGGCCTGCATAGCACTGCACATATATCGGAGTGTGGTCACCCAATTTGCAGCCACATAGGCAGGATCCATGTCACCCACAGAGCCAGATGAGCGAGATTGGATCAATTGCAGTGGATGCGCCGTGCCAAGGCCAGGAGCTCCGCCTTCTCCTCAACCCCAAGCATAGGTGCGCTCGGGTCCGCCAACCTGGATGACAACCCAGTAGACACTGAAACACATGAGAGGACGGCGAAGGTGCCACACTGTCGGGAGTGTTGACCTGCATCAGCCCAGGGATCAGATCCAAGCAAGTGAGGGGGACGCTCATGTGCAGATGCAACTGCTGAAGCACTGCCACCCTGCCCAGGCTCCGACACCTCCTGGATCGGGTCATCCTCGGATGGATGGGGCTGAGTCAGGCCAAAGTCCTCAATGGGGTCGTCATCCACATCCGCCACACCAGGTTGAACAAGGCGATCATCAAGCAACGTCACCATTGAAGGCGGTCCCAAGCCCAAAGGGCGAGTGGTGATGCAATCAGCTGGGTCTGACACCTGCTCGCAGACCACGTGTATCCCCCTCACACGGCCTGAGGCGCAACCCGCATGCTCGCACTCGGGAGTTGGTTCAACGTGGCCGTGACCGGAACAGTGACTTCTGCGTCTGCAACGACCAATGGCGGCTGTCCACGAGGGTCCATATATTGCAAACTCACTTCATAGTGCTGGTGATCATGGGGAATTTGGAGAGGCACAATTGGGGCAGGCTGCATCGAAACCCCACTGTGAATCATCCAAAACCAGCCAGGGGAACCAGTCGATGGAAGTCACAGCTGTAGAATCCAACCAATGACCAAGGAGTCCAAGAAGATCGAGGGGCACGACCGAGGATGATACCCCCTGAACAGGCCACGCGGGCGAGGGGCCACTTGAATCCAAAATGGCAACACGAACATAAACTGAATTCGGCCAGTTAACATTAATGAACAAGCATGTTCAAAGAACTAGCATCACTAAATGGGGAATTGTGCAGCCAGCCATGTTTGATTACCCGAGCGTATGGTAGCAATCATCAACCTCCTGGTTTTTTCTTATCCAATCGTGTTGTTGCTCGAATCTAAAACAGATGGGCAAGTCCTAATAACTTTACAATCAGTTGGCTGGACAATTCCATAGTTCGATGATTGTCCCACTAAAACCTCCATTCACTTCGGGGATGGTCAATCTTTTGCCATGACTTTTCCAAGATTTTCCCATTGAACTACCTACCTACGTAACTACCCGTTTAGCTATCCATTTATAATCACCCTCCGGCAATCAGACATGGCTAGATGGGAAATCCCCGAACTAAATGGAGGTTCAGTTGGCGGGAAAAATAATCGAACTAAACAACTAAATAGGAAAACTTCCAGCCAGCCATGTTTGGGTACCAGAGGGTATACCCTACCAAGACCCCCACGTGGATAATCCCTTATATTCAATGGGTTATCACTTACAACTATGCCTCTTCACCAGTGATTCGTGAAATGATCCTCCAATTATCACCCATTTTCTCTGAACGCCCAGGCAACGGCAGGCGAATGTAGCACTGCGCCAGCAGCCCCACGGAGGCCAACATCGCCACGCGGCCATGTTTCAGCTCTGCAGCGCGCAGCTGTTTGAACTTCCCCTCGTCACCTGCCAGGGTGAACCACCCATTTTTTTAAACATGGCGATGTCAAAGAGGAAACTGCTTGCAGACCAGGGATAAAGGAAGGCCTGCAACGGAATTAAAATGGTGAAATAGTTGTGATATATATATATATATATATATATGTGTATATATATATATAGAGGTAATATATATATATATGTATATATATATATATATAGTGGTGATATATAGTGGTGATATATAGTGGTGATACAATGGGATCTAATGATATAACAACGTAGAAAGAATTGTCCCTTCTGGCAGTTCGACAGTTTGCTAACTCGAAGCCATGGCCCATTTAGTTCGATGATTTACCCATTATCTTAATGGTGATTGTGCCTGGCAAACTGTTACATTGTGGGAGGGTATGCATTTTGAACCATGGGTTGAGGCTGGCTACCAACGACTTAATGAATACGTGGTCAAACCCACCAATGAAAAAACCCAAATGTTATTGCCGCTGACATCCCCATATTGTAGTTACATCCCCACTTATCCCAATTTTCCCCTGTTGAACCAATGAAATTCCAATTTTGTGTGGTAAATTTCCAACATCATTGGATGGGTTACAGGGAGATTTACGGACTTTCCCCTGCAACCCTCCCATTTCCCATCAATATCCCCATGAAATTCATATCCCCACTATACATCCCCTGTCATTTCCTAGGAAATATATCTATGTCCCATTCATATCCCCATGCAATCCAATCCCCCTAAGATTAAACACCCCCCCAAAGGGTCCCAACTATGTGTAAATCCCTTGCTAAACCATGCTTTCTGGCGGGTGTTTCACATTCGTGGATAGGGATTTTCTTCCATTAGATCTATTTATCGGATTGAATAGGATACAACAAGATAACTAAAGGATACTAAAGGGATATCCCCATTCTCCCCACGATTCCCATCCCCAGCCCTCCGAGCCTGGTGGACAGATTCCCAGTGGGTCGAAGTAGCCCAGGGGTTCCATGGCGCCAGGCTCGGCCGTGGGGTCAAAGGGCATCCGCCGCTCGCGCAGCTTGCGCTTTGCCGGCGCCTGGTGGTGACTGGGAGGTGCAAAATGCGGCCGGGGAGCTGGAGGAATTATGGTGATATCATGTATACATTAATATATTACTATATATATGCATACAATAATTACAATTCTATATATATATATATGTGTATATATATATATGTATATGTATATATATACATGTATATGTGTGTATATATATACATATGTATATATACATATACATATATACATACATACATATATATATATATACATATACATATACATTTATATACATATATATATATATATACATATACATGTACATATACATATACATGTAATATATATATATATATATATTGATATATATATATATATGTATAAGGAGGGAACATGGTGTGGAAGGCTGTTGTGGTACAGTTCCGCAGGCCAATTTCCGGGGCCAGACTCATAGCATAATTTTATGGCGAAGCGCCCCGTGTGGGCAAATTCCATGCTACAACGCTTCCCCCAACAAAAACAACGTCCTGGTACCCTTTTTTGCACCTTCCCCCCGCCCCCTCCCCGTTGCATTTAGCTTTGTAAGGCCCAAACGGTGTCCGCGCCGTCCGCGCAGTGGCAGGGCGTGCCCAAGAGGCGTCCGCGGCCAAGGACAGTGGCGGCGTGCCCGAGGAGGCCTCCGCGGCCAAGGACTGGGCATGGTGCGGGCAAGAAGTGGCGTCCGCACATGAGGCCCAAGTGGCGTCCACAGCGTCTGCCCATTGGCAGGGCCTGCCCCACAGAGTTAGTCCATGCACAGGGCGAATGCGTCCATGGTCGTCAGCTAGCCGGATTGCCCTCACAATTTTCTGGGAGCTGGTGGCTTCACTGACAAGGGTAGTTCATGTTGTCTCGTGCTTTGTGTTNTAGCCGGATTGCCCTCACAATTTTCTGGGAGCTGGTGGCTTCACTGACAAGGGTAGTTCATGTTGTCTCGTGCTTTGTGTTTGGGTCAAGGAGTCGGAGTCAATTCCACACGAATCCCGGTCCTGGAAACGGGCCCCTAATATATTCAAATTCCACCCTTCCACAGCGTGTCCCCTCGCAGTATCATGAAAAGCTGCGTTCACAGATCATGACATGTGCGGCACCCAGCTTGCATTGGCAGAAGCACATGTCGCAGCGTATCGCTCCTTGTTGCCCANTTGCGGTCCCAAAAACAGGTCCAGATTCCGGACCCAAAAATGGGGTCGCAATTCAAAACTTGAAAGCCCAGCTGGCAAATTCGTGGCCCCCTTTTTGGGTCCGGGTTTTCGGCACAGCGCGCCCGTTGAACCTCGACACTTGGCGTCACTCAGCAATGTTTTTTTTTGCGAATGGTAGCCAAGATGCTGATGTCACTTGGTTGCCAAGATGCTGGTTTGCACAGTATATACTCATATACGTATTATTTTCTATCGATAATATCATATCACATGTAGACAATGCCTATGACAGTGGTCAAGGTTTAGATGGGTCCGTAGACAGGATTGGTTGCTTCCTCCCCAAATACAAGGGGGGAAAACTGATCAAGAAGTTAAACGAGCAATTCCCCCACTTTTGTGGCTATCATTTACAATGAGTTGGAGCAACGGTGGATTCAAGTAAAAATGAAGCCTGATGGTTGAGGATTTGTTTGGGATCTTGTGGTGCGTGTAGGGATCATGAATTCTGTATCAAGGTGGTTGCAAGCCAGGTGACCCTTTGCCAAGTGTCAGAACGAAAAGGGATCAACTAAAAAACCATAATCGAGTCTAACTTTACGGGAGACAGCCTTTGTTCTTTGCAGTATGTATTGAACCCCAAAAAGATGGAAACGTAGCGTCCTACCAAAAGGGTCACGCAATGGCACATTGCAATCTCAATCAGTTTGGGGATTGTTCTCCAGAATGGAAGTGCTTCTCATGGCACCATTCCATTCGATCTGCGGATTTTATGTGTTCAGAGCAGGATGGATTCCCCCCAGGCAGGATGTCAGCTGATGAAGGATGTGATGAGCCTTACTCTAGCACAAAAGAACAAGATTCTTTTGATTCCCTGACTGTTCCAGGAAGTGGCATATCCTGATCTAATCCAAGGTAGCGCAATTGTTCCAAACGTTTAGACTCCAGGGAGCGCGCAGACTCTCATTTCCTTCAACATTACAATATACTACAAGATCGAACAGCTCTGTAAATACAACAAAGCTCGAATAGGTAAGTTCCATCCTTAAAGACCATCAGCCATCTCAAGCACCCTCCAAAACCAGCCTCTTCCTCCCCTTCATTTTCCTCCACATCTTTCACTTCCATGGCAACCTCCTCCTCCTGCGCCTCCTTTGCGCATCGCCTCACCCGTGCACGGCGGGTTGCCAGCCCCAGCACCGGCACAGCCCACGGAGCCCATGCAGCCCACGCTGAGCGTCGTGCCGCACCGCGAGGCGCCGTGGCCGCAAGCCGCGGTGCCGGCGCGGCGGTTCCAAGGGCGGCAGCGCTGTCCGGGGTCACCAAGGTCACCGGGGTCACCGGGCGCATGGATGGGCGCAGCATCATGGCCATGTGGTGCAATCTGATGTGAAAAACAAAGAGAAAACGGATCCAACAATCAGGACTGATTGGGACTGATTGGGACTCAGCTGAGGTTTCCAAACCAGAAATGTCTGTGATGTCTGCTCTGGTGCTGTAGTTGTGATGTGATGTGCTTTTTAGGTCAAGGCTTCAGATCCGGAAATGAGACAGAGATGCAGACAGGATTTAACCACCTCTAGGGCGCAGGAAGTTCAAGATTTGGGCGTTCCAGTTGTCCGGATCAATCAGGAGATGATGTTCACACAAACTCTCCCACTAAGATATGATGCTCCTGACTCTTGACAAATAATAAACCATACAAATCAAGAGCCACCCAACAACAGCGTGGGACTGAGCTCACCGGGCGATCCACGATCCAAAGTCAGGACCTGCACCGTGATCCCTTCAACCATGGATTCTCCGTCGATACAAACCACCCAGCTTTACGAAGCTTTGGGGGGTCAGCGCTTGCCCCATGTGATTCACACCGATGACTCTGGTGGAATCTCAGGAGCTTCTCATTCATCTTGTGGCCAAAATCAGGGAAAAGTCCATCTAAGTCCAACACATGGATATAAATGATCTACAGCTGGGAAAGTCTTCTGGAAATGGCGGTTTTAATGGGAAAATCCTCGAAGCTAATAGGGGATTCTCCAGCCAGCCATGTTGGATTACCGGAGGGCAAATCCATTAAGATCCCATTGTCATATCCCATTATCATATCCCATTATCATATCCCATTATCATATCCCATTATCATATCCCATCTTGACCCATTATGCCCGCCAAAGGCAAGCAAAATCTCGTGACATCTGCAATCTCAGCCTCCCAGGAGAGAACGTGATCCAGCATGGCGACCAAGCATTCAGCCTCGCATCCGAAAAGCGGCTGTGAAGCTGATATTCTGATGCCTGGAAGACCATGTTTATATATATATATATATATGTATATATATATATACATATACATATATATATATATGTGTGTGTGTGTGTGTCATGTGTATATATGAGTATACCTAGAGAGACAGAGAGAGATAGATGAATAGATGAGATGGGATGAGATGAGATGAGATGAGATTGGATTGGATTAGATTAGATAGCTAGATAGATAGATAGATAGGCATACACGATAACAGTAACAATAACAATAAGAAATATAACAATGGTAGTAATAGAATGATAATCATAAGAGCAATGATAACAATGATAATTAAGAGCAATGATAACAATGACTATGGTGATGGTGAAAATGGCAACAATGACAATGACAATAACAATGGTAAGGTATGCAAGAATACTTTCTTATTGGACATAGGCACCCCAGATGGCAGTGAATCCAAGGAAAACCGTCCCTTCAACGGTAGACATCCACTTGAGGATGGCCGTTGACATCGACCAACTAGGGATAAGTTCTTTGTCTCCCAACTTCTGTTGAAAAAACGAACTGGGCTTCCTTCTGGTAACATGCTCTGGCAAAACAAAAATAAAAACACGGATGTCCAAATAATATTCCACTTCAAATTGAGGGTATCTCATTGCCAGGTTGAATTACCAAAGGATTATCGCAGCAAAACTAGTTGACTTACCATCAACAATTCTGATGATCTCAACTTACCCTTTGAGAACTAAAAGAAAGAAAAAAAACACACACACTTTCTTGATGGATCTACCCTCCACTAAAGTAACATTTCGATATGGAAAGCCCACCATTTGTAGATCAATTCCAAGGAAAACACCCATGGAATTCCATCGTTTTTGCCCATGTCTGAGGTCAAAGAGGCCATGTCCTTCTCCTTCGTCGGTAAAAAGGCCTGCGTTAAAGGGGCCAAAGGAAACCGATTTCCGGAGGGGGAGTATCATATAATTGGATTCATTGGATGGATGGATATCTTGCTCAATGTACATGTCTATACATATCTGTATACATATATATATATAAGATAGATATGTGTTTTCATTTGTATGTTGTTTATAACCAACAGGTTGAAACACTAGTAGTTTCTCAACAGGGACTGCAATCAGCTATGAATACCTACCCATCAAAGTGTCACCAGATACAAATGGGGCAAGAACTACAGATGGCTAAAACTAGGGAAGTGATAGTATCTTCGGAATTAAACCCCATTTTTCAGTACAGATGGGTTGTCTGAAAATATGGTACCCCACTCCATCCACTGGTGAATCATCATCTTCCCCATGAAAATTGCCATTCATTGGGGGTTAATCCACCTTTTTAAGACACACCCATACAAGGCAAAGGGCATCAAAGGGCCAAATGAATGCAATTCACATTCCAAGGAGGAAGAATTTGATCACACTGCCCCCCATGTTTCCTCACTCAAGACATGTTCCCATGTTGCCGTGGACCAGCGTGTCGAGTAAACAAGAAAGTGGTGAAGAACTCAGACCCCAGATGTGGCTAAACCTCCAACTGTCCTTTTCAGCTACAGTGGTAAACCGTGGTAAACCCAACCATTTTGAAATAGGGATGTAACCGACCATGTGGGCTTCACCATCATCCCAACTGGAACGACCCCCCACCCCAAAGTTCCCCCAGTTAGTTCCCCCACAATGTGAGGGAAGAGTTGAATCTTCATAGCCTTGATCCATTGTCATGTTAAAAAAAAAAAAACTATGGTGGTTGGAATACATCCCCCAAGTTTCTTGATTTCATCCCCGCATCTCCACGCCTTACCATGGTCACAAGTTTGGTGCTTGTAGTTCTTCTTCTGGTTGATTTAGTCCCTATAATTAGCCTCTGGTTATTTAACATAGCCATGGAAAATGGCACATTTATAGATGATTTATGGTGATTTACCTATTAAAGATGGTGATGTTCCATGGCTATGTTAAATAACCAGATGGTATATATTGCTAAATGAAATCACCTTGCTTGCTGGTTCAACAAGATTTGCTGGTTGAATCCCTCATTTGGATGGTCCAATCCCCACCACTGCTTGAATCCCAATTGATATGGCTATTTAACCACCAAAAACCAGTGGACTTCAGATGTTTTAACCAATACACCTGATGGATGTCAAAAACCTAATTAAAAAAATGAATACTCACGTTTGGATCATACAAATCTGGTGCGGGACGGCTTCTTGGAAATTGATGTGGTTTTGAC
>BGPT01000693.1:168565-190986 GCA_003297045.1 Symbiodinium sp. clade C Y103
CTAGAACTGCATTTTTGGTTATCGTTCGGTTATCGTTCAGGTTATCGTTCGGGGCCACGGCCAAGTAACAGAAAATGCACGGAACGTATCGAAGGGAAACCTTTTCTTGCTGTGTATGGTTGGCTACAGGCTAACCAGGAATGATTTATGATTTCCACAATTGCGGTGTTGCTGCGAGCACGGGCATTCAACTAAAGGGATCATCCAAAACCACGTCAAAGCAGAAGGTTTCTGCTATCTTTCAATGGCAGGGTCAGCAAGAAACATATCTGGGTGGAAGGTTTCCGTCCGTCGCTCCATGCACAGTCCATCGNTCCTGGATAGAAGGTTTTTGTTATCGTTCTGTCAGAAGGGTCAACGAAAAGCATATCTACATAGCTGGTTTCTATTATCGTTCACTGCGCAGGGCCAATAAAAACTGGCAAAACAAGCACTTCAACCGCCGCAGTTAGGTGCAGGACGGCTTCTTGAGACGAATACTAAAAAAGTGGTGGGGACAGCAATGTCTCAAAACCCTGCGAAAACGCAAACCCGGGTTTTTGACGGAACTCACCTGGGTTATGACTGTCCCCAATTCTCTCTCTCTCTTGAATGTGTATATGCACGCATATTTTTTGACTACGGTCATTGCAAACCAGTTGCTATATAAGTGAGATGGGTTTTCCAAGCAGGCAGCCGCGCTGAAAACCATTAGGGATGACCCTTTGTCAAGGACGCCACATTTCGGCAGTTGTTTTCATCTTCAGCACGGTGTGAGAAAACCTTTGTTCTCTCCTTCATATTCTCCCAACTGACAGAACTTGCCAAGCCGGACCTGTGTACAAATGCTTCTCCAAATATCCCTTGAGCCCTTGAGTAAGTAAACCATGGTTTGGGGCGCCTCCCGCTGTCTGGAGATTCGCAAGTGATCTCAAGAATTTGGATAAACCTTGTGAGGTGGTGTTGATGCACCCCTGGAAAAATATCTATCATTGGCATTGGTCATTGGGAATCATCTTTCCAGGTCAGGATGAAAACCTAAAATGTCCTCAAAACCATAAAAGCAGGAACGTTAATTTTTATCACATTGATGGTGGTTAAATCTCTTTGAATCCCCATTTCTTGGATGTCTATCCCATACATCGTCCATCTTTCTTGGGTTTCTCAGTTTCTCCCAATCAGCACAGCTGCCACCTGTGAGCTCTCTGCTCCATGGTGATGAAGGCCGTCACTCGTGGAGTCCTCGGAAGGCTTCTCACCTGGCACTGCTTTTTTGGTGCACCTGGGTAGTCTTAGAACTAGTTTGCGGTTCCAACCACCTCAATTTTGTGGGGGTCAGTTGGGATCATCATGCCAAATTACTGGGAAAATAGAATGCATGTGAGAAACCACCAACCAAAGAAGCACACAAAGTTAGGTGAGATAACTGCAATTGATTCAAACTCCGGACGTCATGGGGATGTCAACTTACATCAAATGAACCTGCCTGAGTCCATGGCAAAACCCCACCATTCCGAAAAATTGTGGAAGACTTCCATTGACGACTCCTCCATGCAACACAGCCTTTTGCTCCCAAGCTGGCCGCTCTCCAGCATCTCTTTGCTGCGATGAATGCCGAAGCCCCGGCAAACTGGATGTTGCATATGGGTCTGGATCTAAATTGAATGTGCCGAAAAACATGAAAGGGTTCATAGTTCCTACTGAAAATGACCCGTCAAACCAATCAGTCATAGTCAGTGCAGCTGCGGCACCTTGGGGCCTTAAATTTTGGACCCACACCCATAAATTTGACGCAGCAAAGACACAACCAATTGATTTCGGAAGTGTCAGGGCCTGAGAAAAATCATCGACATTGGCCGCCTTCCTAGGCACACAGCCAGGATCAAGGCCAGCCATGTTAAGTGGCCACCGTTCACCGATCAGCACACCGGCTTGCTCGCTCTAGCCGCTACACGAGCGAGTTTCGGTACCGGACAGGAGCACTATTCCACCTTGGCTCTGCATTCCTCACCGGCCACAACAAACCTTTCTATAGGACTATAGGACCTGACATTCAAAGGGTATTTGAAATACGGTATTTGGCAGGGCAAGACATAAATGGCCACTCCTTTTTCTATTGGTTGGACCATCATCGTTTCTCCCCCTCTCTCTCCCCCCATCGCCATTGCGATGTCAAACCAACATCGTTTGGTCTGGCTGATTTCTCTGCATGTGCAATAGTCCTGGCTTCAAGCAATGTTTGAGGGTTTCCCCTACAATAGCTAAACCTATAGTCATCCCCAAAAGATAGAAGAATAGGTCCCTCCTAATGTGATGCTGAATTAGTTTTTCCATCTTTGTGGGGATAACTACGAATATCAATATCCCGCACATCCCATAAAACATCATCCCTCATATCCCCATCACTTATCCCCATTACAACCCCCTCTCATATCAACGCTGACACGGACCAGACACCCTCTCCAGCTTCTGGTGGAAGTCCAACGCCAAGCGTGTCATGGGGCCGGGCGGCGGCAGGCGCTCCGGCAGACCTGAGAGCTTCACCTGGGCGACGGGTTGATGATTGGAATGGTTGCCTCATGCGAACGAACAAATGAACGTCATCTTCTTTATCTTCGATGCAAGCCATATATATATATATATTTGTTGAGTTTGTAATGGTTGCGATTGACTGTTGGGTGTACCTTTACCGTACCGCAAATTAATATATAGATATGAGCAAGGAAGCCCACATTTTTTTCCTGAGGAAACGCTGGTTGTTTCATGAGAATTGAGCTTTGAACCAATTGTGTGATATTAAGCCAGGAAAATGAGGACCGTTGGTCAGTAATTGTGGTGCACCTATCGTTGAGTAAACGGCGGAAACAGACAAAATGGAAGATTTGTCGGTTTAACCGCAACCAGTTCCGAATTGAGTGTGGGGCAACAGAACCTAGACACCATATGTACAAAGCAATGTTCTTCTTTGGGGTGTTCACCATGATGCTTTTGGGGCTAGAGACCTCATCAAATATCACCAAAGAATTACTTGCACAAGGCTCAGCTCTTGCAGCACCCCTCATCACATCCAAAGCATTCCAAAACAAGCACCACAAGTCCCAAAATCATCCAAAATCATCCAAAATCATCCAAAATCCATGGTGTTCATCATGTTTTCATCATGTTTTCATCATGTTTTCCTATGTTTTTTCCATCGACCAAGTGGTTTTTGCATGGTGGTTCCTTCGCCCAGCGGCCCGGTGCAACGAGCGAAACCTGGACAGCGCCACATAGAGCTGCGCTGGATCAAAGACCTTGGAGAGGTCCAGCTCCCCGGAGTCCAACGTCAAGCCTCGGTTGTCTATAGCTATATCATTGTGCGTGTGTGAACCCCCCAAAAACATACACACACACATATATATATATATATAATATTGTTATTTATATTATATTCTGTATGTATATATTATGTATATGTATATATAATACTTATACGTATGAATGTTCTTTAAGATTGACCCTGCTCAGAAGCGGGTTGCATCAAGAGCAGTGTGACGCTCTGCTTCCGTTTTGCCACCTGCTTTTTTCCAATTTACAGTACCCCCAATGTTGCACAAAGGTGCTCTTTTTTTGGATGGAAATCTATGAATTTGATTGAATTTGGGAATTCACATTCACTTTCTTGAGAAACTGCCGAACTACAACAGACCTGCCTTGCGTCTTGTGGATCGTCATAGCCCAGGCCACTTTGAGCGGCACCTGACTTCTCGAATACCTCATGGCGGATAACACGGCAAGAATTCTTGCAATATCTTGCAATACTCCTCATCCCTCCCCAAACATCCGCACAAAAGCCATGCCCCCAAAGCCATGCCCCCAAAGCCCCAGTTTTCAAACGTCCGAGGAAAGCTACCTCCCAGCAATCGAACATGGCAATGAAAGAGTAATCATTTGTAGATGATCTTCCTCTGAAGATGGCTCCCAAGAGCTGCAGAAGAGAAGCCTGCCAAAGTGACCAGCTTCTCCGTCAAATGTGTGGGGTCCAATCCGCCTCATGTATCCTCCCAGCAGGGCCCAGGCCAGGCATGTATTGGATTGAGGAGGTGAACATGATTGAACCCACATCACAAAACAAAGAAATTACGGATAGTTTGAGCTCGAAAACACCCAAACCAAGTCCGTTTTCGCCCTTCGCAAGAAGAAGCCCTGAGCAGCTGTCTACAACTGCATTTCAGGTGGTGCGAATCGATCACAGAGTCCGATCTGTCTGGCATGAATCTGACAAAGCATGCAGCTGGAAACGTCCAGAGTTGTTCCAGTCCTCGTGCAAATTGGACCACTGGAAAGCCATCTTCGAAGCCGACCACTTGCCCCACACTTCCTCAGGCTGTCGTTGAAGAAGATGGGGAAGCCAAAAAACGCACTTTTTGTGGGAGAAAGCCTTACAACATACCATCGCAGAAAGAAAATAAATACATATAGAAAGTTATAAAAACAAACTTATTTCAATACCAGTATGCGAAATACCCTCCACCAATCAAACATGGCACTAGGCAATCTTCAATTTTCAATCAGAAAATCATGGAAATCAATCGGGGACTTCTCCAGCTAGCCACCTTTGATGACCAGACATGGTATCTCCAGTCCCCTCCAGAGTACCAGGCATCCATTCACCAACGGAATCTGCCAACCTTCGTAGCCCTCTGGCGCCAGGTTCTCTACTGCAGATAGCACGCTCCGCCTCTGTCGTGGGGTCGTGTCCTGGCGTGGCTGCCAGGGATTAACACCGAAAATCAATGGATTGACGCATCGTGAACCCCGAAAAGATCCAAAAGAATGCTTCCAGGATGGCATAGACGATGTTTTCCCATTTGATTTCCAGGTTTCCAACTTGTTTTATCTATTTTGGGGTTGCTATAAGGGAAATTACACACAAAACCAAAGTGTTTTGACACCCAAACTTAGCGGTTCCGTCCACATTTTCCTTAAAAGAATTCTGGAAAAAAACACACCATTTACAACTCAGTAGCCGCAGCTCTCGCACCGGTGAACTTGAAGAAATGCCGCAAATGTCCTCAAAAAAACGCTTTTAAGTGGAAATGTTGTGTGATCTCTAGCCTCGGCTTTGCTCAAAGTTTTGCATCGATCAGGCTGCCGAAGGTTCACCAACAGCATCACCACGCAGCCCACTTTCAAGCGCAACTCCTGCTTCACTGCAGTGTTGGCCAAGTTACTCAACAGGAAATCAAAACGGACACTTGAAGCAGCAAACTCAGCAAACTACCAAGGTCCCCAAATTGACCCTATCTTTGGGCTTGACGAAGGAATCAGCTCCTCAACCAGCTGAAGCAACACAACCCAATGTAGTTTCCAACAAGTATCAAATGTCGTTGGTTCTAGCTGTACACAGACCCTAGTTCTTTGATGATGATTTGTTTGTGGCCTGCTCTACATCCAGCTGTTAAAAATCAACTCTCCTTTGGGACAATCAGATTGTCCATGGCTGCCTTGACCGCAGGCGCGCGTTTCTCCATTTCGTCCTGACCAACGGCGAAGATACAGAGCATGGGATGGTTCCGGCCCCCAAAAGATCCACCAACATCCATCTTATCAGAAACCGGGTCAACATCCGAATCCCAACTGTTGGAATACAACAATACCTTTGTCAGATGGGAAGAGCAACTTTCCCGGTCAATGCTCTCACTCATGTAGCTTTTTGTACTGCGCTCCGCTCCTATCAGTGATGGTCTCCATTGATGCTGCCCATGCCTTCCAGCACCTTGCAATTTAATGTTGTGCAACACAATAACTTAGCCGCACTTAGCCAAAAGCTGTGGTATAAGCCACCTCACAGTGGAGCTTTTTGGCTTGGCCGCCTTGGCCTTCGCACATCGTTCCTTATCCATTCCGGCCCTGTGTCCTGTGCGTGGAAAACATACTCCTCACCAGGGAGGCTTTCGAGGCGTTCACAGTTCACCGCCTCCACTTCTCTGTTGGTGCTCACAATCTTGGGATATGACGTGCCCTCCAGCGGCTCCTGCCGCAACGAAAGTGCGAAGATTCAACGGCAAAAAATGATTCGCTTTCAGAACATTGGATGGTTTCAAGTTTGCAAAACTTTACCCAACAAAAAATCAGATGGTTTCGACTCCTTTAGCCGCTTTAGCCATGACCCAATTTGGCAGGACCATTGGTGATTGGTACCCCCCCATTCAGTACCCATGGCGCCTGGGAGATGGACCGGAAGCTCTCCAGGGACAACCTCCCCAAACGCAGTTTCCGCAGGAAGTCCTTCGAGCTTTGGAGTGGTCAAACCATTAAGAAATGTGAAAAGGGAAAGGGAGAAAGTAACCCTAAGATCGCAGTAAAGAGGTAGAGCCCAGGTCACAACATCGCAGGAGTCAGGTAGAGATTGGATGAAATGGGCACGATCCACTGAAGGTCAATTCTAAAGAAAAACGGGAAACTTGAAAACGCAAACACCAGTGATGGCCAATCCGGCCCATCCTTGAACTCGGCATCCTCTGCTTGTCTGAAATTGCTGCGTAAGCTGAAATGATGAAACTTCAACCTGCAGACAGGAGTGGCCAAACATATATATATATACATATGTACACTGTATATACACGGGTGCTCGCTATGGGTACGGGCCAGTCAAAATCGGGAACACATTCAACTTAGCTGAAAACCAATAACCAACATACCGCACATAAGCACCCAATCTCAGCCCAGAAACTGTTGCCAAACCTCCGCCTGAAACGCGAGGTTCGTGGCTTGTACCGGCGGCAGCTGCATGAAATCTCCACAAAGCACCACCTGCAGCCCGCCAAAGGCGCCCTGGCCACCGTTGGGCGCCCGGATGAGGGACAGCAGGTCCGAGGCTTGGTCTAAGAAGTCGCCCGAAAGCATGCTCACCTGAAGGTCATGCGGCAGTTGGTTGGGGAACCATGGCATGTTTGAAGTTATGGCTGAGGAAGGCTGTGGCATTGAAAAGACCCATAAACTGGTGACCGTGGCTCGCCTCGTCCAGAATCAGAATCTCTGTCTGTCGCAAACGTTTGCGGACCTGACCAAGGGGAAGGATTCGTAGATCAATCAAGCACATAGAATGCTGGCCAAAGCAGCTGGCCTTGAAAACCTCAAGATCAGACCCTTTCAGCCAAGAGTGCCTTGGTTCCCCAGCTTATCTCCATCAATCTTCTGGATCCTTCCAGTCTGCCACTGCCCGGAGTCGCCTCCTTCTTAGATTTCTGAAATTTCACCTTCTCCCAGTCTTTCGAGCCACCGAGGCCACAGCCCAAGAAGCTGTGAAAGGTGCAACCGTTCACATGGACTGCGGCCACGCCAGTGGAGGCACACACGGCCACGGCCTCAAGGGAACAAAGGTGCTGTCCAGCATGACCTCCAGTGCCTTTGAAGTTGTCGCTCCCCCATGGAAAAGATGAAAACAACCTTAATTGTGGAGTCCAACTGAGTCCAACTGGTGGGTTTCTGATTGTGGGTATATACGTGGGGCTACATAATCCAAAGCATCACCTATTTCATATCCACTGAACACATGCCCTACAGCACAAATGCCGAATTTGCCCCTGCCACGGCCTTGCTGCTGCGATGCGTCTTTAGCAACTGAATGATGCGCTGCAGAACAAAGCTCTTTCCAGAGCCAGGGGGGCCTGCACCAGCCAGCAGAGCCATAAATTCAGTATCATATAAATTCGTATCTCTTGGATTCTCTTGGGGTCACCTTGGCTCAGCACAGCCTAAAATCCCCAGAAATCCATGCGCCCACTCTTCCCCAAAAAGCTCCAAGAAGAATGTTACTCTCTCTTCTCAATCTTCTTCCTCCCTCCAACAGAGGAGACCTGCACCCACTGTTGACCAACAATGTTGCCAGCTGCCCGCCTGTGAGGAAGACATTGTGGCCCTTCAGCACTGCATCCACCACCGCCTGCTGCTCACCGTTCAGGTCGTCCAGTGACAGCTCGGCTGCTGCGGGAACTTCGGGGCGCCGCGGTGCTACGCAAGCAGCCACGGCGGCAGCGGCCAGGAACCCTTTGGCCGCCTACCCGTGGAGTGCGCGGGTGGCCGGGAGGAGGCGTGTTCCGGTCCAACGGGAATAGTCGTTTTATCGTGGTGGCCTAATAAGGGAATATGAAAGGCATACTATGTCCCGCCTCTTCGCATTCGAAGCTTTTGAACTTTGCACCTGTGCGGGCAGCTTGGAACACGAACAGTTCGAAGATCGCTGTGATGTCAGCACGCAAATTCCAATGTTCTAGTGCTTCTTGCAACATGAGAAGGCGTTGCAACCCGCTTTATCTGCCAAGGAAACATGCCCACGCCTGGGAAACCATCAGTCTGTTTTCGACACCTTTGCGCGGGCATGAAACATCATCAGCAAAGCATTGCCTTCAAGTCTCAGTTGTGCATTGATCAGTCCAGAAGGGTCTTGGGGACACTTGGAGAAGGGTCTTGGGAACACTTGGAGAAGGGTCTTGGGGACACTTGGAGAAGGGTCTTGGGGACACTTGGAGAAAGGCTCTTGGGGACACTTGGAGAAGGGTCTTGGGGACACTTGGAGAAGGGTCTTCGGGACACTTGGAGAAGGGTCTTGGGGACACTTGGAAAAGGCTCTTGGGGACACTTGGAGAAGGGTCTTGGGGACATTTCGAGACGGGTCTTGGGGACACTTGGAGAAAGGCTCTTGGGGACAATTGGATGCCCAAGCTCCTTTCGCCATCCCCCAGCCATACTTTTTTGGAATCACAACGCAATGCGCAGGAGAGGCACTCATCCCATGTCTTATACAGCCCTGGCTGACGTCCAACTTGGACTGCATAGACCTTTGGACGCTTCGCCATCAAACGAGGCAACAGGTGCCGCCGCTGCGACCGCAGGCGGCCCCAGGCAGGGGTCACTGGAAGCGAGGGAAAGCTGGTAGCGCCTGTAGCACCTGAGTGGCTGGGAGAGATTGAAAGATATTGGGAGGGGTGCAGGGATCTGATAAAACCCCCAACACAAAAGTCAAAAAAATTGCAACTTCGTCCGTCCGCAACTGACTTGATGACTTCTCACCTAATGGAGAAAAAACCAAAACAAGAGATTGAAGCTGAGACAATGTAGACGGTCAAAGGCACCCAGCAAAATCATCTGAACACGCTTGCCCAGATCAGCCAATCACCATCAGCACTGTTCGGCCGGGAGGAGGCATGTTTCACGAAAATCTGTCCTGTCAAATGTGGCCAGTCACGCACAAGCTGTTGATCTGCGACATGGTGAGGTCATCCAAGTATACCAGAGCCGCTACTGGCGACTGATCTTCAGAACTGTCTGCCCTGGTCAGTTTCGCCATTTCAATCCATGTTGATGTCATGGACTTGGAGCCAGAACGGCTCTGGCGGCAAGAAGGTGCAACCTGACAACCAGCCAGTCCATATCGATACCCTGCCAGGATGCTGAAGAGGTAAAAAGAATGTCAATATGCTATGGCGAAGCTCTTGGTGGCATCATTCGATTCGCATGCAATATGGCACAGTGCAACCATGCCAGCCCAACCACCCAATACTTATGTATAGAAATAAACATATATGGTATTCGACCATCTGGTACCGCGAATGCTCTCCCCTTCACGATCATGGTCAGTGCTCTCACCCATCTCACCCATGTGCCTCGCAGGCAGACACGACCATCAAAATCGAAACGCATGAGCTGCAGCGCCCGACCACACGGTTCAGGTGGCAGACTGGCATCCGCCAGCACCTGGACAAGCCATTGGGGACCGCAGCCCGGGAAGAGTTTTTGGAATTTCCAGCTCCCGAACCCATGAACTTCCCACGAAATTGGATCACATTTTCGGTTCATTGGAAGGCCCTAAAATCAGCGAAAAATGGGACCTGCCCAGCCCAAGGTCCTGGACCCAACTGACCCAACTGACCGCAAACTTTGCCTTGTCAAAGTCAGGCTCGCCAGCTGGCGTCGTCCACCTGAGAGCTGTGTATCAACCTTCATTTCGGCTATGGAACCATGGACTTGGGCGGTTTTTGGTGGGAATCCAGAGCAAGTTCAAAAGCGAGAAACTAGACTTGTGACCTTGGCGACCCTGACTGAAGCTTCTGCAGCTCAGAGCGGTCTAGAACGCCAAGGCCCTGGAAAAAACAAGAAATCCGGCACGTGTCCAAAGCCAAGTCCCTCATTCCCAGACTAATCGACGCTAAGCAAGCGTGGTTAGAGCTGTTGGGATGGAACGTGTTGCATTGGATCATACATCCTGGACGAGGCCTCACCACCCATCTCCAGAGAGACTGTGGGTGCAGGGGTCTTGTCCTGGCAGGATGTGACGGACAAGCCGAGTCGAACCCAAGATACTGAAAATGCTGCCGCCACGACTGGTTGCTGGTCTTTTACCCCTGGAAAATAATGGCAAACTGAGGTCAAGAATCCCAAATTGGGTTGAGCACGCCAAGCAAATGAATGATGGAAACCCCCTTGCTGCACACCCTTGAGTGAATGTGCCATCCTGTCCTCGTGAAGCTCTTTCTCTGCCAACACCTTCTTGGGCTCAGGAGCCACCTGGACCGAAAACAGCCATGTGAGCAGACTAAAACTTGCCAAGGGTTATGCAACTTCAACCAAATGGATCAAATAAAACAGCAAATGGCCCCTGGCGACCTTCATATGGGTGCCATTGATGGCACATGGTGACATCTACCAGAAAGTTCTGGTGTCTTGCTTTTGATTCCTTGCAGCCTCTCTAACTTTTCTGTCCACCACCATGTGCTCACCGAGTGAATCCACAAAAGGCTGACCCCACCAACCAGAACTTAGCAATATAATTGATGTAGACTTCATATAACATCATCATGATACAATCTCAACAAACAATACTATATAACATGTGTCACTATTATATTAATATCTATGTTGGTCCATAAATGATATATGTTTATGATATATATATATATATATATGGTGATATATATGTGAACATATGGCCTATGGCTCAAAAAACGGGTATGGATCACTATGCGGTGATCCGGTATGGAACGAAGGAGTTACACAAATGATCTCAAATGAATTCAATCTCTTCAAAAGGGTATGGATCAGGGGTATGGATCGCCTGTGGGTCCGGGGTCTGGATCTGCATCCATGTATATATATACCAGGACCAGGACTTTCTGTTCATCCCCATCCCCCATTTGACCTCCTTGGCCACCTTGACCGTGCGTTTCTCTTGGCCCATCTTCCGTGCGCCACGCTGCCGCAGCCGCTCGCAGGTCTCGGCACCCAGCTGCTGCAGCAGCTGCTGCTGCCATTCCTTCACCTGCGTTGGAGATCTGGGGGTGGCCCTGGAAACTGGATGGAATTCTGGGGAAAGGGGTCCCCTGAAAACTGAAAACCTGGAAAAAAAAACTTGGAAAAAAAAGACTTGGAAAAAAGAACTTGGGCATATGGCCATGTAAGTCCCCAGGAATAAAAACGTGCTTGGCTCGAAAAAGACTATGAAAAAAGAAGGAAACTATATATAATTCTGCCAAAAACTGCCCGGGTCTGTCTATTCCATATGGCATTCTCCCAAGCCTCTTCACGCGATGCGTTCATCAGCGTCTTTCGATTTTCCAAGTCGATGGCTTCATCCTGGCGTGCCGGGGTTTGTTGGTTTGGAAGCCTGGGAGCCCACCTCATGAAAGAAAGTCCAAACGGGTAATCAACCTGCACCTTCATGACTTCAGCCAGAAAGACCTACCCAAATTCAACACTTAGAATCTGATGCAACTGGGAAAAACAGGGATGGTTGAACAGGGATGGTTGAGGATCTTTGCCATTTCTCTCGTTTCCGTGAAGCTGCCGCGGCCCCAGCAGCCCAGGAAAAGGAGCAAATCCCTCCAGGCCCTAGTTCGCCTCATCCTTGGGTTCTCGATCCAAGTCTGCCGCTGGTTTCTTCAAAGTAGCGCCCAAGGACTTGCCAACCTCAATTGGTCTTTCGGATCTTGCGATCCTTTGGTAACTATTGGTAAGTTGTATGTGGCAAATCCCAACAATAAACCTCTAGGTCAGGCATGATTCATACCACCCATCTGTTGAAAAAGTGGGGATAGTGATGGATAGCTTATAGCATCTCCCCCAAAACAATAGGAAAGTTCAAAACCTGGAAATTATGGGGGAAACCATCTAATGTTGGTACAACAGTAATAATAACCATCCCCAAAATCACCATAAATAGGGGCGATAAACCATCAAAATAATATGGGTGGTTTATTATCGTTTACCCACATTATACCATGCTGGCAAAACCTTTGGGCATCGTTTCAGGGGTTCTGCTGTTGCCTGCGCATCCAAGGGACAGCTCGGTGCAGTGGTACCGGAAAGCCACTTTCCGGTGCTGCAAAGTCAACCTGGTGCGGTGACTAACACGTGGCACCTAGGTTATTGGCCCAAAGAAATGGGATGGCCTTACAGACCTTTATAGCATATAATTATATAGATGTAGAACAGAACTATATAACACCCACAAAAAGACAGATATTCTAGTGATTCGCCACTAATTCCGTGGGATGTGACTTTTTGTTTTTGTAAAGCGGCAGCATGAATGGATTTGTTTACGTAACGCGTAAGGCATTTTTTGGAGGAAGCTGATCGCTCTACTGCCAATTGCAAAGGGTTCCCGTAAAAGTTCGCATTAACCCATACTTGGAAAGTAAGCTGGTACAACAAATACGGCAACACAAACCTTGCATTGGGGATGGTTTACATTTACACCATGGGTTTCTGGTCAAATTCGAGATGGCCAGCCATCTCCAGCATGGCCTCTCGACGATGTAGCGGTGCTTGACGCTCCGACACCTCCTTCAAGCAGGGGGGGTTTTCTTCACCTGCCAGCGTCGAGCTGCAGGACCGCGGACCAATATAATATCTTGTTTTGCCTTGCCCGCATCGGTATCTATGAGCAAACATTCATCTTACATGGCAATATCAACTGCTACAGTAGAAGGAAAAATCCCGCAACCTCTTGAGAAGCGACCATAACAACGATGAGGGAGCAGCATGAGGATGTGGGAGGAGGAGGGAGGAGGAGGGAGGAGGGAGGTCGGGAGAAGCAGGGACGATAAAAACGAATTCGATGACATAACAATGACGATGGCATAACAACGCTGACAATGATGATGAGAGTGGAGGGTGAGGATGAAGTATGAATGAACAATGGGAGTTGGTGGGTTCTACTCCCATGAGACAAGTTCGCAAGAACTGGGAACGTGGTGAATATGTCTTGTCAGCCTATACACCAAGAATGAGAGGGTCCAGTAGTATGGGTCCATGGGTCTTCCTAGCAAAAGCAGGAACTGCATCCGAGCCTGAACCCAGGGCTTCCCCCAGTGCTTGAAGTTCTGGATGTGTCTCCGAAGCATTGGCTTGACCTGGCCACGTCGCGGCATGCACCATGGAAACCCCCCGATGTGGCATTCTGTTTTACTCTCCTTGTCACCAAACATTTGACCCAGTTCAAGCTGACCCCAACCCTGCAAAGTGCGGCCATCTCAAAATAGCAGCCAATTAGGGATCATTACAGGTAGGGATGGAAAATCAACAATATCTGACAGCAACAACCATTTAAGCTGAGTTTGGGCTTCATTGTGAACCCCATTTTCTGATCACACCATACCAAGCCTTGCCGTAGCTTAAAGAGCGAAGGCTTTGCCACTGGAACCTTTTCTTCCTCCGAGCGGCACGCAAGCTGTCCTCGCCTCTTTCCCTTCGGTGGATGTTCATTTTAGAGGTTTATATACAGCATCAATGCAAAACGTGACCTAAAGGTAGCTTGCAATGCTCTGCATTGCTGTCAAGGGCTCCACAGTAGCGGTGATAAGTCCTTTCAAACCCACCATACGATAGTCTCAGTAGATTTTTCTCTGTTGGACATACCCACAGGACCATCCTTGGGTTCCATAGCTGTTTTCCAGGGTTCCTTCATGTGCTTCAGCTCGGTCCCCCACATTCTGCCCCCGGAAGGTTGCCACCTTCGGCTTGGTTCGTTTGACGCTCACGGAGGGGCGCTCTCCCTGCAGGCCCAAGGCTTCTTGCTCTTGCAGAAGCGCCTGCAACGGGGGTTGCTGGGCATAGTCTTCCCAGAGTTGGTGGTAGATCCTTGGCGAATGGAATCATTGTCCAACTCTATGAGACATTTAAAAACTTTGGGTGGGTACACCCTGCGAAAAGAATCATTGGTCGATTGTGCAATCATCCTAGGTACAGCGCGAACGAGGACAAACTTCATGGCTTTTGAGTTTCAACCCATAGCTTTTATGCTTGTTGTTCAAGTATCTCACATCCTTGCTGTGACTTATTTGGAGACCTTGAGCAGCCTTTGCGGACTCTCCGGACTCATGATGCAACAGTGCTCAGGGATATTCAGAGTCCGAAGCATATTTGGATACTCTTGGGATAATGGTTTCTGTGCGTAATATTCGATCCCTCCTGAGGCCACCAACATAAATCTTAAACTGAAGGAGAAAACAGGTTTCTAGGGGATTTCAGGTTCAGGGTGCCAGCCAATGCCCTCACAACCGCAGTTCCTTTCCGCAAATGGCCGTGTCAGGTCGTAGCATGGCTCAACCGTCCACACACGCGGATCTAGGGCAGTTTGCCGTGGTATGGCTCACCAAGGTCCCAGCAATCATGCAAGCACTGGAAGATGAGAAGGTGACTGCCACAGCAGTTGACCATAACAGAGAGTAAATCCCAGAAAACATGTATTTATGTCACTTTATGTCCATACATGTACATGATTGTACATGTGCATAAAACATATATACTATACACACGTGTACGGCTGGGTTTCCAGCTGGATGCTGGGACCTCACGAGGGATTCATGTCGTGCAACCTACGCAGCACATGCCGAGGCTTGGAGTCTTGAACCGTGCGACTCTTCACTGGCCATAGGATATGCACCCACTACAAATGTGTTCCGTATCAACGGAAAGACCGCCAAGTCCTCTTTCTATTGGTAAAGGCCTTTGGTTTTACCATTTTACGTGTACTCCCAGACCCACTGCGAAATTCCTAGCTGAAAACTGCAAACAAATCTCTCGAAAAAGTTGCCTCGGTTTCATGGCGATTTTCCTGCTTCATGTTCTTTTCCTTGGGCAACGGCCACTAGATATATCGCATTGCTTCTTATGTCGGACTTTCTAATGACAATGACAATGGCTTGTGGGAGGCTAACCTCCGGTATTCCAACCTGGCAACGGGGAATCCCACGTTGCCATGTTGCCCTGTTGGACCATGTTGCAATGTTGGTACCATCCACCTTCGGCATGTCTTCAGGCCGGCCATCTCGCAAGGCGCCAATCCCAATCCCACACTTTGTATTCAGCAACCACTGATACATTTGGTACTTGGGACTAGCCCCCCGCCCTAAGAATTGTGGGAATGATAGTCTCCTTATTAATAATCATTCATGATCATTCCACCATTTCAAAACTAGTCCCCGTGATTTATACTGAAGCATGCCGAAATGGAGCAACACATAGCAACACCCCATCGAAGACTCTGGTTCTGCTGTTCCTGGCGTTTGATGGCCCCCCTGATTTCTGCTGAACGACCTCCGTCTTAGAGGCGTCCAGCCGTCCAGCCGCCCTAGCCCTCAGATCCACAGAGAACTTGCGCCACTGAGGAAGCTTCCGATCGCCTCGGCAACACGGCGAAACATCCATCACTGCCAGTCAGAACTGGCTTTGTTCAAAGCATGGAAGTGGTATGCAAAATGTAACCCTAATGCAGGTAGTTCTGGGCAATAAGAATCCCGGTGACTACTGGCAGAGGCCCATGTACTAAACGAATAAACTCGTGATGGTCTAAAGCTGCACCTCCATAGCATGACATCCACAGCTGTGCGAATATCACTCCGATCCCAGGCATCCCCACGGGCTGACAGGATTCTCATCACCTGCACCAGGCATCACGAATGAGTGGCTTGTGATGCGAGTGAAAACAGTGAAAAACAAATAGCAATGTGGGTATGGAATTAGGATAATAATGATAACAGATATGCCAACATGACCCTGGACTGATAAGGTTCAGGATGGTTGACTCAGTGGTTCCATGTCAAAGTAAACTTTATAGACAGAGCGAGATGTAGGGAGACAATTTCATCTATGTATGTACATGTATGTACAGTATATAATTAGTTCTTCGTTTGTTTGTCACTCTTGATTGGTCAGCCAGGTTGTGGAAAACCTGGGGCTGAAATTTCAAATGAATTGATATGCAAAAATCATCAAGAATCACCATCTTCGCAGCCCACCTGTGCGGGGAACCGAAAGGAAGCGAACCTCACTGCATACCCCGCAGCGCAGGGAGGGTTGTGACTTATGACCTTCAAGAACATCATGCGTCCTTTGAGGGAACACATCTCCATCAAGCATCTGCGGGTAATGGGGGACACCATCATAGATTCTTGGGGCATGTCCGAATTCCTAACAGATCATGCCGTATGTATACACAGATATGCATCGGGGAGTTATGTGACAAATGGGAAGCAAATCCACAAACCAGGCCTTGCCAGCATCTTTAGATTTCAGCTCAGTAGCCAGGTGCTGGGCTGCATTGGAGGCTTTTGGTGACAAGGACTGCACCAGACTTTCAAGATTTTGAAGGAGATGACCTTGGACCCACAGAGCCATGAGCTCACATGAAGCAGAGCTCACCTTGAAACATACATCATGCAATCCCCAAGTTTTCCGACTTTCCCTTGTTAAACAATGAAATTGTGCCAAGGAATTCTCATTTCTGCCGTCTAAAGCCCAATTTTGCCCATGTTCTGCTGGCTCGAAAATGATTTTCTGCTCCTTAAACTCCCCAATGTCAGCCAACCCGGCTGCAGAGGCTGCCTGAGGCCTTGACGCTTCTCCAGCTCCAGTTGTGAGACTCGGCGCTGCAGCAGCTCCCTTGGAGGCACTGGAGACTGTCTGGTATTCAAACGTGGCTGGAAAATCCCCAAACTAAATGGAGGTGCCAATTGTCATCGTGAAAACCATCTATAAGTGATGCGCTTTCCAGCACGGCATGTTTGAGTACCAAAGGGTATATTCGAGATATATTATGATATATTGACGGTAGGATACCGTGGGAATTTTTAGTCACAAACAGTTGGAATTTCAGCCAGAAGTGGGATCTTGAACCCCTGAAAGTTGGCTTTGTCCGTTTTTTGTCCAAAAATAGGGAAACACTAGGATGCACCAAAATTGCCTGATCTAAATGGGAAAATTATCGTCTACAGCATGGGATGGGAAGGGGTGCCTAAGTTGCAGACCAACTTATATCCCAGAAATGAAGAAATGGCTTGGAAATGTTGAATTTGATTGAACATAGGGCAGCCGGGTACTCCCAAATCATCATTTGGTCCTGCCGCATGTAGACTGATTTGACAAAAATTCCAGATTGTTATGTAAATGCATGGGTCAGAATCATCAAGCAATCAAAATGGATGATTTGATGCTAGAAATTACTAGCATCTTGTGGCCCTGAGTTGGCCCATATTCATATGTGTGGATTAAGATCCGGATGGAAATGTGAATTCTTGGGCCATTCTTTGGATTTCTTGGGAACTGTTTGGGGCGTTGCATGGCGCCGTCGATTCTATCATCTTTTGATGGATCTTGAATGCTGTTGAGGGTTTCTGCTTTCATTCTATTAATTGCATACTGCTATATATCTGTTTATGTTGGTCCACTCCAGTCACATGCATCACTTCTATCGACTGGGTTGCATCGGTGTTCTGATTCAGGGCATGTCAAACGTACTTTGCCAGTGGCGTGTAATCTCCAATCCCAGATTCTTGTGAATGGCAAAGACATCGCCGTCAAATGTATCAACTCAACTCAAAGAACACAAACTCTACTCTCTACCTTCTACGTCTGATTCACGAAGCTCCTCACTCAATCTTGCAGCTCTGTGGAATCGACTTCGCTTTGGCACCGGCAAAAAACGCCGGTCCAGCAGTCACTTGGTAGCCCAGCTGGTCACTTTGCCACATCTGACGTTCCTGCTCGTAGTTCAGGCGTTGACCTCAGAAAGAATGCAACATCAGCCGCAAGGCTTGCCATCTGGGACCACGGCAAAACATTGCCATGGAAAAACCAGCTGCAAACTGTTGGTTTCCCACTCCCCAGTCTCATAAACAAAATTCCTTTGTCCGCCCGACCTCTCTAAGTTCCACACGCTCCAAGCGCCTTTCTAAATCTTTCTGCGTCTCTACAGCGAATCGGCACTGTGCCTGGTCACTGCAGGTCAAAGGATCCAACAAAATCTTCTCTCCCAGAAATTTCAGCACTGCCGCCCTCCCCAATATCTTTAGGGGCTCAAGAATGTTCATGACTGTCCAGACCTCCCAAAACGATGTCTTTTGGGGTTGGAATCCCGAATTCTGGCAGGTGTCAGACCCTCCCCATGCCTCAGACCGGTCCAACTCTTGCTGGAGCCATTCTACCTGTCATCGTGTCAACTTGGGTGGTTGGTGGTTCCCACATCACTAAAACCCGGAGAGAAGCGGAGAGGTGATCACGAATATGGCTGGAATTGATGGAATACGGAATACATCTAAATACTGACAAAGATGATCATCCGGCCTATCAGATGAAACCTGAGTCAGCTTCTTGCAAAGACTTGCACCGACTACCAGGACAACTCGTCACAGGCTCCAGACACTCTGGCCCAACGCTATTTCCTGACACTTCCCACCTTCATTTCTGCGTCAAAGCCTCGGGCAGCAGGAAATGCCAGCAGCAAAGTACCAGTGTATGCCTAGACTTCCTACATTTTCTGACGGGATCCGTGAATTCCGTGCATTCTGCGAATTTGTCTTTGGGGTTTGGGGGTTCTCTTCTTAATTCTAAGGGGCCCAGTCATGGCATCCCAACTTCAGGGATCATCCCAGCAGATCCAGGAAGCATCCGAAACTTGAACGCCCCAAGCCCTTGGGCTGGGCCCTTCTGCAATTTTCAGGCACCCAATTACTACTGTAGCAGACTTCAGTGGCTTACTGATTGGTTGAAGCTGCGGCCAACAGTTATTGGACAATGATATTCACATTCTCGCAATCATCTAGGGATTAAAACAACGCGTTCCCGAACCCTGACCTGAGATGATGTCAAGAGGCTGCCGGACAATGGCACCACCGTCACCTCCGACGCACGCCCAGAGGTTGGAGAGGTCTCCTCACAGTTGGCTGAAACTGGTGGTTCTCATCAGGGTCGGTCTGAAAATGGGGCACCGCCCATTCGCCCCTTTAATTCCCTGTCCCTTTCCCCCAAAGTCATCCAAGGCCATGCGAACAGCCCAACCCAGGCGCTCCGCGCGTGTGCTTCCAGACTTTGGGAGCTTCGACACTGAGCCTCGTTTGCAGTTTGCAGAATGCGCTCCAATCATCTTGACCAAAACTGGGTGAGACCATGTTTTAAGAATGAAAGAATAAAGTCTTGCTGCTATGGGCTCTGCCCTCCAAATTTGAAAATAGGGTAAAGGGGCTATGGTTTTGAGCTTGCCACATTACATAATCCTACATGAAAGCTAGACATGGAGTTCTTGAAAGCCTCTTGTGGGTAGGAATTCCGACTTACCCTCCGGTAAATCAAACATATCAAGTGAAAATCCCAATGAAATTGCCTTTTAATGGGAAAATCATCGATAATCTCTAAATGGTGGATTTTCTACCGCTATGTTTGATGACCGCACGGAACACCTCTCTCAACTAGCGCTAATCCGTGCTTGGAACTCTTACTCTGCTTTCCCCGGGCAGAAGCATTGACTTGAAACCACTCACAGCCGGTCAGAACACTTAACACTTTCTGAAACACCTCCCTCCCCCAAAACAAAACTCAAGTTTGTCCCATCAAACCCTGTTAAATCCCAATATATAAATCATCCAAATTATGATTTGACTTCCCGCCAGCTCCCCCAGCTCCAGCTTCCCGCAACCCAGGCAGCCTAAGCTCCGGAAGCCCGCGGAACCATCGCGCTCCAAGGCCTCAAAGATGCATCAGAGCATGGTGAACGTATGTGCAAAAACCTACCCTCTGGTAAACTAACAGTTTGCTATGGAAAATTGGGATTTATAGTGGATTTCCCCATGCAAAATTATGATTTTCCATAGTTCTGTGGCTGTTTACCAGATGGTAAACACACATGTAAATGGAAATGGAGATAGAACTCCCACATAGCCCCTTTTCTGACAACCTCTGACAACCCCCAAAAAAACACAAGAGGCAAAAAGGTGTCCTTCCACAACATGAACAATTTTTTGGTTGGTCGTTGGGGGCCCCCTTCCCGCTGCTGTGGAAGTCGGTTCTCCTAAAAACTGGACAAACACGATGTGTCTGGAGTCTGAACTAATGTTTGTGATGGTCAAAATTTGGTATCCCAAATTCTGTCCTACCTAACTATATAACTATGACCAAAATCTGTGGTCCCCTGGGTCTTAAACTTGGCGTTAAAATACTAGACTACACCGACTATACTCAAAGTTGTGAGCTCCACCGGAATCACATCTACAGTGGTTTCCTAAAATGAGGGTACCCCTTCTTGAATCATCAATTTTCATGGGATTTTCCATTACAAACAAACCATTTTGGGGACCCCCCTTTATGGAAACCACCATGTTGCCTTCCACTGCCCATGGCTCCAAGACACCCGGGTTAAGGAACTCCTCAAGGGATGAACAGCTGGTGTTAGTGTGGAGGCCGGCAACAAGTAGCCATCACCAACTCCACCAGGCATCACCTGGCCCAAAGGAACCACCAGAAATGAAAGGGGAGCCACCTCTAAAAATGCAAAAGATCATTGCAATCGCATTTGCATCATGGGTTTGGGTCGTTCTGTCCTAGATCCTCAACATCAACGACAAAAAGCCATATATAAGTCATTATGTTCATCCAACCAACGTTGAACTTTTGGAGTGAGTGGTTTCAACCCTGAGCCATCCGATCCGACGCCAGATCCACATCTGCCCCTCACCTGCTGCATCAGTTCTGGTTCTTCTTGACGTCCATGACGGCGACCAATCTCCCATCCAGGCCGGAAAAGTCGACAGAATTCTGCGGTCCCGGTCCTATGGCTGTCTTTTCTAAAGGACCTCAGTGGATGCTGACCTTGACCTGATCTTAAAACCATTTAGTCAAACAGGTTTCAATGACAATCAATGTCACGCGTAGTGACTCAGCCATTCTTTTGCAGCATGGCTTTGCTTGTGTCATTTCCAACTGCATCGGTCGAGGTAGAAACTTCCAGCCAAAAGTAAAGAGACCGCGAAGACCGGGGAAAACAGGATGGAAAGCTGCATGTGTCATCGAAGTTTCTGCATAATACGAATGTCTTCAGGCCTGGACATACTAGCTTGCCAGCCAAATATCAAGCCCCTCTGAAACTGACAACTGCACAGCATCAAGGAAATCAGTATTTCACAACACTTCTGATTACACCTCTGGATAGTCTCCAGCAGTAGAGGTGTTTGGGACGATCCCAGACCCACAGTTCGCAAACAATATTCCCAACTGACCCTCAAACACTTGCCCACCCTCCATGGAACTGTTCGTTGCTGCATTCTTGATAGCAGGTCCAGTCTGATGGAGAGACGACAAAATTGGCTTCTCCCAAGCAATCACAACACTTCCAATTTCCTTTGTAAAAAAACAGAAGCGATTGGTAGAGAAACAAGCTGGATTGGGAGCGTCTCCGCTGTCGCTACCAAAGCTCTGCCCAACTCACTGCCAAGAGCCTCTCAAAACCTGCCATGTTCACAATCGCGCGCCAGAGCAGTGCTTCAGCATGTCAATTCACATCTTGGATGTTAGCTTTGCTCCAGTTCTACATGAGCCACGCAAACAACAAGCATTGCCAGGACGCGATCTCAATAGGGGTCAAAGTTGGGATACCCAAGAAATAGGAATACAGTAATGCAACAAGAAGCGGTTACACATATGCAAATATGCCTATATACATATATATACATTGTAAATGTGTGGGTATACATGGGACATAGGTGTACATACATACATACAATACATTACATTACATTACATTACATTACATTACATTACATTACATTACAGACCAGACCAGACCATACCATACCATACCATACATACATTAATTACATACATACAAACATACATACATACATACATAACATACATACATACATAACATAACAAAACATAACATAACATACCATAACATAACATAACATACCATAACATAACATAACATTACATTACATGACATACAAAATAAATACATAATTACATTACATTACATTGCATTGCATTGCATTGCATTACATTACACTACATTACATTACATTACATTCATACATATATACATTACATTACATTACATTACATTACATTACATTACATTACATTACATTACATTACATTACATTACATTACATTACATTACATTAATACATACATAC
>BGPT01000693.1:191386-212413 GCA_003297045.1 Symbiodinium sp. clade C Y103
CATCCATACATCCATACATCCATACATCCATACATCCATACATCCATACATCCATACATCCATACATCCATACATCCATACATCCATACATCCATGCATCCATGCATCCATACATCCATGCATCCATGCATCCATACATACATTACATACATTACATACATTACATACATTACATACATACATACACACATACACACATACATACATACATACATACATACATGCATGCATCCATAATTACATACACACATACACACATACATACATACATACATACATACATACATACATCCATCCATCCATACATCCATACATCCATACATCCATACATCCATACATCCATACATCCATACATCCATACATCCATACATCCATACATCCATACATCCATACATATCCATCACATCCATCACATACATCACATACATCACATACATCACATACATACATCACATACATCACATACATCACATACATCACATACATCACACACATCGCATACATCGCATACCTCGCATACCTCGCATACCTCGCATACCTCGCATACCTCGCATACATCGCATACATCGCATACATCGCATACATGACATACATACATACATGCATACGTACGTACGTACGTACGTACGTACGTACGTGCGTACATACATACATACATTACATTACATTACATTACATTACATGACATGACATGACATTGCATTGGGTTACGTTAGGTTTCGTTACGTTACGTTACGTTACGTTACATACATTACATACATTACATAAGTTACATACCTTACTTGCGTTACATACCTTACATACATTACATACATTGAATACGTTACATAGATTACATGCATTACATACATGACATACATGACATACATTACATTACATTACATACATTACATTACACTACATTCCATTCCATTACATTACGTTACATTACATTACGTTAGGTTACATTACATTACATTACGTTACATTACGTTACATTACATTACATTACATCATACATATCTATAGGTATAATACATGTATCCACATATACATATGTATGTATATATCTATATATCTGCATCTTGGAGTCTTGACCCATCCGTTGAATTGTGATGGCTGAGGCAAGGACAATTCCGTGGCCGCGGCCACATCAATGCCCTCCTTTCTGTTGAGCCGCCATAGGCTTGGTCAAGAACTCCTCGTAGTAATACCTGTGGGCTGAAAGCAACCTTCTTCAACTTGACATACATTCTCTAGCATTTGTCAAATCCGCGATCTAATCATTGATCTATCCGTATATCTCTCTCTCTCTTTTGGTAACATATCTTATCTGTCATTATCTGTCGTGATCTGTCATTTATATCTATATTTGCGGCTTTAGGAATACCATACTGCAATTGGAACCAATGATCAGTTCCTGAATTCCAGCATATGAAGACGTGCCAACTCTAGCTTACGCACTCTACGAACAAAGCCCCACATTCTATCTTGTCGGAAGATCTATCAGCTCATTGTGGCCGAAACGACCACAATCCAAGAACAAAATTTGAAGGACGCTTCCGCTTGGCATGTTTTCTAGCCCACATTGCTGCAATTGCTGCTTTGGACACCTCCAATTACTTCCGTGTTTGATGATAAGACCTCTCTTGAGCCCCGGATTTAGCCACAACTTCCAAGTCAACTTCTAAAGTTGCCATCCCCCCCCAGCAACAGTTCCACCCCAACCAGTTGACACAGCGCAACCGAGCAGCTCGTGGCAGTCCAGGTTGCCCTTGCGCCACGGAGGGTATCCAATGGACTTTGGGTTCGCCCAGGCGCGCAGGCAGTCGTAGAAATCCACCAAGCACGGCATGACCCTGACGGACAGATTCGCCAACAGAGGAGGGTTTTAGTCCAGGTCTGAAAGATGCAATAGATAGATAAACAAATTGATAAATAGATTGAGTGATTCATAAAGTAGATGTGCATGTGATTTGCACTCTGTAGTCAACAAATGCGTACATAAATGATTATGTTTATCTGTTTGTTCATGTATGCACCATAGTGAAGCTTTTTAAATCCAACTTCAGCTTGGTCGGTTCTTATTTTATTTCCTCCTCCCTTAATGGAGGAGGCTAAGGGCCTGGGCCAGTGTAACTGCACTCTGCCAAATCCAGAGCATTCAACTCAGAGATTGAAGGTTGCAGGAAAAGCGTGCATATCTTGGCTTTAGTGAAGCAAAAATATATACATACATATGCATTGCTTATTACATTGGTTCTATAATCTTCCAACCTAGGAATGCAAAAAGGGGGGCAGGGCAAACAATGTCGTCCCTTGCCAGCCTTGCTGCAGGAAGTGCAAAAAAATGACACCCGACGTCTGTAGCTACTTGAGCCGAATGCCTAAGAGGTCCATGTCGCTCTCACCACGACCATCATGTCAGTGGACATCGCATCTCAAAGCTGCTGATGCTAATTGGTGGAGAAACCTATTCTTCATCCATGACTCATTTGCGTCATCTGGGCGTGCTCTGAAGAGTTGTTGCGATACTTTTTCCGATACCACAACAAGAAAGGCTGGTTGTGCTTATCAACAGCTTCAGCTCCCACAACACTGAGTCGAACAAACATTTCACCTTGCGATGACTGCCGCAAATTCCAAAGGATTACATATGGTGCATAGATTTAGACGTGCATTTTTGTTTACATGTATCTATCTATCTATTTAATTATATCTATCTATGTGTTTATTTGTTTATTTTTTATTTACCTATCTATGTATTCAATTATCGAATGGTAATACATTTATAGAGAGAGAGAGAGATGTGTATATATATATATATGTATGTATGAGTATGTATGTATGTATTTTTTATTTATTTACACATGTGTATATTTTAGTGCATATACATCATCAATTGTCCAGTTTAAATTGCAGTAACCTGTGGCATAACCCCCAAGTGTTTGGGACAGCCCCGTGACAACTCCCACGTTTTGGCACCTCAATGCCTCCATCGCCAGCAGCTCGCTTGCAGTAGGGGTGCATGAGTGGATCCCTTTTTTTCTCAAAATCCAGCAGTTACGGCCTGTAAGAAGTTGGGTACCCAAGAAAATGGATGGCTTGTGATGGCTTGTGATGGCTTGTGATGGCTTGTGATGGCTTGTGATGGCTTGTGATGGCTTGTGATGATGGCTTGTGATGGCTCAAGAGCGCAGTTCGCGTCGATACATTTCGATACCCTCCGGATCTTGCCTCTTGGGAATGGGCCAACACACTTGAGTTCATCTTGCTACATGTTGATTTGCTTGGTTGACCTGTTTCATCTCCGACTGGGCAAACAAATGGTGCAGCAATGATTGCATCAATTTCTGCCACTGTTGGCTGCATATCTTTGAGCCGCAATCGTCGACAGTCCTGTGCTATGAGGGCAACGCTGTGACGCAAAGACCTTCCCGACCATCATTGGTGGTTCACCATGTGTCTGGCTTACACAATTTACTATCTTTCAAACCTCAAAAGCATATTCCGGCAGCCAGCCTGGCCCACAAATGCCCATGAGTCAGAATGGGCATTCTTATACTTCGCCTCTATGATCCATGGCGAATATCCGAGTCACAGATGGTAGTGTCAAGCCTGGTTATCCATACTTGGCTGCCTTGGGGTGGTTGACACTTTTTAACAGTAACATGGTTCCCCTACATTTCCTGGTAGGCTTTCCACCACTATCTAAGCACCATCTCAGGTGATGTGTGAACCCCTCAGAAAAATGAAAAGGAAATATATATTGAAATATGCTGCATAGCACCCCCAGAAACATAGAAAAGTAAAATCCTACTGAGGTACAAATAGTGGTCTCTTTTTGGGGGCTGCTTTATACAAGGACAGGGACCATCAAGGAGCCCTGGACCATTGACTTTCCGTCTGATTTCTGCTGCGAAAACGGCAGCGCCTGCGGTGTGCAGGAGGCGCTAAACTTCGGGAAGCGGCGGCAACACACGTCTGGTGCACCGAGCGAAAAGGGTCAAGGGCTGCTCGAGGTTCCAGTTTCCATGGTGGTTTCTAGTTTCTATACCTTCACCTCTTGGCGGGTGAGCCACCAGGGCCCCAAAATTGTTTTGTTCAAATTGGCGGACTGAAATTTGAAGCCACCATCTGACCAGAAAGGCAAGGTAAAGTCCTTGACTTAGCAAAACACGTCGTAGTCTGGCTTCGAAACTCGGGACGCATCAGATCTGGCTGAATTTTAGCAATTCACTAACATGAAAATAGGTGAAATAACTATCATTCCAGGGACGTCACAATGAGGTCATTATTTTGATCCAAATCATGGTATGCAAAATTGACAAATCAGAGAAGGGAAAAGGGGTGATAGCATATTTCGATAGCGGCAATGGCCGACTGTATACTGCGCGTGGCACCCTGGCGATGCCATTTAGACTCTACCCATCCAAGAATACCACACACCACATGCATATATATGTATATATAATCCCCGCACATCTTGCAGGTGAAGTATCTACCAGCTAAATGAGAGATGTGTACATATCTACTGTATACACAACAGCCAGTCTTGATTGGCAGGGAGGCCTTTGTGGTGTTTTGATGGCTTTCGAAATGTACGACTAAGATAAAAAGATTAATATATATATATATATGTGTGTGTGTGTGTGCATACGTGCACAGGTACAATCCGGAGAGGCCGCCCAAAACAATATATGTATGCGTATGTATATATATATATATATGTGTGTGTGTGTGTACATATGCCCCAAAAAAAGTACATATACATATTCCCCATAAAGAAACATCCTTCGTATCCTGAAACACCATACAAACGTCGGCCAGGTCGGAAAGACTTACGACAGGCCTTGCGTTTGCAAAGATCCAATGGGGATCTTCGGACACTTCCACGACACTGTCCTCTGCTCTGCAAAAAGTCAAAAACGTTCTGCCAAAATGTCCTAGCCCACTATGGGACTGGCCCAAAATATTGAAACTAAATCAGAAAGGTTAGCTCACTGGTTCAAAATTATTGACCCATACTTGGGGTTGTTGATGGCTGTTGCCCCTGTACTGATTGGTTCTCCAGCACACAACTCTAACCCAACATATATATATATATTATATATATACTGTATAGATATTCCGGAATGGGGCCAAACCCTTGTGCCCTGGTGAACATCCAATGTCTGGTAGTTGCAGTATGGATGTTCATCCCTCCATTCAGATTGTAGCATAGGTTTTGGTCCATACCCATACCAGTCAGTTGGAGTAGAACCACCGCATAGGCTCTTACAGAGTCCTGTTTTTCTTGGATTTTGCTCTGTGGATATGCACCCATGTTGCCTGTTTTGCGACCAGAGGGCTAGTGCTACCGGGATAGGTGCCCATCTATCCGCTAGAAAACAGCAAAGTCCTTTTGACTTTGGATTCCGGCGCGCAGCAGCCAGCAAACTACCTAGCTGAAATTTGCCCAACCCCCATCTACACCATCAAATCTCCGAACCCCCAAAGCCCTACCTAGGCCGTGAATTCTAAGTTCCTGATAGGTGGCTAGCTTACCTGTTTCAAGGCTGCTGCGGTGCCTGTCCTAAGCAAAATGCTTCAAACATGGGTGGCGCGCAATGCTGCCAGATTTCCGCATGGATGCCCAAGGAAACAGGGAAGAAACCAGTCTAACTGGAGCCTGGCAGCTAGGAATTACAATAAGACCATTGGATCCATTACCGTTGCCCATTGTGTCCATTTGATTTTGGCCAAGCAACTCCCCTGCATTTGCGACCCGGCCGCCTCCCCTCTGAAGATTTAGAGCCTACATTCGCTATGACCATAAATTACACTGGGGTGCTGACATGCAAGATCAGCAAACAAGGCCAACGGCCAACACCACTCGTCAAACTTCGAGGAGGAGGCAGCCCATGTTTCCCTTCAGAAACTGGTAACTTGTTTTCAAAACTTGCCCTGCGACCTGGAGTCACGGAGGGGACCCTGCCAGCAGTTGCAAGGGACCGGATGCTGGGGGGACACAGGGTGTGGAAATTCGTTGTGTTTTGTGATGTTTTTTACTATCTGCCATCAGTCTAATCGTCGAAGAATGTGACCCATTCGACCCATTCCAACAAGTAAAGTGTGGTCCTTCAAAGCTTGTAGTGGTACAGCATCTACCACGTCACAAATCACGGGTTTCAAAGCACCAGGGGCATTTTTGGACAGCACAGATCATGTAGAGAATGGCCATAGCTTCTCTGAACATCCAAACCAATGTCAGGCTACTACGGAACCGTGCTCGCGAGACAGAGTATTGAGTGGACGACATTTCGGATCCGCCAGTTTGAAAACACAAAGGCTGCGGCCAGAACACAATCTTGCAAGCCCCGCCACAGCGAGTGCACCTTCAGTCACTGGGATTCTTCAAGCCTGGTGCAGAGATGAGAAAGAAAGCAAACACATTGACCAAATATATAGTTTTTTCCTTGTACATCGGAGGCCTTACTTTTCAGGTGATCCTTTTTATATAGAATGTGTGTAACTCTATTGCATTGTTTATTGTGTATATATATATATACACCTGTGTGTGTGCATGTGCAGTATCTGTCCATGTATGTACTATTGTCAGTGTGTGTATGTGCTGGAGTTGTCCCATTGTGGTGGTTTCAATATGCCACGCTACATCCAAAAACAAATGGAACGGTTGTTTCACTGAGCCTCATCCCTTCAGTCCCACAAAGTGGGATGTTGCAGATACCACCATCTTTGATAGAAATTATATTCGAAGATCCCTTGCCCTTAAATAATATGACACCGTATCAATGTTGAGATAAACTTATATAATGGTTTTCTTAAAATCATGGTATTCTATCAGCCTAAAATGATCTGTAATATCCAAAACTTTTTTTGGTCACCATCCAGGAATCCAACTTTCAAGTTGTCTCAACCCAACCGTGCACCTGGCGTTTGGCCTCACAAACGTTACTCTGCGAATGTGCCGGCGCCTGCTCGCAGTGTGGAGCAGGGCTTGCAGGGTTTGCAGGGCATGGAGGTCCAGGTCTGCGAAAGAACAGTGGAAATATCAATTCAATACATGTCTCATTATATCAGAAACAGATTATCAAAAATCATAGAAGTAGCTGATACAACAACCCAAAATCACAGAAGTAGCTTCTATGTCATAACGTAGTGCTCCACAGAAATAAATGTATCAAAGTCAAAGTACCTGACCCAAGCAGGTCCAGCCAGGGCCCTGACGGCTCATACTCGCAGACTTCGGCACCGCCCCAAGTGACAGCTTTCCGTGGTGGCCGCCTGGGCGTGTATAAACCCAACCATAACAGGGATATAATGGGATAGAATGGAATATAATGGGATACAACGGGACATAATTGGATATAGATATATAGATATAGATATAGATATAGATATAGATTTAGATTTAGATATAGATATAGATATAGATATATATATAATTGGATACACAGTGGGATACATGGTTTCCCTCTCACACTCTCAGTCAGAAAAAATGAAAGAAACCACCAAGCAGTGATGGAATGTCATGGAACATTGGTTGCACAGCCGTTTGATTCTGCAACTCTGCTAGGGACATGGGGGCATCAGGGACAAGGCATGACTCCCCAAAACCCACCTGCCAACTGCCAACCAGCTTGGAAACAGATCGAAACCTATCAAGATAATCCCATCTGACCAGGGACAAATATCTGCAACAAATATCAAGGTTTTTTTGATGTTCGCCAAGGTACCAGGGTTTCGACCCACAGAATCCACCAATAGAAACCCTGAGTTCCCCAAACTTCTGGGGCACTTCTCGTGACGCAGGTGAGGCCACTTGAAGCACCTCCCAGGACACTGGACTCTGTCAACTCAATGGATGATGGACTGGGGACCTGTATCAATTCAACCGCCATCAACAACTGCAATAACCAATCATCAACGATCAAAATCAACCAAAACACAACAGCTCTATAGTTTTCAGATCTCTTCAGTTTACAGAAAAAATTATATAACATGCCTGCCAATTGATTTAAACATAGTGCACTTTGAATTTGTGTCGTACTTCAAATGCCAAGGCGCAACACCAGCAAGGAGTGACTCCGTGTTGCTACCTCCGATCATGTGATTCCACGGCCATCTTGTGCCATCGTGTGGCGATGTGAAAAGGTTGGTTTGGGCCACTTGGGCCCTGGCCATATGCCACATCTGGCCTGGCATTCTGCACCAACATGGCCGAAGATTCGATCCCTATGAAGTTTCACCAACAGAAGTTGAAAGGGATCACACTGGCAAGCGGCAACCGTCACCCAACACCGTCTCTTGCAGCTGAGGCTCTCAGAATGAGAGTCGACGGTGGACTGGGTCGGGATGTTCGTGGGGAATTTGCTACCCTCACAACGCGAAGGTGTCAAGGCCAGCATCAGCAGCAGCATCAGCAGCATCAGCAGCATCGTCGTCATCGTCATCACCATCGTCATCCTCATCATCATCATCATCATCATCATCATGATCATCATCACCATCAGCAGCAGCAGAAGCAGCAGAAGCAGCGGCAGCACCATCGACGGATTTCCAAACGTTCCTCCTTGACTCATTTTTTCAGTGTAGTTCAGAACATCGTTAAAACCAAACGCTCTCCTAAATGCCTTCCAACTGACTCCATATTCAACATCAAGCCGAGGATCCACATATTCAGTCGTTGTTTCAATTGAGCGTATTCCATGCATCCTCATATCAACAATGTCGAATCTTAATCCATCCACCCACCAAAAAGTTCATCAACAACGCAAGGCCTGTCCCACCACTTGGCACGCTACTTGGTCATCAACCAAAACTCCTCGAACATGGTCGAAACAAATATTGAAACCACCACCAATGTCATGGTTTCCCCGTGAAAGTTTGAGGTGCCAACGTCTGACGGACGGAACCATGTGGAGATGGACATAGCTGCAACGTGAACATGTATGGTCAACACATGCAGATATGTAAGCAAACATGTTTGTCCACTATAAGCCATGGTAAGGAAGGCTGATTGCTGGATGCCATTTCCGAGTCTTCACCTCCACGTCAGTCCTTCTTCGTGAGCAGCCTTTCGCCAACGTGTTCCACCTCTGGGACCTGAAGACCCACCGTGGTGCATCGGGTGAATCTGGGGCCAAGGGCCGTGTTTCCCTTTGCACATCAACTTCCAGTTGGTCCAGGGCCATTGGCTACTACTAACCTACCATTTCGAAACTATTTTCGGTGAGGTTTCCCCACAAAATTTAAATGACATATGGAAAAACGTACGGAAAACAAGAACTGGCCATCCCATGCGCATCTTGCTAAACCTTGCGGTGCACCAACTGCATCGGTCATGCTGGCCTGGTGGTTTGTTGAGAAGTACGCCAACAGGGGCACCACTGGCGCAGCAACCCATGGTATGCACCAATTTAATGCAATTCAGGCCACTAAGCAAAGTGTCCGCATGTGCTTGCAAAGTTTACCACTTTGATTGACGTTCTCAGGGCATTTAACCATGTTGACGTGTTAAGCTGTTCAAATAAATATACATTTTTTCGGAAACAGAACTGGCAAACCCGAACTGGCAAACCTGGACGAACATATGAACTAAATGTATTGCCCCTTGGCCCGCTGGAACCGAAATTGAGTCATGCAATGGTTTTCAACATGATTTCTACGGGATCCATCCGCGAGTTTTCGCAGCGCCGTTGTCGCTCAAAATTTGTGACTCAACCTGCTGAGGTTGAACCCTCACCAGCGTAGAAACCCATCGTCGAATTTGGTTGACCCATTGTTGACCGATTGAACAAGACCTCAAACGCTCCTGTTTCCATCCATCAAAGGTTGCATGATTCTCTAGCCTGAAGTCCCAGGCACTGTACAGCATGAAAGTTGCTGATAGCTTGAGATTACGGATGGAGTAGTCACATGTTCAGTCTTAGTTGCACAAGACCTCAAACGCTCCTGTTTCCATCCAAAGGTTGCATGATTCTCTAGCCTGAAGTCCTAGGCACTGTACAGCATGAAAGTTGCTGATGCCCATTTCATCCATCCTTTCCACTCCAACCGGCCTACCACAACTTGGGCCATGCGTCACTTGGAATTTGTGAACGCAAAAGAAAAACACTACGCTGCAACACCTTCGTGTATGCCTGCACCAGTTGATCGACGCGACATCTCGTCTGTTTCGTCAAGCTTCCAGTGTGCGTAGCTACAACTATTTCTTGCAAGTACACTTCCATGACTCTGCTACTCATCCAACGCCCTCTACGGCGTACCAGCTCTGAATCCTCAAAACGATTGAGCAGAAACGTGGCTCCCCCAGCTCTCAATGACGCCAAGTCATATGGCACTGCTTCCGCAGTGCGCGTCGTTGGAAGGCCAAGTGCTCTAGCAAGCGTTGAGAACCTCCTCCGCAATGCCGATGGAGATCTATTCCAGAGCATGTCGCCCGCACCAAGGGGCCCAAAAACAGCCGACAGTAGCATCACCGCATCGCTAGGGTCAACCCTTGCAGATTGGTGCTTTGCAGCAACTCCTCGTGTTTTTGGTTGATGTATCAAGATGAGAGCAAAACCTCTCCCAGGGGCACCGTCGCAGGGTAAAACAAGGTCCTGACGTCTGGCCGCAAGGGCCTCACCAACTCGCATGATACCTGTCCAAATCATCATCATCATCATAGCCGCTTCCCGTGGCCAACCCCACAAAAGTGACAGGGTGACGAAAGACAGAAGGATACTCAAAGGCATCGCAGGATGGTGCGTGTGCGGCTCATCAGCGACCCACGCAAAAGCCAGGTTCCATGCGCCTGTCAATTGGCGCTTCAGCAAAGGTCGCCGCGCAGCAATCCCATTGACCGTTTCAGAAAACCTGCCATAGGACTTTCCTGAGTAGTACAAGTCCTTGCCATATGCTATCAGCCATTCTGAGATCAGTTCGGGGTCCGCTGTCTGTGAGTCAACCAAACTTGCCAAAGAAAAACCTGCATGCTCCAAAAGCCACTGATCAAACTTGTCCAGGAGAACATCGCGCCTAGTTCTAGTCTGCTGCAGAATAGCACGCTCCGCAACAAGGGTCACCGAAGACCTCCTCTCAGCTCGCATTTGTTCCTCCCTGTTCAGTGCAGATATGGGCATGGCATCGCATGAGACAAACAACATGGCGGGGGGCAATGGCTTCGGATCATGTGAGGTGGCACCTTCCCAAAATTGATTAAGGGGGTTATACTTGGGACCATTTATCACTAACTGGCACAGTAGGAAGAGTCTGAAGCAAAATCCAAAAGTCTTGGATGGTGGACGGACGAAGCTGACCCAAATTCCAATGGTCAAAGAGAGACCTGCCAGGAGTGAGGAAAATCCAAGAAAGAGCCCACGGAAGATAGCCAAAATCCAAGTCCAAATCCATTTGTGGTCACCCGGTGGAGGAGATGGCATGGATGGCGTGGAATGAGAAAGTCCAAAGCAGCAAAGGAGAAGGGTGAGCCGAATCCAAGAGGCAGCAACCTTGGAGAAGGATAGAGACTGGGTTCTCTGTGCAAGCTGTGGGGAGATGTGCTCAGCAAATGAAATTGAAGTCTGCTCCTGAACTTCTCCCCTCTAGATGGTGCATCTGCTGTGTTGAGCCGAGTTGGAGCAAAACCCAAAGCTGGGTAAAGACCTCCTGCTATCTCCCAGGCTGCACCTTTTTTGAGGGTAGGATGAAGTGCCTTTGCTGAGCTCCTGCCCTTCGCATGAGAGCACTTTGCAACCCTGCTGGGTAGTGAACCTCATATCTCCTCCTTCTCTGGTGAGCTTCTTCAAGAGGGCAACATAAGCACTGCTCTCAAGGATGTTGATGTGTGAGGGCTTTCGCCAGTGCCAGGCAAACTCAAGCTCCCAACTGCCGCTGACAAGCAAGTCCTTGGCGAGTACTGACTCAACTCCCTGTAGCTGCATGCAATCTGCTTCCTCCGCCCTTTTCCTCCTCAGTGCTACCTCAAAAGCTCGGCCAAAATGCTCAGCAAGCGCCGGAACATACATCGCAGAGGGCTTGGTAAATCGTCCTTCTATTGGGACGTGTTGATGCCCTCCCGGACACCGAACTTCTAACCTCTCCATGTCTATGCCCCAACCAATCATCCGGAATTCTTTGCGATGGATGGAGCCAAATTGACAGGATGCCACAATGGCTTCACGGAAGGCCTTGTACTCCAAGAGGAAACGCCAAATGGATAACCATGCCATCTTTGAGAGCCCGGGTTGCTCCCCAAGTGCTGGCCTGTTGCAAGCTGAAGCATACCACAGCAAAAAGAGGCAGCGAAACGCAATGCAGTTTCCAAGCCAGGTCTTTGCGCACTGCCTGTTGAATCCTTTTGGCTCCTTGTATGATCTCACAGCTGGGTGAGCAGTTGGGGAGAAAGTGGTGCAAACTGGCTCTACCATAACCAACCGTAGTCTACCAGTTCTGAGCATGTCGCAGAGCCATTCGATGAGTCTGAGCTGTCGAACATCATAGTGTGGAGAATCTGACAGTTCAATTGGTGGCATAACTTCAAAACCACGCTTGGCCAGGAAAGAGGACACTGAGGCAGCGCCACCGCAGATCTCAACAAAGTCAAATGAAAAGTCCAAGCTGCGTCTGGGTGGCTCATCAAATCCAGCTGAAGTTGAAAGTCCAAAATCTGCTGCCTCATCCTCCCTCTCAACCTCCTCATCACCAAGGGCCCGGCGCAGCTCTCTGAACGGGGCATCTAGGGTGGTATATGCCCCCTTTTTGTCACCACCAAGCCAAAGGACCTTTGCTATGTCAGGCATGATCGGCCTGGAAACCACTGCTCCCTGTCGCATAGATGCATCTGTGGCAAAAAGCCTGTCAAGGTAGCTCACTGAAACATCGCTGATCGCAAGGAAAGAGAAAATAGCGGAAAGGACAAGTTCCTGAGCTGTAGATCTTGGCATCTCGAAAACCTCATGGTTTTTTGACTTGTCCTCACTGGCAAACTTGTAAATCTCATTCATCAGACAGGTCAGGCACCTTCTGAACATGAAAACTGAAGTCCAATTTCCAGTGAGGCGTGCAGCAAGGTCTGATGAGATGCAGGGAAGTTGAGCAACTCGGAGGGTCAGGACAGACAAGGCAATGCGCTTCTGCAGAGGTGCCGCAACTACTGTGGTCAACCCCACGGACTTGGTACGGTCCGAAGCATCTATTTCTGCCCCAACAACCTTGAAATGCCGACTTCCAAGGATATCCTTCTCCGGCGATTCCAAATACTTGCCCTTGGCGACTGGCACAGCTGCTGCCCCAGGTAAAAGTCCACATCTTTCAACAGACATGCAAAAGAAATCATCGATGACCAAGCCTTGGAAGTTCTGAGTCATTGGGAATGGTGAATTTCCCAAAACTGTCTCAGCAGGACAAAGGAGACCCGCATCACGAAGAAGGGCTCCATGGGCTGATAATGCGAACTCCACACCCAGGTGATCCCCTTGGTGGGGTACACCAAACCCCTTTCGGCCAAAATGCCCCGGCCACCAGACATATCTCTTCCACCACCAGGTCCTTCAAGCTGCTGAAGATCATGAAGGGCTTGAGTCCCAGCAAAGTCTGACTGCGGAAATGTAAAGGGGGTGACATTGCTGCGAGCACCCTCATGACTCACGCAGCTCTGGTGATAGAAATCTTTCCTGTCCGTCACCGCCCCGTAGATGCACTTCTTAGCTGGCACATGGAGGCTTGTCATCAAACAACCTCCAGGGAGAAACTTGCTGGGCCCCTGCATTGATCTTTCAAGCTGATTTGAAAGTCTTCTGTCTCCAATCTGCCTGTCGTTCTCTGCGTTTTTGTATGCATTTAAGACTCGTGTGAAGGCTTTCTGCGGTGGTGGATGCGGGGTGAAGCCCAAAAGTCCAAGGCCCTCCCACTTCTTCGCAAGCTTCTTGTACTCCTCTGGTGATTCCTTGGAGAAATTTGGCCCTTCTTTGACATCAATCAATCGCCCATGGTGCAAAATGCGGGGCTCAAGGTAAGGCAAATAGAACTCATCTAAAAGCCATTTGTCCAAACGCCATTCTCCTCTTCCAACAAGCTTCAAACGATCAGCATTGAGAGATGCATAGGGCTGCACTGCCGGAACAACGGCATCTTCTGCATTGATGCAGCCAATCTCCTTCTTCTCAAAAATTGTGGGGGCCAGAAGAATGGCCTCCAAGGTCAAACAGACCACTTCGCTTGGCAAAATGCTCAAGCTCCTCCATCTTTGCAATGAATTCATCACCAGACCTACCTGGAACAAGAAGAAGCTCCTCCTGCCCAGGTGAATCACACGTGGTCACAAGCGCCGCTAATCGTCTATGAACTTGACGCTGCACAGCATTGGGGCGCCTCCCAAGCAAAGCAAACTGGTCCCTGCCACAACTGCCCTCCAGGAAATTCAAAGCCATGATGAGGACATGCAAAAGTCGTTTTCTGAGCAGGTATGCCAACGTCTGATTGACAGCTTGGGGACATTGCCGCTGAAAATTCCAAAATCAGGAAGTGGCAATGGGAAGACCACGGAAGCTGGGGCATCTCCGCAGCATTGGATGCGAAAGCTCTGTGCAAGGCAGGAACTGAAAGGAGTACGAGTGGCAAGGATCATTCTGGGCATCGCCGCAAGCACCTTTGGAACGGAAGAAGTCTTCAGGGAAGAAGCCACAGCATCACCAGCAAGAGACCGACCATGACTCCGCATGGCCTCATAGTCAGGGGCTACATCAAAGGGCGCCCGCTTCAATCCTCCTCCTCTTTTTGCTGATTTGCTTGCTTTCCTCCTCCCTTCGGCTTCTTCTTTGGGACTTTCTTTGGAGATGGCTGGCCGGCAGGTGCATCTTTGTCTGGTTTGGACCCTGTGGCATCTGAGCGCTTCGTTGCAATGAGGTCCATTTCCTTGATGTAGGAGAGCACAATTGTCACCCACTTCTGCTCGGCCAATGGAGCAAATGCTCGGCCTTTGGCGTAGTTGGTGACGGAGCGGTTTTGGAACACTCCTGCAGGTGGGTCCTCGCTCAGGGACAACAAGAGGCCGATGTCCATCCTCCCTCCATCCAGGGCAGCCCGCCCCAGAGGCATACCGCCAAGAGAGCTGCTGAGTCCTTGGCAGCTGGTAGGTTGTCGCCCTGAAGATGGTCCAACAGAATCACCCCTGCCACATCAGACATCCAAGGTCCTGCCCATACCCTCCATAGCGCTCCACATAGGTCTAGGGATGACACCCCTCAAAGCCAGCTCCGCAGGGGTCAGATCTGCCTGTCTGGCAGGTTGCATTCGCCTGGCCATAGCCTGGATAACAGAGGTGAAGAAACTCCCCTTCTGGGATGCTAGCTCTTGTTGTAGCTTCTGTCTCCCTGCGCACCTTTGCTGGACAGTGTCAAGCCAGGAGTGGTGAGCTCGTGAGTTGGATCGCTCCCAGTGAGCTGACTGACCAATGCCGCCATAGCTTGACTCTGAGCCAGCATAGCTCGAGCCAAGTCCCCTTGCTCCATCTCCAAGCCCTTCTCCTCCGCAAGCATCATGGCCTCTGGCACATATGGTTGAGGCTTTGAAAGATGGGAAGCACCAGCCAGCGTCGTACTTTTTTGGGGAGGCATCTGCTTCAACAGCTCTGCAGGGTTGACTGAGCTCTGACCGAATCCAGTGGTAATTGATGAAGAAAGTGGCTGTTGCAATGCTGATGGGCGTGATGTGTCTCTCAACATCTGGGATTCCACAGCCGCCGTCCTCTCTGCAAGGTTCTCCAACTGCTGGACTATTGAAGGAAGGGCCCCGCTGACTTTCTCCAGAGAACTTGCAAGTGAGGCAACCGTTACTCTCCCCCGCTTCATAGCATCCGGAGCTCCTCCTCCGCCTCCTGAGGGACCACCTCCATTTGGCGTGGCTGCTCTGGCCTTTGCTGCTCTCTTTAGCTGGGCCACTGGAGTTTCTGGTACAGCATCGCCCTCGTCGGGTAGAAAGCCACAAGGTTGCCTGAGGATGGATCTTTCACCCAGTCTCAAGCCTGCCTCACAAGGTCCAAGGGCATCGGCATCAAAAGTGGATCCTCGCTTGAAAAAGCATGCACAAGCTCTATAGGATGTGCCACTGGTTCGTAGGGCATCAAAGTGTCCCCAAGGCTTGCAGTAACATCGACAAGCAAAACCTCCACCAGCGCTCCATCTTGCTCTTGCGGCTGCTCCACCAACTCCAAGTCTGTGATGGTTCCAGCTGCAACCAAAAGTTGAATTGATTGACCCACTTGATCCTCCGATTCCGCCACCAGGCCCTGAGCAAGCACATCCGCATGGATGATCCCTGTGGGAATGGCCAGAAGTGCTCCAGCTTGTCTTCGCAAAACTACCAAGCACAAAGCCAGACTGGATCCGTCCACATCTTCTATCCCTGCTGGCACCTCCAAAAGGTGAACCCTGAAAACATCCAGAAGCTCTGAACGTCCAACAACTGCCATCGCTATCAGTTGAGCTCGGCAACCTCAAAGCCCGCCGACTCCACGTAGATCCTTGCTTCAGTCTCTGACGGGAAGGCGTGAGTGACTGTGTCACTGCCTTCAAGCTGCCCAATGGCAGACCAGAAGGCGCCAGAGGAGGTGAAGATCCTTGGAACTCTACAGTTCTCGCACTGAAGCACCACCCAAAACCTGTTGCCCAAATCAATGGCCTCCAAGCCAAGCTCTCTGAGCTCGTTGAGCTGGGGTGAGCCTGGATGAAGATGCTCGCAGATTTGACCCAGCAGCAGAAAGCCAACGCTGAGGGCAAGGAGCAAAGGACCCACGCACTGATGTCCTGGTAGATGATGCCACAGATTGTGAATCGGCCGCTCCCACGGAGGCAGGTTGCGCCTCTGAAAGGGCGGAATGGCTGGCAGGTTGATGAGGCTGTGAAATACGCCTCACAAAATCAGCTGCTCGCTCAGGAGAGCCTCTGACCGATATGCTGAGGCCAGAGAGTTCAACCGTACCAGTTGGAGTGGATACCCCCTTGTAAGAACCTGAGGATTCCTAGCACCACCTCCATGAAAGCTTGAGATTACGGATGGAGCAGTCACATGTTCAGTCTTAGTTGCACAATTTCAAGTCAAATGCAAATTGTGCATGCAACATGCCGCTGGCCTCGCCCAAACTTATCCACTATATATGTCCATCCTTTATATATTGTTCTCTTGCAAACCCTTTGCCATTCGGTGCCACGGGCTCCGACTACCGGGAGGAAATTGTCAAACATAAGCGGGAAGAGAGGGCCGGTGCTATCCAGCGTCCCAGGGGTGGAAAATCTAGCAGTGCTCACACGTGGCCACGCGTGCTCGAAATGGCAGTTTGGGCGACGGGGATTCGTAAAGCAGGGGATTGCAATGGATGACAAGCGTGACGGGTTGATTATCGAAACGGGCCCGGATTTTATTTAGGATTTTTTTTTAGGGTTGTTTTGTGTTTTTCTGTCTGGAGCACTTTTCCTTGCTATTAGCAACATTTTGTAGCTAAAACATGAAATGTGCTGAAATTCGGACCTCGTTTGCATTTTTTATCGATTTTTCCGTGGTTTTCATGGATGTCCTAATGGTTTTCACTTATTTGTCCATTGTTTTCATCGATTTTTCCATTGATTGGGTTCATTCATTTCTTCCATGGTTTTCCGGGATTGTTCCTTGGTTTTCATCAATTTTTCCAGTATACATGGTGTTCATCGATTTTGGGCATGGGTTTCACTAATTCCCGAGAGCGTCTGAGCGAAGGGTTCTTCTAACAGTGAATGTCTGTCATACATTTTCACATCTTCACATTTTTACATCTTCACATCTTCAAATCTTCTCAACATCTTCACATCTTGACATCCTCACATCTTCACATCTTTACATCTTCACATCTTCACATCTTAACATCCTCACATCTTCACATCTTCACNTCACATCTTGACATCCTCACATCTTCACATCTTTACATCTTCACATCTTCACATCTTAACATCCTCACATCTTCACATCTTCACATCTTCACATCTCTCCTTACATCTTCACATCTTCACATCTTCTCTCTCTCTCTCTCTCTCTCTCCTCTCTCTCTCTCTCTCTCTCTCTCTCCCCTTTCACTTTCTCCTTCTTCTTCTTTCTCTCTTTAAGCCGCGGGCAGTGCCGACGAGCCGTCACGAAACGTCAACCCTCTCGCACGAAACGAGGTTCGAGTGTCAAAAACTGAGGTAAAATTGCAATTTCATTTGTGTCGGATGAACCCTTCACGCACGAAACAAGGTTCGATCGTCAAAAACTGACGTAAAATTGCGATTTCATTTGTGTCGGATGAACCCTCACCCACGAAACAAGGTTCGATCGTCAAAAACTGAGGAAAAATTGCGATTTCATTTGTGTCGGATGAACCCTTCACGCACGAAACGAGGTTCGATCGTCAAAAACTGAGGTAAAATTGCGATTTCAACTGTGCTGGATGAACCTTTCCCGCACGNTGTGTCGGATGAACCCTTCACGCACGAAACGAGGTTCGATCGTCAAAAACTGAGGTAAAATTGCGATTTCAACTGTGCTGGATGAACCTTTCCCGCACGAAATGAGGTTCGGTCGTCAAAAACTGAGGTAAAATTGCGATTTCAACTGTGCCGGATGAACCTTTCCCGCACGAAACGAGGTTCGATCGTCAAAAACTGAGGTAAAATTGCGATTTCAACTGTCCTGGATGAACCCTTCCCGCACGAAACGAGGTTCGATCGTCAAAAACTGAGGTAAAATTGCGATTTTCAACTGTGCCGGATGAACTTTTCCCGCACGAAACGAGGTTCGATCCTCAAAAACTGAGGTAAAATTGCGGCTTCAACGTGTGTAAAAGGGTCTGCGTGTAAAAGCGTTTGTGTGTAAAAGCGTCTGTGTGTAAAAGTGTCTGTGTGTAAAAGCGTCTGTGTGTAAAAGCGTCTGTGTGTAAAAACTTCTGTGTGTAAAAGGGTCTGTGTGAAAAAGCGTCTGTGTGTAAAAGGGTCTGTGTGTAAAAGGGTCTGTGTGTAAAAGCGTCTGTGTGTAAAGGGTCTGTGTGAAAAAGGGTCTGTGTGTAAAAGCGTCTGTGTGTAAAAGTGTCTGTGTGTAAAAGCGTCTGTGTGTAAAAGCGGCTGTGTGTAAAAGCGTCTGTGTGTAAAAGCTTCTGTGTGTAAAAGGGTCTGTGTGTAAAAGCGTCTGTGTGTAAAAGGGTTTGTGCGTAAAAGCGTCTGTGTGTAAAAGGGTCTGTGTGTAAAAGGGTTTCGTAAAACAACGTTGAAGACTAACAAATGTAAGTGAAATGGAACACGGTGGCGTATCTGTTTGCCAAACAAAATAAACGGTTTGAAATGTCTTGACCGAGGAAAGTGCATGATGTCGACTAAAAATGTTTTCGCTGAAGACATTTTGCAATAATTTCGATTTAATAACCATGGCATGCATTCAGATGGACACACTGCGTCCTCAGCACCACAACAGATTGATCGATAATTCACATCATGCCAGATATGCGTTGATATATTATTAATTTATTACAGGAATCTATATAACAACCTAGAAGACCAACAAGTGGAACTTGAGTGGAACACTGCATTCATTCGGTTTGGAAGCATGCCCGAAATAGTTTGCAGGCCTTGGAACTGGGCCTCTGAATTCCCAATCACAGTCCTCAGGTTCAGCACATGGGCCAGGGTCTGCCTTCCTCGAGCCAATGCTTTTTGAATCTTGGTACACCACTGGCTGTTTGCTGTGCTTTGCTTGATGTCGTGATCATCAGGTTGTTCGTGACTCCTTNTGCCTTCCTCGAGCCAATGCTTTTTGAATCTTGGTACACCACTGGCTGTTTGCTGTGCTTTGCTTGATGTCGTGATCATCAGGTTGTTCGTGACTCCTTTCATCACATTGTCTCCGCCATACTGTCCTGGATGAACCCTTCCGGCACGAAATGAGGTTCGATCTTCAAACAAAAAATGATGTAAATTGCGNGACTCCTTTCATCACATTGTCTCCGCCATACTGTCCTGGATGAACCCTTCCGGCACGAAATGAGGTTCGATCTTCAAACAAAAAATGATGTAAATTGCGTATTCAACTGTGCCGTATGAAGCCTTCACGCACGAAACAAATTTCGATCGTCAAAAACTGAGGTAAAATTGCGATTTCCTTTCTGCTGGATGAACCCTTCCCGCACGAGACGATGTTCGATCGTCAAAAACTGAAGTAAAATTGCGATTTCAACTGTGTGGTGACGACGATGAAGATGAAGATGAATATGAAGACGAGGATGAAGTTGAGGATGAAGATGATTTTGATCATGAGAATGAGGATGCTTTTTTATTATGAGGACGAGGATGAAGTTGAGCATGAAGTTGAGGATGACGATGATTTTGATCATGAGGATGAGGATGAATTTCAGGATGAGGACGAAGCTGTCGTGGTTGTTGTTNAGTTGAGCATGAAGTTGAGGATGACGATGATTTTGATCATGAGGATGAGGATGAATTTCAGGATGAGGACGAAGCTGTCGTGGTTGTTGTTATTGTTTTGTTCCGAGTGCATCATGGCTATCCACTGACGCATGGTTACCGAGGTCAGCGTGTGTCCACTTCTATAAGATCTGGACAAGCATCCACTGTCAGCTGTGCAAACACTGGAAGCAATGAATATGTTTGTCAAACGAAACAAACAAAACTAGACTTTGGTTTTTCCCGAGAGCGTCTGAGCGAAGGGTTATTCTTAAAGTGACGGTTTGCCATACAGGCCGTACATCCTCACATATTACATCTTCACATCCTCGCATCTTCACATCTTCAAATCTTCACGTGTTCCCCTCTTCACATCTTTATATCTTCAAATCTTCGCATCCTCACGTCTTCATCTCTTCACATCCTCACCTCTTCACATTTTCAATATCCTTTTTCTCCTCCTCACATCTACATCTCCTCACAAAACTCACACCTTATACATTCACATTTTTTCCCGAGAGCGTCTGAGCGAAGGGTTCTTCTAACTGTGAAGGTCTGTCATACATCTTCATATCTTCACATCTTCACATCTTCACATCTTCAC
>BGPT01000693.1:213801-226465 GCA_003297045.1 Symbiodinium sp. clade C Y103
TCTTCTATTTCTCTCTATATATTCCATGTTATACGATTTTCACAATTACATATCTCACTATACTTCTCTTCGCTCTCGGGCCATCCGTCGTCTAGTTTTCTCTGAGATATCTTCATATATTTGTCTCTCTATGTTTCATGCTATACCATCTTCTGACTTACATATTTCACTATACCTCTCTTCGCTCTGGGGCCATCGGTCGTCTAGTTTTTCCATGGTTTTCATTTTTTATTCGATGGATTTCATTGATGTTGCGTTATTGTTGCAATGGTTTTCGTTGATTTTCATGTGCTCAGTGGTTTAAAGTCAACACCGGGATCCTGAAATATTATAAGGCCTATGATCTGCCTGCGCACTTGACAATCCAATCGGTATCTCCAAAACATAGGTTACATTGATGTTTCATTGCTGTAATGTTGAGGGTTGTAATTGGGTTTGGGCTTAGGCTTCATTTAGGGTTTGTTAAGGGTTTATGCATGGTTGGGTTAAAATTGGTGTCAGGTTTGCTTAATTTTTTTAAGGGATGCTCAATGTGCAAAAAAAAACTATCAACATGCAAATGTATATGAATGCATATGTACGGCCGTATGTAAATATATTATAAATGTATACACATGTAGTATAGAAGTGTGCAAGCTTGGATTTAAAATCAAAAGCGGTGGGGTGGGATTGGGGGGAGGCCGCACCGCCTCCCCCCAAAGCAGAATGATTATAGCTGTTCTCCTGTGTGATGCTGTTCGTTAATATGGTACCCAGGGTGTATATTACACACTACACTGCGCAACATGTGGGAAACAGATTCAACAAGTGAATTGAATCTCATGAAACCTGCCCAGCCTTCTTTTCTGGAAATCGTTTGTGTTTGATTTTTTTCACTGATCTATGATGATCTATATATTTATTTGTTTTTTATATTTAGCTTATGTGCGGTTAAATGCCATTTCTGTGCAATTGTTTTTGGGAGTTTCCATGCAATTCATGCAACATATGTAATAGCCACAGAAATGCATGTATATATCATCCATAAAAAAATCCATATATATATATATGTATATTTATATATATATATATATATTTTTATATTTCTGTGCATATATACGCGCATATCTATGCATATAGTTATATAAAATATAATTAAAAAATATATATATATATATTATATTTGTATATTGCAGTAGAAATTCGCAAAAACTCACAAAAACTCAGAAAAAACAACGAACCAGAACAACCCCAAAGGGAGAAGAAACCAAAAGCCACAAAAACCACAAAAGCTACAAAAGCCAAGAAGCCACAAAAGCTATACAGGCCAAGAAGCCACAGAATTCACGCAAACCATAAAAGCCAAGAAACCACGAAAACGAAAACCATAAGGGCCAAGAAACTGCAAAAACTACAGCAGCCACAGAAAGCCACAGAAAGCCAAGAAACCTACAAAAAGAAACGCAACAACCAAAACCCCGAGCAGCCCCAGACCTGAAAAACACACTAAAACCCCACCAACCAAAAAAAACATCAAAAAAAATTGCCCTCCTTATCGAAAACATGGTGATCGTGAAGAAGAAGGATCGGATTCAAGTTTGCCCGCGCAATTGAAAAAATCAATGGACACTGCAATGCAAGCCAACACATGACATCCAAGTCGGAAAATTGACGTGCATGTGATCCACATGGAGGTAAATTTCTCTGGTTTTAATGACCGCGCCGGAAAATACCAAGGAATACCCTCTGCAACCCGAAATTCAAATAGCAATGCGTTGATGTACTCCCACAAAACATGAACCGGAACATGCTAACATCCTATCACAAGCAGGACAGTACGAGCAACCAAGTCAATTTTGTGCGACAAAAATGTGGGGGTCATGGACCGACTTCGATACTTTTATGGAGTAGTGGTCTGGACACCGGGTTGTTCGCCGAGCAAATTTACATCAAATGGATGTTGCCGTTCGGAGGTTCATGAGGACAATTGTTGGGCCACTTGGGGGTGTGGACTGGACGAGATCATGGCACGAAGTTTCCCTTTGGCATGAAGTGGTGGCAGGTGTGATGCAGTCCTGTGGGATAAGAACATGGTCCCATCGATGTTGGGAACAACATTGGCGATTGGATGTCTTATACAGTGCGACATATGCTTAGAACATGAAGTGTTTTCCAAATGCAATGGACAAGTTACTGAGAACATCACCAAACCACATACTTAGAACATCACAAAATCAAGATGGGATGTTCGAAGTACATACTTAAAACACCAAATCAAGAAACCACATACTTAGAACATAATCACTTAGAACATAATCAAGCAATACAGTTTGATGTTCTAAGTATCCCTTCGCTAGAGGAAAAACGAATCCAAAATTAAACAACACTTACCTGCACATGCATCCCTCATACATTTTTTTCTTCTCTGGCACGATCTCATGCGGCCTCTGGCTCTGTCATTTTCAATGGTAAATTGATATAAAGCACCCAATTATAGGGTTCATGCTGTGGAATCATACCCATATGGTTTGGAACATTTCTATACGAACCTCCGATCTAGATCGTTTTGCAAAATTGTATTTAAAATTACTTTTAATCTAGCGGACTTGAACTTAGAACATCATCATATGCCCAATGTATGTTCTAAATGTGAGATTTGGGTGAATGTTCTAAGCATGTGTTCCTGAACACATACTTGGAACATCCTACCTTGTTAGGTTATTTCTCAGCGTTTTCCAAATGATGTTCTAACAATAAGTCGTGCCATATATGTTGCGAATCTGCCGAGAAATCGCGGGGCTTGTCGCGTGCTTGCATGGGTTCTTGTCGGTTGTCATGTGCTTGGTTGTCCCCAAGTGATTAAAAATTTTTGTGCGTCCTGTTGTGCCATACTTCCATTTAGATTCTAACATTTGTTTCACCCACCCCTGCGCCCGAACGGGGTGCCAACCGGCATGCAAATTCAAAGTCAAAGTCTTCAACCCAGTCAAACATCGCATTCTAATTCTCAAAGGTCGACGGACAAGAATGCACTTTGGTCATCACACTGATCCACATGTGCGTGTGTCTGTCACCAGCATTCGTGCAGGTCGCAACAGGGTTGTTTTTGGCGCGCGGTAAGCCGACAGACAATATCAGAGGCGAAACCAAGCCTGCCAGAGCAATATAAAGGTCATGATTTTAATGGGGACGAAAATGCAACTCCAATGGCCTATGGCGCTTGGGTCGGTCATGTTGTAGCAATGGCGCCCGCAATATCAATGTGGTGCCCATGGCATTACGCGTATCCAACACGGGAATGGTAGGTGTTTAACATCCATAGCCCATGGACAATGTTCTTAAAAAAAATCGTTTTTTTTGGGCATCCCTGGCATAAAAATGCCACGCATGATGTCTTGCGGTTGGCGGTGCGACACAAGAAAATTTGTCGGGTGCCCAACAAAATTGCAGCGGTGGGAAATTTAAAATCATTCTGACTTCCGGTCCTTGTCAATAATGTCAATCATATTTCCTGTGGTTGCATGTGGGTTCATGGGTCCTGCACGGTTTTTCAACAATCGAGGACTGGTCAAGGTCGACGGCCACCGAGTCGAGACGAACAATTTGTCTTGAGCACTATTTTTTGCACAGGTTTTTACAGACGAGGGCTTCCAACACAACCTTGGGACGACCATCCTTCCCATTTTGCTATGCGACATCTGCAAGACGAGACCCTATACAATTCTGATTGCAGGGGGCAGCTGCGTGTGGAATTTGAGCGAAACAGTGTAAATCAAATTTTGGTTATTTTTTAAAGAAAGTAATTCCCGGCTGTTCTCCCCTGTCCTTGTTAGGCCGTAGTTCGGTTGAGTTGACCCGAGCGGGCGACAGGAAGGAAAGGGGGACTCAACCCTTGTTTGCAGAAAATGTCGGTGCAACCCGCCGCTTCCACTTTCTCCAGGTTTGTCTTCTCTCTCTTCGCTGGATTCCCGCCGTTACGGCCCGTGGCATTTCACCTTGTGTCCTCCCGTCCCACCGTGTCTCATCATCTCGTCGCAGATCATTGTCTCACCATGACGAGTTGGATCATCTCATCTCATGTCACCCCCTTTCATCCCATCTCACCTCATCTCATCGCGTTCGTCCCATACCATCTCACCCCATCCCATCTCATCCCACCTCATCTTAATTTGAAGGATGCTCGTTCCAAGGTTGTGTTGGACGCCCTCGTTTGCGAAAGAGTTTGGTGCCAAAAAAATCCAATCATCCACCAGGTGCGAGACGATAGTTATGGCCGGCCATGTTGTCATGTGCAGCGCCACATGAATTGCAAATTTGGGTCGGAAATTACACCCTGACCACTTTCGAACATGCGCCAAACTCAGGGCAAAGTCCAATCTAGAATTTGTTCGCCGCGAATGACATTTTGCCACGGTTCATCCCTTATATGAACCCACCCAACCATGCAACGTAAGATCCAACGCTGCACGACAGGCACGTTATATTGACAGGCGCTTTATTATTGTAGGGTAAACTCACGCGTGCGGGAGTTAACGGGAATTTTCTTGCCCCACTCCACCTCAACCCCCAAAACATAAAGCAGAACAACTACCAGAACCGTCTCTAACCTAGAGCTATGTCCAAATTTTATCAATTTTTTGCATGAACCCCCACCCCGCTGTACTGGACAACAAAGGCGCACCGTGTTGACGGGGTGCCTAACCACAGGCACGGTTTCCACCTCGCTAGGGCAAACATATTCTGCAACAAACATGTTGGAGTGACATTGCCGTTTCTTTTAATTTTGTTTTTATATGTTTTTGGTTGGGCAACGTCGCTGCTGACGAAATCGTGCCTGGACAAACTCGCCATCTTCCGGCGTCATGTTTCCGTCCGTTGCTGGGGGGGTGGCGGTTGTCACGGAAAAGTGGCGGGACACCATGAAATGTATAGATGTCTCCATTGACATAAACTCCGGGATACCCCGATTCAGGCGGATATGTTGCGATTACGGTTTCGCAATGTTTTCGAAACACGTTTTTTCAACCGCGTCCTCTCGAAAACGTGGACGAACACAATTGCAATAAGGTGATAATTTTTGAAAATTACCGATCGTAAGTTTCATGTTTACACATGGTGGTTCGGCAGGTTGTCCTGACAAAATGAGAAATTTTGATGGAGAAATATTGCGTTGAATTTTGTGGTAATTTCCCATCCTTGCAAACACTTGTGGCGATGGTTTCCTGCTTACCAAATGTGTCCATGTCCTGATCTTGGGTTTAAATTGGGGAAATAAATGCAAATGTTGCATGACCCATGGTGGGTGAGTTGAAACACCTTGCGTAGGCAATGCGTTCCGGAATGGTAGCAAACAAATACACTCTCATCTTTAAGGACCGAAGTTGCCTGTTTTCAATTTCCACATTGGCACTTCGGCCGCGGTAGCTCTGTTCAAAATGATTTGGTTTTTCAAGTCTTGCCTCCGTTCGTACCACAATCGAAGCGTCGCACGGCGTTTCCATCTATCATGACCAATTTTTGTTTTTGGAAACCGATGTGGTTTGCCGTCTTGTTCCACTAACACTAAATGCACATATGCGGTTGTTTTGTACACGTCCCTGGCACAAGAAAAATAAGAGCGAATGGCATGTTTTTTTCTCGGCCGGTTTGCAATTTGTGAGTATTTATCTCCGTCAAGTTGACTTTCGATGTATGGCATGCCATCTATATTTTTTCTCTTTGCGTCTATTTTTTAGTTTTGTTTTGTACGAATTTAATCCTGTCCCAAGTCCAAAAAAAGTGGTGCGGAAGGAAAAAGGCACCCGCAGTTCCCACGACAGAATTTAACAATGGGGAGCAAACAACACGGAGAAAAACAGAAAGACGCGCACGCGCCACTATCATACCCAAAGCAAGCATTTGGAAGGTCCGCTTCCAGGTCCCTCCCGCCCTACCCTTCGCCTCCCCCCATACCTGAAAAATAATAAATTTTATTGCTAAGACTGGTGGCTGCTGCCTTGCTCAAAAGCTAGAATCACGCGCAACGATCTCTCTCACTCACAAATCACTCATCAACTGCTGTTCCAAAAATCTCAACTGACGGCTTCTGCTGAAGTCACTCTCGCCCTTTTCCTCGCACGGTGACACGGGGAAGATCTCAAGACTCCGGAGCTGAACTGTGCTACTTCCAGCCAAACCGATGGTTTGAGATCCTTCTGCATGCTCTCTGTCATTCCTCAAGCATCACACAGCCTATCGGCCAGGCACAGAAGGTTGTATGAGAAAATCACCCCCGCAAAGGAATGGACACTCTCAAAGACGACTAAGGTGGATTGTCGCAAGAGACTGGAGGTGCTCGTCGTGGGTGTACAAGTTGAAAGCAACGCCAGTCAAGGGTGGGATAGGGTGGGAAAGACAATCCCAAATTAGGACGTCTCCCTCCACCCTACCCTGTTCTCGAGCAATGTACCAAATCAAGCCAAATATGTTGAAACATGTCAAGCAGATTGCACAAGATGTGATGACTGAATGCAATTGTGTTTCCAAATGTTTCCACTGAAGATTCCAAGAATGTTCAAGAAAACCACTGCCACGACATGTTGACATCAACTGTTCATCCAAATGCACNTTCCAAGAATGTTCAAGAAAACCACTGCCACGACATGTTGACATCAACTGTTCATCCAAATGCACTGCACACTCAAGAGATTTCAAGATTGACTGCACGACAACTGCTGTGAAATCCTGTTGTTGAAAAACCACAAGCTGAACGAAGCACCAAGTTGTAAAAGTTGAAATCAACAAGCTTCAAGATATACATCAAGCACTGCAAGCATTGTAGCAAGGAATCGGAGGACTAATCGCAACCAAGAAGAAGCAAGGCAGCAGCACGAAAGTTCCTTTCTCACCAGTCTTAGAAATAAGGCGCTATCACACGTGACCGCTAGCTTATTGCTAAGACTGGTGGCTGCTGCCTTACTCAAAAGCTAGAATCACGCGCAACGATCTCTCTCACTCACAAATCACTCATCAACTGCTGTTCCAAAAATCTCAACTGACGGCTTCTGCTGAAGTTACTCTCGCCGTTTTCCTCGCATGGTGACACGGGGAAGATCTCAAGAATCCGGAGCTGAACTGTGCACTTCCAGCCAAACCGATGGTTTGAGATCCTTCTGCATGCTCGCTGTCATTCCTCAAGCGTCACACAGCCTATCGGCCAGGCACAGAAGGTTGTATGAGAAAATCACCCCACTTTACCCGCAAACTCACCAAGGACCTGTAAAACTTGATCCAACTGTTGCGACGGATCATGAGGCTCAGCCCCTGCAGTCAAAAGCCGTTCTACATCTCCTCGGGATGGTTCGTCTGCTATATTGGATGGTGTTGGAACTCTTGCATACCACGGTGTGGAGGATGCATCCATTTCCAACTTGAGCAAAAATTCCACTAGAGCCCTAGCCACTTCGTTGCGTCCACAACCGGAGATAGCGACATCTCTGGCAGAGTTGTTATCCACAAAGCAAACTAGTGATTGCGCTAACGACTTTTCTTTCCACAATGCATATGCAAGGATCATCGCCAACAGCTCCGCTTCAAAAATGATGGTTTTCTTCTCTAAGGCGCCAAGGCTGTTGATTTGTTCCCTTGTCAAGCAAACTGAAAAGAATGCCAATTTTTCACCCGCTGGGCTAACAAGCACACCTCCAAGGCCGCAGACCCATGCAGCACCTGAAGGTTCATAGCATGCATCAGTGTAGACATACCAAGCTTCTGAACTCGTCAACTTGAGCGTTCTGGGTCCGGCGTGGTCCAAGAAAATTGCAAATCTTCTTAAAGCATCAGAAGTCTGAATACTTAGGGATTTATTTCCTTTGGAATAAGGATGGTCTGAAACTGCTCGCATGCAAAGTCTGCCTAGACGCCCAAACAATTGTCCATCCATGAATTGCATTCGTCCCCCTGGTTTTCTGCGCTTCCAGCATGGTCATGCGACCCTTCGACAGGATCTCTGCAATAGTGGCTTTCAACTCAGTTCTCCTCTTCTCTGTGTTGGAAAAAGTTACTGACCCATTATGCGCCTCACTGAGGTCGATCTCTACTCCAAGAGCCGTAATACGCTGGCCAAAGCTGGTGGCCTTGTCACCCTGTTCAGCATATTTCCATCCCAACAGTTTGAAAAGCATATCCACTGTGGTGGCCGTGTTGTTAGCATGCAAGTTACAGCAGACTGCAACAAAATCGTCAAAGAAGTGTGACCATACTATGCCCAACGCCTTGACACCGATGTACCAAACCGAATGGACAATCCTCAAGAAAGAATACACGCTGCGAGTAGCCCCAAAAGGTGCAGCCAACAGTTGATAAATTTCAGGTTTCTTTTTGTGGGGATTGAAAATTACAACATATGCATACGGCAAAGAGGCTGGTGCGATTGCAAGCTGCTTGTACGCACTCTTCAGGTCATACGTGCGCCCTAGAACTTCCACGGCACTGGAGTTGGTTTGCAAAACTGAAAGAAGCATTGCACCTATGAAATCAACATTTTGCGGTTTAGGTGACTCCGCAGCTTGGACTGTGCTGTTCACGTGGCTCCCTGACAGGTCGTCAATTAACCTGATTTTGCCTGGCTGCCTCAAACCCGACCTCTTACTCAATACTGCATCGTCAGGCACATCTTCCAATCCCCAAGGGCCTGATGCCGATCCGGCTTCCACTTCCTCCAAAGTTTTACTTAGCACTTGCTCATCTATCTCCTTGTCTCCCGAAGAACAGCAACTGTAGAACTGCTTTCGCTTTGCTGAAATGCCCATACGGTTCAGCTGTGGCACCGACATTTCCGCATGCTTGAATGTTTTCTCAAAGACTCCACAAATGGGGACCTCCCCGGCAAGTTCCGTGCCGCTCACCATTTCCTCAAAAACTGTAATGTCTGGATACTCCAAGTCCTCTATAATTTCTTTCCATAGTATCAACCGTTTAGGTTCCAGTATTTTTCGCATCATAGGGCTGCAAACTTGATTTCAGTTGGGCCTCTTGAGCTGACAGCTCTTTCGCTCTGGCTGTCCACTTTGCAAACCAGCGCGCTCTTGTTGCAGGCAACTCTGAAAAGTCTTTGCATGCGAAGTTCAGTGAAACGGCCTTCTGAAGAACACCTGGTACCAACTTGGCAGGATTGCGGGTGTCCACGAATGGTCGCTTCAGCTATGAGTTCATCAGGGGTGAATGGAATACCCCAGGCCTGTTCTACGGCATCCATGCCAAGCTTATCACTTGCTTCATTTATTAACCCCCCACTTGACCGCAAAGGCTTATGGCGCAAGAATTGGGCGCCAGCTGGGATGACTGGCAAAGAAGCTTCTACGTGCGGCGGCAACTGCCAATCTGTCTTCAACCTTTGCATTGGCTGCAAATTATGACTCAAGAGTTTTGCTGGGCCCCGCACAAGAATTACTTTTTTATGTTCTCGGACTATTGGGGGAATCCTACCTGCTTTCGGCTGAGTTGCGGCGACTGCACGCATGGTTGTCAAATTGGCTGGCAACGTGGGATCAAAGAACTCGGGTGGCGGACCCCAACCATGGGCAACTAAAATATCAGCAAACACCTTGGCAATTGAAAAGGCTAACATCCTGGGATATGCGGTTTGTTCGCTTGTGCTGAAGTGTGTGCCCTCTGCAGAGTGTACTACACCCCATGGCTTGTGAATGTGAGAAGGAGACTCTCCTGGGCAACATTGTGAAATAGCAGAAAACGCTCTGTGGTTAAACGCCAAAACCGTCCACTTTGGTCTATCACTGCCATAGGCGCATGCTTGATGCGCAGAGTAGAGCATCTTAGCCTTGACTGCTTTCCAAAACTTTGTCAACCAAAAAAGGCTTGAACGTGGGTTCTCAACGACCACCAAAAGGCCTGTGTCATTGGCTAAATTCACCAGGACTGCCACAAACTCATACAATCGATTCGCAGTTGACACTCTGGCTCGTTCTGTTTGGTTCAGGCCAGGAATGCCTTCAGGCATGTCATGAGTCCTCAAGGGTCTAGGGCCCCTGAGTGGTTTCCCTGCGCTGTCTCTTAGCTTGATGAACCTAGCTAATGAACATGTGCCACATGGGGGAGCAATGAATAGTCCTACGACTAACGGCGATTGTATCCAAGCCAAAAGAACTTCTTGGTCAGCTTGCAAACTAAGGTCCAAACGCTTTGCACTGGCAACAGCATTCTGAACAATGTGATCGACTCCAAAAGATCGATGTAGCCCAAGCAACTTCAAGGACGCTGTCACTCACTCCGGCACTGCCACAGAAAACTTCGATCACAACTGGGGTGGTTAACTGCGCAGCTGAAAATGAAAAATGATCTGCATCGAAATTGGAAAATTTTGGCTTCCTGCTTGACTAGACGCACCTCCTACACCATGTCTTTTAGGTTTCGGACTCGGATGTGCCTCACGCTCTTCGGCTGAAGCCTGCCCTAACTCAATCAGACAGTCGGATGCATCTGGAATGGAAACTTCAGGCTCTGATGCTTCGATAGGCCTGGCATGCAAATGGCTATCGATAGTTTCAACACATTTTGAATTGCAACTATGCGACTTGCAAGCTTCTGACAAATTTGTTGGCGGTTGCAAAACTGTCTCAGCCTCTGCACACCTGTTGGATGTATCAACCAAAGACTGAAGAGCGCTATCGGATTTGGCTAGTCAAGCTTGGTGTTGCTGGATGGCATGAGTGTTGTAACACTTGGCGCATATGTGATGACCTTTGCTACAGCGGGCACCGTCTGCAGCATCCTTGCACCCACCGTCACTGTTGTATGCGAAACAAATTGGCTCACCCTCAGGATTGGATGCAGTGCCCCCCAATTTGTATATGTGGTGAGGGACTCTCATCTTACCTTTTTTGATCCATGGCTTTTGAACATTGGATGGACTGCCTTTCCCTGCAAAGACTTGATTGCTTGGCTTCTGCTTCTTAGGCCCTGACGTGCTGGCTGCGGACTGCTTGGTTCCAAGAGGCAGCAAAGCAAATGACACCCTGTAACTCTGCAAAGTATCAATCAATTTTTCATCCAGTGCAAGGTTACCTGCCTCATCTCTCTTGGGCCTCAAGTTTTCCTCCAGGAGCGCTTGCCAAACCAATTTATCAGCGGCAACTAATTGGCTCACCGTGCATCTGTTGTACCCCGGCGGGGGCTCTCTGTGAAGGTGCCCAAACAGGCTTGTGAGATACCTGGAGTACACCTCATGCGACACAAGATCTGCAAAAACAAGGGCTATGCCACGGCGCTGCATTGCTTCCTGCACCTGAAGGGCTGATGTCGCTGTCATGTCAGGTACCTCAGTCTTCTCTTTGATGACTAGTTGATCGGAAGATATGTCCAATTGCTTTGATGGCGTCTTCTGTGTCAAAACCTCGTGAACCCTGGAAATGGACTTCTCCGGTGGTATGTACCTGACCTCGTTCACTTGTGCCATATTTGCTGCTAAATTGCTAAATCCAGTAACGCATGTCCCGGCTCCAATGGGCCCTCTATCAACAATCCAGCTAACTTGCGTTTTATCACAGCCATCTTTGACTCCCTTTCAGCTGTTGGCACACGCTTCACTGCTGTAGCATCAGACAAGCTCACCTGGTCCTGTAGTGACTGCAACATCATCGTCTGAGCCTCGAACAACAACCTCTTCGCTCCCGCAATGTCAGCTATGCTTGCACCCGGTAACACATGTGTGGTCACCCAAGTTTCGAAGGGTCCGTCGTCTATGTTTTGTCCCGGCTGTCCGTGTGCATAGGCGTAAATGCCGAAAGTTTGTAATCCAGTGCGCTTCAAACCTCTTCTGAGGTCTGCGGACAGTTTGAAGTCAATCGTCCTCTGGATGAATTGGGCTTCAGAGTCTAAGAGACCTGCCATGGCTTCTCAGGGTTCAATCCTAACTGAAAGTGCACAAGTGATTTACCACTGGAAATTCAAAGTGACAAAGCATTTGAAGTTATGACTGCAATTCGCATCAAAATACCATTTGACCATGACTCAAAACGCGATCACAAAAACGACTGTCCAACAAAGAACTGTACATGTACTTGTTTAAAAAGACATGGCCAATTTTTTGAAAAAGTAGGCATGTGTTTTTTGCGCTGTTGATCTTGGAACTTGATAAAAACAAGTGCTCTCAGTGCTTTCATTGATGTCTCATGACAGCTTGAGCACGTGCATCGAATCACTCAATGCATGCTCCCCACAGGTGCTTTTCCTGTGGCTTCCCACCATGTGGAATGTCACTCACCATGTGAGTTTTGACAACATCTCAAACACTAGCCGCCATGCGACTCTTTTTCCTCCGACTGAGACGGCTCACGCCTCCTTCAAGACACCGTCTTATTGTTTCACAACCCCGTATGCGTGCAACGCAAAAATCTACGCAACCCTCATTGCACAAAAAATTGCTGCGCATAAAACAAATGAGTTTCCGGAACNAGTTTGGATGTTTGGCTTCCAAGACAGCTGGATGGCTTCCAGCTCAAACGGCCAAGTGAAAAGGAAAGAACACAAGGGTGGGCGCGTAAGCAAGGGAGGGTGTTTTTGTGTTGTTTCCTCAAAAATTTTGAATGAAGTCCCTCCCACCCACTCCTTGAAATGAAAAATTCACAGACGTGATTGAATTCAAGTGTGGACATGTCATGCACCATACAGTTGACATCACAGTATGAAC
>BGPT01000693.1:244250-280195 GCA_003297045.1 Symbiodinium sp. clade C Y103
ATCAACTTGCAAAGGTACGCCAAAGGTCTTCCACAACTTCATTCTCAGCCTTGCTAATCCCTTCAAAAACCGGACCCTACAAGGGGGGCCTCCCCAGTAAGATCATTAGGTCCACGTTGTTCCGGCTTCCATACATGATTTGCCTCTTGTGCATGAGGAGTTCAGTCGTTTGATTTAGACGAATGCTTTGTGTATTCTTGAAATGCATGCGAAACGTAGACAGCGTAAGTATAAGAAGGATCTAGCTGATGCCAGGGCTCGCAAGTTCGAATCTGAGCGCAAGAAGTATGGCACAGGTCTTCATTCAGGCCAAGCTCCCAGTTGTTGAGTTGATCCAAGTTTTAGATAACCCACAGTCTGGCTGGATTCACATTTTCGCTGCTCGGAGGGGTAACACTTTGAAAAATCGTTACAAAACCTGGCGACAATGGTTGGAATGGAACAGGGGCTACCTTTTTCCACGTAGTGTCAAAGATGCCATTGACTATATGCAGCAGGGTCAAGGACGGATGTGGCCACACCATTCCAGAAGGACTCCAGGCGTCCCTTCTTTCACTCATCGAGCAACTTGGGCGAGTTCCCGAAGACGCATGGATCTCAGAAGATTCACTTTGGAAAGGTCATGTGAAGTCTTGGACTGCAGAACTGGCGGAGGATGCGCCTCCAAGGAAACCTGCTGAGATGTTCACAGTTGCAATTGTTTTGGCATTGGAGTTGACTGTGGTTGATGAGACGGAGATGTTATTTTCCCGGGCTTTGGCATGGATTGTTCTCTGCATGGTTTGGGGGGCAATGCGGTGTGATGATGTCCAAGCAGTTTTACCTCATCGCATGATGCTATCCAACTATGGGTTGAGACTGGTGTTGGGGAAATCAAAGGCTTCAGGGCCGGACAAGCCACAGAAGAAGGTCGCAGTGCATGTGCTTCGAACGACTTCACTGTCGGGCTCTGATTGGTTGAAGGCTGGATTTGACATTTGGTCCCAAGATTCATTTGTGTTCAGAAGGGACTACCTTGTGATGGAGCCGAACAAGGATTGGTTCGGGGTCAAACGGAAATTCCTTCCTTCTGGTTTGAGTTCTGCCATCTCCAAGCTTTTGGGATTTTTGTGCTGTCTAGGAGAGCACATGTGGGATGGGAGTTGATGCCAGCGGTGCGTTTGTTACCAGATGGGTTGGAGGGGTTCTATTCCGGTCACAGCCCCCGGAATTTCTTGACCTCTGTGGCGGCAACCATTGGGTTTTCTCGAGATGAGAGGGCATATTTGGGGAGATGGTCCATGGGCATTGTTTCTTCTGAGGAGTACGTGCGCACTTCGCGCCAAGTGGTGTTCAAGATACAGCGCTCTGAGGACGAGAGCATTGGCCGTCTAGTTGATTTTGCAGCTGAGTCTGGGGCAAACCCCAATCGCATCAGGAAACGACACTCGGATGTCGAATTGGACAGGGAAGATGTGCCTCGGTGGAGCATATCCCACCCTTGAGGTCTTTGAGGATGATTGGGACAACTGCCCAGAAGCTCTCTCAGAACATGTCGCAACTTTGGCAATGAAGGAGAAGGTTGGCGGTCATGTGGAAACCAAGTACTTCATCACCATCTCACGGAGGACGGCACTTCGCCGCTTGCATCTTAGTGGGTGCTTTGTCAAGCCTGACAGGTGTGGCGAGGTGGTTCATGTGAACGAGGTGAATCAAGATGATTTCGATTCAATCTGCCAAGCATGCCGAAAGAAGATGCGAAGTGAATGCGGGAAAGATGCTGGCGATCAGTCGTCAGGCACGGCATCTTCATCCTCCACGGCGTCAGATTGCAGTGTGGGGGACATTCCGCTTTCCGCCACTTAGGTTTGAATTTTCGCTGGATCTGCCTTGTGTTGAAAATTTGCATTCGCTGCAGTCACTCACAGGACTTGTTGTCAGGTTGTTTCATTGTGCGGTGATGTGGATCAATGTTTTGACTTGATCTTATTTCTTTCCGACTTTTCAGATTGTCGGTGTTCAAACCTCAGTGCAACATGTCCTTTCAGAAATCGAGATTCGGCGTTTGTCGAACTTGTTCAAACATGTTCTTGTTCGTGGCATTGATTTCAACTTCAGAGTTGATGCGGTGATGGCTCAGACCTAAGGGTGCCATCAAAGACATGACATCTGGATTCATGTCTTGACCTGTTCAGACAGGTTCACATTGCATGTTTTGCGTTAGCTTGCTAATGCTAGTTTTTAGCAAAGGTGGAAAGCGAAGTACATGAGCGGCTTTAGAAAAAACACAGAAAATTATTTCCAGGCAGAATGGGCATTGCGCCTGGAAACTTTTTAACCGTATTGACCTTGCATTGGAATCTTTTGAAAGATCCTCCTTGCTATACTTCAGATTTGCATTCTTTGACAATTGTTGCAGCCTTTATTTTGTGGATTTGTCAGGTGTCTGACTCTCAGAACTCTTCATTCAGATTGTGCATGGACTGTCTGATTCGAACGTAGGGACTTCTGGCCGTTTGCCATGGATCCTGCTGCACAACGTGAGTTCATTCAGAATCATTTGGATTCAGATGTTCAGTTCATCTTGAGTGAGTCTGGTGTGAACTTGGCAAATCAGGTTGCGATTGCACGGCACTACGGGACACTGAGGAAGTTCAGCGCTTTGGGCGATGACAGAGCGGCAATTAGGACTTCTTGCTTGCAGGACTTTGCAAGTGTGAATGATTCACCAGAAAATAGGTCACAGATTGCTTCAGTGGTAGCGGCTTAGGAAACTGCTAAGGAATATCTTGCTAAAGAAATTGAGTTGAAGGCAGAAGCCAAAGTCCTCCAACCAAGGGTGCTCCAGATTCATGAACGGCAGGCGATGTTGCGTGCTGTAGAACAGGTGCATGGATCTTTGAATGACTCGGAGTGCCCATCCTCAGATTACCTTAGCTTGAAAGCAGAAGAGACGGAAACAAACGAACCTACAGCGGCTTCATTGGATGAGATTCTGAGCAAGCTTGCATTCTCGCATTCACAGATTCAGTCTACAGTTGATGGTGCAGGTCATATCAGGGTGACAAGGACGCTCAAGGCCACAATCTGCCGCCAGATCTGCTCCAGCCCCCCCAGCAACGGCCTTCTGAACATTGACAAATAGACCAAGTCGCCTCCAATCACTTGCAACTCTCTTTGGGAGGCCCGCCCAGCCTTGATTACCCCTCCCAAGCCAGAGTGAAGTATTTGGCTATCTTGGCCGGCTTAGCGGACACCTCCCCTTTCTCACCATCAGCCCAAGCGCCTTGCACTTCGGCACGCAGCTGCTGTTGTACAGATTTCTTCGGGTGTTTCTTTTCCATCGCTTGCTGTTGGCGAAGGTATTGCAGTTCGAGCCCATGTGGACGTTCTTTCTTCCACCGCACTCGCGTTGGAAGGATCAGGCACATCAGTTTGCATGTGTTGTGGGCTCAGGCCAAAGTCAAAGAGGGTTTCATGACAGTTGGAAAGGTTTCAACAAAACGAAATGTGTCCGACTTGGGCACCAAACGTTTGTCCAGAGATGGCGTGGAATACTTGATGTTTTTGTGCAAAGTAAACAACATGGCAGAATCACAGATGGTTGGCTAGCCTTGCTGAGAAAGTGGAGGAACAACAAACTATGAGAGTAGGCATCAAAATGTTCAAGCAAGTTGTCATGTCAAGTTCCACTGCAAAGTCTCTGATGCGGGTTGTGTTTTTGAGCGCCTTAAGTTTTGGCGGGGCTATGGACCTTCTATGAATGCTTCGAAGATGGTGCGCTTCGCCAAACAAAACAAATCGCAGAAGCATTCATCAAATGCGACAAAGCTAAGAGCTGCGATTTCCATTCAGTTTTCACTCAGTAGTCTATGTAGAGGAGATTCTGTGGCTAGACGAGATGCTATATTCACTTTTCACATTCACTTTTCAAAAGGCTAGATGCTTTAGAGGAGATTCTGCGCTTCATCAATCTGCGCCTCAATGGACTCCATCTCCAGCAAATCGTTCCCCACAGCAGCGCGCTCCAACTCTGCTTGCAGGCATCTGATCCTGGAGTGCAACAAGTCATTGGTCTTGCGCATGATCGAGTGAAGGTGAGCATCGCTGCAGGTGCGGTGCATCTGTGGACTCTCATCGTCCTCCGGTCGACTATGGCGAATGAATCTCCAGCTCATCATCTGAAACCTCGTCAAGGCCGCTCTGTTGGTACGTTGCCCAGCGGTCACGCTCTATTTCCATCTCCGAGGAAGAGTTATCTGGGCTCACAACTGGATCTTCCGTCTTCACTTCCTCCTCCGCAGTTGCAGTCAACCTGGAACTTCCGCAGACGCTGTTGCAACTCAGCACCATGGTATGCAGTGAGGAAAAGAAATCCAAGGGAGCTTGGAGACACCGGACATCTTGTAGGGAAACACATGCTCAATTTCATGCCATAGGCATCAAATTGAGGCGGGGTGATTGGAATTTATTTGTACACTACCATATCCTTTCACTTTGCTTGCATACATAGACGTGTGTTCAGTTGTCATGCAGTGCAGTTGCAAAACCAGCTTCAGTTGCACATGCAATTTCAACCAAACTCCAATTTGGAAGTCTCACCCAATTGGCATGGATGCACAATGGTGAGGTCAGGATGTATCTCAGCCGTTTTCGCATCGAGGAAAAGTTTCAGTTTGACATGCAACTGGCCGAAACGAAACACTTTGAGAAAAAAACGGATCGGAGAGCCTTTTGGGTCGTAAAAGTGGGAAAACCGAAACATACTATAACATGTTTGTTAGTGCACGCACTGTCATACACAAACGCACAATGGGATTCATGAAAATGTGTGAGGATCATGCTTCGGTGCTGCGAACCGCCGGCGTGCGCAGATCTTCCCGCAGCAAATAAAATGATATTAAATGTGGGCACCAAGAATAAACATAATATTGCTTATCACGAAGGGTCGCGTGAACTACGTGATCCCTGAACTTTCCGTGCTTCATCGCATTCTGTTTTTCCCGGGAAAAAAAAGGCAAAACACAAGAGTCACCCATTTTGACCTTGAAGGGATTTTTCACCTTGGACCCCAAAGCAAATGGTTGCGGTTTCAAGTCCCAGTGTGAACATCCACTTTGCGGGTAACAACTGAAAGAAATTCGATGCAGTTCTTGCGTGCATTTTTTTTTTGTTTTTCGGCAGTGGGCCCGCCTTGATTTTCATCACCGCCCGTCCACTCATCCTTTTGCATGTTCATTTTTTTGCAAATTCAGCCATCATCCCACCATCACCATCACCATCACTGTCACCATCACCATCACCATCACCTTCACCATAATCATCACCATCACAATCACCATCACCATCACCATCACCATCACCATAATCATGTCCATCACCATCGCTATCGCCATCGCAATCACCATCACCATCCGCTTTCACCATCACCATCACCATCAGCATCATTGTCACCATCCCCATCACCATGACCATCGCCATCACCATCACCAAACATATTATATAATTTAATCAACACCAGAATCATCATCATCATCATCATCATCATCATCATCGTCATCGTCATCGTCATCGTCATCATCATCGTCGTTATCGTCGTCATCGTCATGGTCATGGTCATGGTCATGGTCAAGGTCATGGTCAAGGTCATGGCCACGGTCATGGTCATGGCCATGGTCATGGTAATGGCCATCATCATCATCATCATCATCATCATCATCATCCTCATCCTCATCTTTTTTCCCATTCCCATCCTCAATCTCATTTTCACCTTCACTCTCCTCCCCATCCTCATGCTCAATCTCATATTCATCGTCATCCTCATTTTATCCTCAGAGTCATCTTTAGGCTTAGCTGCATCCTCATCTTCATCTTCACCCTTATACCCTCGTCATCTTCATTCTCTTCATCATCACCACGGTCGCCATCATCGTTGGTTTCATTTCCGGGTCTAAACATGCACCTTTTTGCCACCAAGTGATTGAGGTTTGAAAATCTTTTGCCTCGGATTTTCAGTTGATTGTTTGGCCCTGCGTGGGTACGCTATTTTGTGTCATCGCCTGATATTGATCACCCATCTGGTCTTCGTCCTGCATGCTCCCTGATAATTTTGGTCATCATCCAAATGATTGTTGCCGACGTCGTGTCCATGGTGATCGAGACCTGCAGTTGCAGCTGTGTTTTGCTTGATTTTGATCCAATGCCATGTTTCCCTTCCACGAAAGCAATTGTTATCACAGGTTCTGTGGTCAATAGCAGCGCACTGACTTTCCTTGATGTTATTTTGCAACCCGGCTACTCCAGCTGGTCAGAAGTTTCGGGCTTCTAGCTCAGACAGGAAACTTGTCAATATGTCACATCCATTGTCGAAAGATCAGTTTCATTATCAGATCATTATCACCATCTGCATCAACATCACCATCGCAATTATAATCATAATCCCCTTCATTAGCACCATTGTCACCGTCAGCACCATCCTCACAATAACAACAATAGTAATTCCGATAACACTAGACAATAATACCATATAAGAACTCTAGTTATCTCCGTCGTGTCAATAGTTTAAAGTTAACATCATCAGCGCAATTTCCCTCCCTTTGTTGTTGACTATGATCCACGTCAAGTACATGCCATTGATGTTGCACCTGCGTTAAAAAAAATGATAGGTCGATCTTGGCATGAATCAACATATCACAACTACATACCTTGCGTTCTCCCCCCCTTGATGTCCAGTATAAAACTGGCCGTTATGTGAATGTTCTCGTGCAAGATTGTTGTCGGTGCCTTTCCATGAGTTTGTCATATTGCACAAACGTGATTTTGATATTGAAAAAATTGATCTAATGGACCTTCCATTAACCGTACATAAATGGTAGCATCGAATAGTAGGCTGCGCGAAGGTTGCGTCATGAAGCAACCTGTTGTGACCACGAAAAATTGTCGTGCGATTCTCAAAGGACAATTCTGGTTGTGTGGGTCGCCCACAAAAGTTGAACTCCGATGGCAGCTACAAACCGTTGTGAATTTTAACACATTGTGTTTTCTTTCAACTGAAACAGTTCAAATTGCATTGCGGTTTCTGATTGTGATGTTCCTTGCAATGTAACGCAAATGGCGTTGAGATAAGTCGGAACTTTACCTTGTATGAACAAAATACGCGAATCTTTGTCTATATACCTATCTATGTATATAAATACTATTCGGAAATCGTTTCAATTTGTAACGTATACATGCCATGATACAGTACACCTTCTGCTTTGATTTTTTGATGGTGGATCTTACACCACCACCTCGAATTTTGAGGTGTGATTTTCTGTTCATCCGGGGGAACGAACAAACCAACTTGACTTTCATTGGTGCGTACACAAACAAACAATTGGATCTTATGAATATGTCAGGGTGATGGCTTGGTGCTGTGAAGCGGCACACGTGGATGATTCCCAGAGAATTCAGTCAGGGCAACCATGGTTTGAATGTTAAGTGCTGCCGATATTTTCTGTGTTTTTGGCATGTCGAACCACTGAATTTGATATAAATAAATATATATATATATATATGTAAATGTACACATGTATATATATATATGTTTTATAGAAACTATGTCGTAAGGGTGAAAAGTAGGGTACGCGTTTCTTGAGGTACGGTTGGACATGGCCATACGTTCCGTTGACATGTTTATGAACGTGACGCGCGGGGTTGTGAGAGGTCTATATACAGAATGGTATATGTACTTCCGTACACATATAAATATGTATATATATATATATTATATACACATATGTATACATATCTAATCTATAGATGTTATTGTCAATGTGCAATACAGTTTGTCAATTACATGAATACGGATTTACCGGAACATCCTTCAATCTTGCAGCTCAGCTATAGTGTTTGTAGTCAACTTTTGATTGACCCTTCGTTGGTTCAATTCCAGTGCTATCAGGTAACCACTCAGTGCGCCGAACATGTTTCCGGTGACAAACCAGCGAGTCTTTTGTTGTTTCAATATTTGTTGATTTTTTTAATCGCACCAAAATATTGATGGACGCAACAAACAATTGAGGTTCGAGCTGCATGTTCACCAAAGCGGCTTCGTTACTGCACCGTGTCGTAGCGACAAAAAAAATGCATGCCTCTGGTTTTCACCCTACTTTGCACCTGTGTTAATGTGTTCGTATTCGTGTAGCTACGCATGTATGAGTATCAGACACATTTATGAACATATCCCCCACGCATTCACTGATGAATGAGGTTAGCTTGTGCTGAATTTGTGCTACCTTGTTCATTCAAACAATCTTCCAAACCCAATGAATTTTACCCGATATCGTTTCGTTCGCTTGTATTCCGGTTGCTCATCTTCTAAAAACAATATTGAATTTTGGTGTGTTTCCAGGAGCAGGGTTAGGATTGTTCTGGATGACCATGTTGGGTTTGTGCAACATTTTTTTCAGCCCAAAAGTTAAACAAAAAGACCATAAACAAAGCACAGGTGTTTAACACACCGTTGTTCCTTCTGAATGAGACAAATGTTGCATGTGTGTTTGGACTCCTTTGACACCGAATGACAAGAACTTACCCAGGAACGGTCAAGATGCAGAATCTCTGGTGTCAACCATTCGATAGGCACACCATATGTCTGTTTGAATCGACATATACAATATATTCTTTAGATTTGGATCCGAAATAGGAGTAAATGCACAGTAGGTCAAGATCTTCAAGCAAAGCAACACTGGCTGAGCATTGGCGCAGATGGCAACAGTGCTGTTGGGCTGGGCGCCAAATGTGCTGTCTCGTGGTCGTTTTCATTGCCTTGGACAGGATTTTTTTTGGGTGTAATAGTCGACAAGGGTGCAATGGACTGGAACAGGCAATCAGGTAGCTGTACCTAATCCTTTCAGCCATATAATGAATAGATTTTATTGCTGTTCAACTGGAGAGTGCAAGCACAGCGGCAAACGCGGTGTAACGCGTAAAGGGCTTGTCCAGGAACAGAAAAACAAACATCAGGGAGGTGCGGGCTAACAACGTCTGCTTGCACATGCACACGCTCCTGATGCTACTCCGGGAGACCTCCAACGGAAGTTCCACAAGCACTTGATGCTAAGTCACTTGAACTTGCCTGGCACTTGATGCGATCGGATGGGTACTTGAACTTGTATGTCACGTTCTGCTGCATAGTGTAAATGGAATGGGGATGAATGGGGTATGCAGCTGAAACTCTCGCGTGCTTCGGGATGCGACACGACGCATTTGTAGATGACTCATGGATACAAGTGGAAAAAAAACAAACACACGGGAAAGGGCGAAATGCTTGCAGGATTGCTTGGAATTTTAGCAAAAGAGTGAGATACAATAGATAATGCAATTCCGGCACTTTGGGAAGAAAGCAACACGACTGCAAAGTTCTATCTGAGGTAGCGATACTAGTGCTTGCTGACATTGATCTTTCCCTTCCAAGCAAACCTCCCCTTCTACCCAACGGGTCACACTGCAGCACCCAATAAATCGTAAGCCCCAAAAACTGGTGGAACAATCACTGTCCAAGAAGAAGTGCCAGCATGCTAAGTCAACATCGTCATGTTTGAGCAGCCTTTCTGCGAAGAAACATGAGACAGACAGATGTAGTTGATCTATATTAGATATTAGTTTCCCCTGATCCGCAAGGGATTGGGTTGGCCACACTTTGTGCCAAACTAGATATGCAAATTTTGGGAGAGTGTCTTTAAATTACCATTCTTCATCCTTCACCGTCCTACATCGCTTTGTTGCTGTTTCCTTTCCCTTGCCCTAGCCCTAGTTGGCGCTAAGTCCTTCCGTGCGCCGTTTGAATGAAGCGAAACACTCTGCCACACACACACACACACACACACGCACACACACACACACACACTCGTCTGCTGTGACAATCCCCGTTCTCTAGTCATTTCCGTCTGACTCTTGGGACCTCTATGAGCCTCTACACTGCTCACATTTTGTTCAATTCCTTCGCTTTGCAACGCAATTCACAACCTTCTTTTTCCCTTCTCTGCTGACGCATTGAATAAACTGGAGAAAAGAAGCTGACGACTGGTGGCTTGCTACTGACAGAAGGGCCTTTCATGCATATATTTGAACCACTGCGTTTGCCAGGCATCCCCTGGTCTACCGCAATGTTGTATGCTACTTTGTGGTGTGACTCATTTTCGGATGTTCCTGAGGATTGCCGTTGCTGGAGGCACAACGCACGGCTGAAGAGGTCGGGCCATCTGCACGAACAGTCATTGGATGCTACTGTTGAAGCGACTGCAGTCATGTTTGGCTTGTTTCTGCTGTCGCAAAAGCGCATATTGCTGGCATGTTGGAAAGAACAGCGTAGAATGCAGAGTTTAAAGATTTCTTCCCGAGCAGCCATGCAATGGCAGTTGAAGCCTCCTTCGAAGCGTTTTCTCTTTTGTTCCCGCTGTGTTGTTGCCAACAGAGTTGCAGGTCCTGGCGAGTGTGCGCAATGTTCTTGAGCTTTAGGTGTCAGCCACAGCAAAAATGTTTCCTGTCAACCTATTTGTGTGTGGAACATTGGGTTGTTTTGTGTTTACAAGGCCTAAAGGCAGTACAGAGCATTGTGTTTATTCTAGCATTAGTGTTTGCAGATTGGAGGGTTTCAATGCTTGTGCTTCAGAGGAGTTTGGCATCCTGCTTTCAGAAATTTCAACTCACTGTTCCTCAAATTTTGTCCAGCCATTTTCAAACACCGTCTTGCATGGAACTCGTCAGTTTGATTCAACAGCATACCGGGGCTCTGTTTCGGTAAATCTTGAGTTTGTCGTCACAGAGACTTGGAGCGACTCTTTTCTCTGAAAGAACCTGGGAGTGATGCAAGCAATAGATGTGCTCCTTAGAGTGTAGGAAACTTTGGTCCACATGGTGTTTGATTCATTCGGTTTGACAGGCCGAACAAGAGGTAAACATCTACCGCGTGGTCGTAGCCTCAATTGCTTTCAACGAGGAAAATTGACTTTCTATTGCCCAGGGTGGAAGTATAGGTAGAACATCGGAGAACATCATGGAAATCCAGTATTGTAGGTCAATGTTTTTCAGAAGGGGACACCCTGGCAGTGCAGTTTTTGCACTGTTTTTCACACATGCACAGCTCTGCAACCACTGACAATGTTTGGCAATCTCTACTTGGCACATCTGCAATGGCTATCCAAACCAAAAAACAAAAAAAACAAAAAAACAAGAAACCAAACAACCAAAAAAACAAGAAACCAAAAAACCAAAAAACCAAACAAAAAAAAGCACAAAAAACAAGACCCAACCCTCTGCATCTGACCCCCTCCCCTTGGGGTGTGCAATCTTGTTTTTTTTTTTTGTTTGTTTTTTTTTTGTTTTTTTTGGTTTCTTGGTTTTTTGGTTTCTTTTCTTGGTTTTTTGGGTCGTTGGTTTGTTTTGGAAGGACTGGCAAAAAGCAGTGGCAGTATCTGACTCTTTGCCACTTTTACCCCCTTAGGGTTTGCAAACTTGTGTTTGGTTTTGTTTTTGCTTGGTTTGGGTCTGTGTTTTCGTAAGAAAACCATGTAAAAACCATGGAAAAATGCAGGTATCCTTGGGGGAAGCTAAAGGGCTTGGGGCCTGGATTAGGTAATTCTGTCTTTGAGGTTTTTTGAACATATACCAGAAGACTATGAAAAAAATAAAGGCAACGAATGAGTTTGTAGGACTCATTTTGATATTGGCATTATTGAGTCAAACTCCTCAATCAACACATGTTCAAACAATTTAAAGTAGTTCCTTGAAACGAGTGCTGTACGCCCTTCAACATGTGCATTTCTTTTCAGATGTTAGAGCATTCCATTGAGGTAGGACATGCCTACTTCTATGTTCTATGTCAAATATCGACCCTATTGCTCATGCAATGCCCTTTTCACAATATGTGTTTTTGTATTCATATGAAGAACCCAATGTATATGTGAGCATATAAAATATGTCCTTCAACATTCTATATTATTTCTTTGAATACATAATGTGATGTTATTCCAAAACAAAATATGTTTTGAGAATAACACCTTTGATGTAGGCAGTTCTCTTCAAAAATATTGTAATTTGAAGAATGTGCAGTGCATTTTAAGTCATAGAAAAATGAAACATTGTTTGAACATATTCTATTTTGTAGGCATGCAGCACTCTTTTGAAAGAGTATATATAGTTGTTCTTGAAGGATCTGTTGTTTTATTTTGCGCAACATCCCCTTTATATGAATGAGATTTGGATAGTTCAAAACATTTTTTGAAGTGAGAGTTGTCTCTGTAAACCAGAGTAAATGAAGCCTGGGCTGATCAAGGGGAGCAAAAAAGAAACATATATATAAGTAATCCAGGTGTCCAAGAATGCTGCTCCTTCAAAGGAAGATTGTGTTGCCATAAAGGACAATGCCCTATTGGAACGAGCGAAAGAATATTCCTCAACAATCTCACATTTTCAAACATATGGCACTTTTGAGAGGGATGCCCTATGTCAAAAATAGTGCATCTTGTGCAGGAATATTGGTTTTTCTAAAAGGGAGACTGCTCCTTTGAAAAGAAGGTTAGACATATGGAAACTAACATTGTACTCCTTCAAAGGGCATGGTATATCTTTTACAGAAACACTTCATATTTTGTATGGATATTGTTCCTGCAAAAACAAACTGCATTGCTCGAAANACATTGTACTCCTTCAAAGGGCATGGTATATCTTTTACAGAAACACTTCATATTTTGTATGGATATTGTTCCTGCAAAAACAAACTGCATTGCTCGAAAGGAAGATTACACTTATGAAGAAAGGTATGCTGCATTTCTGTTTTAAATACTGCATTGTTGGCAGGTATGGGTATATTGATTGATATTGTAATTGATGTAATGATGCATATTCATATATATCTATATAGGATCTGCACCGCCACAGCGTCCTGCTCTCATGTTTTTCTACTCTGGTGGCGCATACATGTGCAAAGAATCATTGTGTCGCCCTATTCTTCTCTTGTCCTCTTTCTACATGATTCCAGCAAAGTGCCGCACTGCAACTCTTGAATCCGTCAAGCAGTATGCATGCCTGCACTCTGAGAATTCTGACAGCACACTCCAGGTTCAGGTAACGGATCTTTCCAGCGCAGTGGCAGAGGATGCGGGTGGGAAAGATGGTGTTGCTGCTCCGCCTTAAGTTGAGATGCAAAAAACATGCAACTTGGCTCGTGGTGATGATGTGAAGAGTTGAGAATAGTGCAACTGGGTAAGAGAGTCCAAGAGCTATTGACATATGTACTGCATGTTATTGCCTGGCATTTAAAATGTCCCAGGACAGAATTGGTTCTTGACAGGAGAAGCTGGTTATCCACATATCTTCTTCGCCATTCGACTGCGCAGCGGTTGAGGACAGGATTTTAATGGATGTAAGACTTGAGCAAACCAAAAGAAACAGTTCAGATGCGTTTGGCGCATGTGCTTCCAGCAACAAAGAAACTTGGATTCTAGATGTCCTGGTTATGGAATGTTTCCAGCTTGCTTTTTTGTTGTTTCAATGTGGAGACATGAGCGAATTCTTCTATGATGCGACCAAAATTGACTATGAGTTTTCTTTCTTCTGGGATGTCCCAGGAGACGTTCAGTCAACTGGAAGATTCAGAACTTCGCCTGGAACGTTGTCGAGAGTCTTGGCTCCCAGCAAGTGTCTCGTATGCTCGTGATTGGGGGTGATTATGGCGCTTGAGCCTTGACATGCTTTTTGATCACTGCATATTTGGATGTTGTAAGATTCCTTGCTCAAGTCAATGCAGTGCGGAGTGCACAGCATCGGTCACCTGTCTATCTTTCATAATCCGCTTTGCACAACAAAGCTTGAAAGCAGCCAGCCCAAAGCACCGAAAAACTTACCAAACCACAGCGTTGATCGGACAAGAATGACGTATCAGACTGCTTGTAGAAACTCGTTGGTTTCGAACACATTTTTGTCAGCAGCTTCACATTCAAATTCAATCGCTTGCCATTGCGGATTCCCCTGTGGACTTGTCCTTTTTTGCAAGCTTGCGTAGATTTGCGGAGATGTGTCAATAGGAATTGGTTTTTGCCTTTTTTTTTGCCTTAGCCAGTCTTGTGCATGTCGAGGCATCTTGCTGCAGTGCTTGGAGCTTTGGCCACAGCCGAGGTGCCTTTATTCTGAGTTTTGTTGCAGTCAGCATGACTTATATGGGAAGTAGTGTAGTGTCGGCCTATGACCACGAGCTGGCTCATCATAGATTGTGTGTAGCACAGAATCATTGGAGGAAGTGCTGATAAACATGTATGGCCGACACTCGCAACGCGCGAATTCTATCATGCAGCATTGTGCAACTCTAAATTGCTGCAGATGACACAAATGCAACAGCGTCCTGCAGGCGGAAATCGCGGATCTCAGGTGCCCCCCCTGACCATGTTGGGGAAGCTGATGCCATCGGCTGATGCTTTGGGATAGTTTCTGTTTACGTAAGAGTTGGTGATGTCGTGCTGTGGGGCTTCATTCTCTCAATCATGCAAGTGTGATTATTGAGCGGATTGACTAGCTTTTTAGCAAAACTCACAGCCAAAGTTTCGCCCTATATTGTCCAAGATGTATTTGCGCGCAGCTATATACTGTTTGTTCCAGCGCTTTTGCTTGCTTGTGCAGGCAACAAATGGCAGAGCAAAGTCTGCAGAATCAAGAGGACAAACTGCTGTAGAACAGCTTCAGCCTATTGTGGAAAGCAGAAAAGGCCAACCTCTTCAATCCTCCCTCCTTGCCCTTTCCGCTGTGATCCAATGAGAACTTTCTCTTGGGAGTTTATTTTCTGTGAAACCCATTGTTGTAAGTTTGGACGACAATACTTTTATGATGATCATGCAAGGCCGGAGTAAAACACATTCCGGTGAGCTGGGAACTATGGCCTCTTGATATTGATATTTTTCAAATTCCTGTTTGCAGGGTGAATCAGTAGAGGACGGTAGTTTCAGTTGGCCTCATGAACATCAGGACATCGCTGAGCAGGGGACTTCAGCGCCACCGTGGCAGGCGGGGTCAGTAGAACGTCAGGATAAAGATTTGAAATGTCGATAGGACGAGTTCCCCGCAGCAATGAGTAAGCCGGAAGACGCAGTAGGGCCTGAAGTGCAAGTTTTATTAATGGAACAGGCTAAGATTTAATACTGCCAAAATCCCAACTGACTTTGAGGTGATTGAATAAAGCAGCCAGCCAAATTGAGGCGTGTTCTGTGAGATGACAAAAGAAAGCAAAATACCAATAAGTTGCTTTGCATCGATGCTAAGAGCATATCTATTTTCAAAATCAGGCTTCGCCATCCCGCACACCAACGTCACCCTTGTGGCAGGAACAGTATTCATGGATGAGATTTTATTGATAAAGTGTTTGTACACCAGATCCCTTGGCAGAAACAAAAAACCATCCAACCAAATTTCAAACTGGTTGAGCCTTTTTCCACCCTTTGTTGTTGAAACGAAATCCACAAATACCAACACCAGACCACAAAACACTTACAGACAAGCGGCTTTATGGAATTAAGATTCGATATGCCGTACCAGATGTTTGAAGCACTCCATCCAGGAGACACCACTTATGAACCCCCAATCACAACATCCACTCATTGGAGACCCAGCATGTTATGCCTAAATATCATGTCAGTAAATCATGTCAGAAAAACGTGTCACGAATTAGGTCAGAATTTATGTGAGGATGGTGCATCATTCAGAATCCATGTCAAAATGTCATTCAGTGTCATGTCAGAATATCATGTGAAAGAACTATGTCAGCATTTATGTCAGACTTTGTATGGGATTTTGTGTCATATTTGCAAAACCTTTATTGCAGGGTGGGGATCACTCGAAGCAACATAATTATAGTTATCTATTCATTCGTTCAAGGTAGAGCGGTCAACTGATGAAGACAGACGATTGGGTAGAAAGATAGAAAGAATGACAACCAATCAATGGCACATTCCAGTATGCACGCTGTGTACATCGCCTTTGAGTTGGTTTCAGGATTGGCTTCGCGAGACTGCGAACCTTGTAGACGTGGAGCCTGTCTTTGAGGCCATGGGGCTGGGGGTTCGGTGTCCATGGTTCATGTGTTTTTGCAGCTGCGTGGCCTGTGTTTGTTTAGGACCGGTTTTTAATTTTACAAAGTGCCTGTGAGCTTTCTGGAAGACTTTCTTGCTGATACAATGATATTGATGCGCCAAAATGCTTCAGACAAGAAGGAAAAGAGCCCCAGGAGAGAAAACAACAAATCAAAACAAATCGCACCTTTTTGTGAATACTCGGCTTTTTTTCAGGGGCATCGCGAAGGTCCATCATGTACGGATTAGAATTCTCAAGCTCCGGCAACCTTTGGTTTCCAACTTGACATGGTCATTGCACTACTCGTTGAATTTGAGAATCCAAAACGTTGCAATGCTAGAAGAGTTCTGGTTTCAGTTTCCAGCAGCACGGAGCAAACCTTTGCTCTTGAGTTGAGCTCAACTGCCGACTAATTGCATTCTGCAACCAGACCGAAACCTATTTTTTAAAGCATTGCACCTGCCAACGCTATGCATTTCGGTGCGAAAATACGACAAAACCTGATCAAAATTTGCAAAATAGATGATGAACATCACTATCTTGAACAGTATCATCACTATCAACATCATCAAGATCATCGTCATCATCATCATCATCATCATCATCATCATCATTATCATGATCGTCATCATCGTCATCATCGTCATCACCATTATCGCCACCATCACCGCCATCACCACCACACCATCATCACCATCATCAAAATCATACTCATCATCAACTTGAATCTTATTGATTTGACTATCATTATCTTGACCCTCCTTTTTTTGACCATCATGCTCAAGATGATGACACTCAAGATGATGGCATTCAATATGACAATCGTGATGGTTTGAATGGTGTTGGACAGACAGGGTGGTCAGAAAAAGCAAATGAATGAATGGTAGTTTGTGGTATGCATCCCATGCAAAAGAAAAAGCACCACAAATTCAGAGTGACCAAAAACTTATATTGAGAATTTGGGTTGGAGGGTTCTTGAGCTTGGTTGATCAATCAGAAGCTGATGTTGTTGAGCGGGGGACTTTCTCAGCGGGCGGCCAACGCTTGCGCAGGATTGCGCCTCGTCTTCATCGTCGACGCTGCGTTCTACGTAGCGAAGACGAGGGCGATGCATCTTTGCAAGAGGCCTTTCATGATTTGGATCACAGCGTGACCGTTTAGGGACCTATTTGCGCAAGGGTTGAAAGTTCCAATGTCAAATGTATTTTGACCGCTGAGTCTCTTTCGTTTCGATTCCCAAAACGGGTCACTATTTCAACAGGCTACGATGCGTGGACGAAGCCCCTCACTAAAGATGATTGCCAGCAGCAGGCCGCTTGAACCCGTCCTGAGCTCAAGGGGCAGAGCCCTTCAGCCAAGAGTGGATTGGTTCTGGATTGATTGACTCGCCTGCTGGAACGTGCGGACAGGTTCGTTTTTGATCAGGATGTTGTCGGTCATGTGTCATAAGAATGTAATGGTGCCTCTGGTGCCTAGGTCACTGTGCCTCCGGTGCTGCAGAGCTTGCCGAAGAAATTGGAAAACAAGGCGCGGCAGTCAGAGCTGCCAATGCGGGCCAGTGTTTCGGGACCGCCCCTGGAGGTCTTAACAGTGAGCTCGTGGGATCTGAAATATGGAAGCAGCTTGGCGGGAGATGTGGGGTCCTCACGTGTCCTCACCGCTGCACCGACAATCGATGCATAAATTTTTGGAGCTGACGGGCATGCATTGGAATACCGTCAGGATGCCATTCAACTGCATTGACTTGCATGGTGGGGACCAGCAAGCAAGTGAATGCATGCAATGAATTGTTTCTAGATCCTCAACTCCTTACATTGACAACTTACACCAAAAGATCCGAGTAGCTAGGCAGTAGCTCAACAATAGCCAAACAAAAAGTCGTTTACACCAAAAGATCAGAATACATGTCAAGGTTTTGTGGCAGTTAAATGATGCATTTCTTGTTTCTGCAAAATTTCAGACGCTTCTTTCAAAAGAAATACAAGAATGGCTTTTCCGCCGCGGGGCTTTGTTTGGGCCCTGGAAGTCTCGTACAAGCGGTGGGCAGAAAATATTGGAGGTATTCTGTGGTATCTGTAGGATTTTGCGGCAGTCTTCCTGCGTTTTCCCTGCGTGCGTGGACAGGCAATGCAGTTCAAACTTTGGGTCTTGAAGCTGCTTCCAAGTTCACAGATCATGCGTACACTGTTTCCATTTGTTTCCTTGTTGACTGTAGACTTTTTTTGATGATGAACTCATAGGTCTATGAGCAGTCCGGTTGGTATGTTCGGCAACCCAGACTAAGGTTCATGTTCCACATCATCAGTGTCAATAGCTCCGTGGTTCAAGGCAGCACCAGTTGTTTAGAGAAAAATGGTATCAAACACATTACCTTCGAATTTCCTCTGCGGCTGAAGGCCTTGCTTTTACAAAGCAAAACAACAAAACCAGGAACTCTGGTAATATCTAGTACTTGGTTTGCGGAAGCCATCCAGAACGTTGATAGCATTTTCAGGCACCGTGCCGTTTTTTTTCAGGATCCATACCAGTGGAGGACATCATATGACACTACTGATCCATCTGAAGTATTGTAAGTAGACTTTGACACTGCAGGAATTTCTCTTTTAAGGTAGATCATGACTCCGTCCTTGGCTTAGGAAGTCGCAAAAATCAAGCAATGTTTAAGATGTCGGAACCAGATTGTAGAGCATCTTGCCCAGCGATGTTTTGAAGACATCTCAAAATAGATGCAACGGGAGGAAAACTGGAAAGAGCGACGGCAGTCTCATCTAAAGGTTTTTTTTACAGGTCGCTACGATGTCCACATTTGACGATTCTAGCTTAAACATGCTGACAAAGTATTCTCTGCGTGGATATGAAAAGGATAATCATTCAAACGCACGAATTACGCCATACACGTCCCTCTTCAGCGCGCTAGAATCCAGAGAACAAAATACTCCACTTACTGTACTCAGGTGCTCAAACGGAATGTTGAAACGCGTTCCCAACTTCTTCACAGAAGTTTAACTAAAAGAAACATATTTGACTTTGCAAGGCACTGTTCACGCCAACGCATCCTTTTGAAAATCCCGCCATCTCTCTCTCTCTCTCTCTCTCTCGCTCCTTCCTTTTTGATTCATGCATATGACCCATTTCATTGTGACATTCCTTCATAGTTGGCAGGCTCTGTTATATCATCAGTTACCCGCAAAGTAGTAAACACATAATCGTTTTCTCATTGCTGCACTACTTAAATATGTTGGTTAAATTATGTTGGATATGTATGTCTTGCTGTCAAGTGCTCAAAAATTACCACTTCTGGAGCAATTGAAATACATTCATAGCTGCTTAAGATACATTTAGAACTAATGTTGTGCGGATTTCAAGCGGCTGTATTTTCAACAAACATCAGAGTCCAAAAATCAGACTTCCCGGACATCTTGTTCTATCATGATACTATTTTGAGAACATGTTCAACTCAGATGCCTTCAATATACCGTAGCAGCTCTGCGTGGCAACGCACTTTCCGTTAACCTCCGCAAAAATTATATGGCGAGGCGGCTAGGCTCAACGTTGCTTTGCATTCCTCTCACCCGCGTCCTGCCGCGAGGTAAGCTCACGGGCACCTACCAGCCAATCGGCGTGATAGATGAGCGAGCGGTCTACGAAAAAATGAAGATCAGGAGGGCTGCCAAGGACGGTTTTGTTGGCAAATTGGGGCAGCGTTCACCAAGTCTTCAGGATTGCTTGCATCCATCGTCGACGCGTGCATCTACCAAGCGCAGACGATCACGCTTATCTGGAGGAGGCCTTTCAAGGGCCGATTTGTAAAATACTTGAAGTTTTCAAGTTTCTTCTGCTTTGAACCCAAAAAGCACCATTGTTTCGAGGGCAGCATGCGCGGTCGAGACCGCTCCGTGAAGTTCATTGTCAGCAGCAAGCCGGTTGACCCCGTCCCGGTTGAACCCGTCCCGAGCTCAAGGGGCAAGAACTTCTGTGAAACCTGTGGTGCCAGGTCTTGCAGAGCTTGCCAAAGGGATTGGAAATGGAGGCGCGGCAGCTGCTAATGCGGGGCACGGGGACCAATTGGCCTCCCGAGGTCCTGCCGGTGAGCTCCATGTATTTGAAGTATGGAAGCAGCTTGGCGGGAGATGTGGGGCAAGAATTTGACATACTCAAGTTCCGCATGATTTAGCTATCCATATCCTGCAAGGAGAGCGGGAACATGTTCTTGTACTACTGCGAGAACGGTTGGTGCCCCTGTCCTCAGCCGCCCACCACGATCAGCAAAGTTTCCGGATCACCCTGAACTATGCCAGGTTTGCGGAAGCGATCGACCATGCGAGGGAAGCTTTCATCGCCTACTCGAACAGCACTTCGAAAATGCTTGCCAGGAATTGCCGAGGCTGTGGAATCGCTGCCAAACTGCCTTTGTCGGTTCTTTGTTGCGTTTTCTGGTGCTCACCGAGGCCCCCCCAGCACGGTTTCACCCTTCAATCGGAGAAGCTTGACCCGACTTTGTCTGTGAGGAGGACCCAGGCTCGAACCCAGTGTGTAAGCAACTGTCAAGGGGTGTGACACTGTTAAACCACAAGGAAGACACAGCAGGAGAACATGCTAAGCCAAGAAATAGTTTCTTGTGGGAACATGTCTGGTGCATTGCCTGTAGTAGACCGCCAATGTGTTGTCCTTCACAGACCCCTGATACGGATTCTTACTATGGGTTGGTGGGATGCACGTTACCGATACAATATCTAAAAGTGACGTCGGCGCCAAACCTGGAATGTTTTTCTTCTGACAACAAATTCAGAACATGATGGATCACCGATGTCCAATTCTCTTGTAATTCGTATCATATACACATGTATAGCATGCATGCAGGAAAGACATGCTTTGGTAATAAATTTTTCTCTTTGATTTTTCAGCATCTACCCACCGTTTCTCCTTTCCTTGTTGTGTTTCTCCATTGTGGTTCCCCTTTATGACTCCCCGCTGCGTTTTCCCCACCACCCCTCCCGTTTGTGCTTCGCAAGCCGCGGGGCCCAACCCTGCAGCAGCGCTTTACCCTCCCTGCCCCCCAAAAGCGGTCAGACGAATGAATCGATTTCGCACAGAAGAAATTTCAAAAACATGCGACTTTAGCGGACAGTTTGGGAAGATGTCTTCTTAGGAGTCGTGCGGCAATATTTTGGGCACTGATTTATGGATATTTGGGACAAGTTAGACCCCCCAGCCTTCGGAAATAATTGGCCACTCTAAAATCACACCCCCCAACCTCAACTACATCTTGGGAACCAAAGCAGGGCAGGAAAGATACCACCAAAAAGGATACACCTGGGGGCATGATTTTGAGAGCCAACTTTGAGCAAAACAATGTGCCCAACAGTATCCTGGGCCTTTTGATCCTATAGTGAATGCAGGTTCATATTTTGCTTGGGGGTCTGATTTTACAGAAACCAGATTTCAAAAATAGGTTGGGAGGTCTTTGCAGATAGCAAAAGCACAAAGGATGGAATCTGCCAGGTCCAAGCCGCCAATGATCGTATGCATCGTCAAAGGCAAGTTGTTTTCCACCTTATTTGATCCCAACCTCTCAGAAGGTACCTAGACCAGAGATATTTTAATCAACATGTTCATCAATCTCACCATTCAGCAACCCCAGTACCCCCCCGAAAACAGGATAGACTTCACCAGGGACCACCTTGCCTTTTTGGGCTCCCAGCGATCGAGCGCCGAACTGAGGAAGCAGATGGGTTGGGGAAGGGAAGCGCAGTTGGATGAATGGAAGGCGGTTCGGACAGCCAATGGGGTGATTCCCCAGCGGCCAGGTCAAGGTTCGTAGATTTTACCGGAGTTGCTGGACCTTCTCCTCCTCCTCCTCTTCCTCCTCGTCCTCAACTGATATCAGCGGGATCCGCCAGACCTCAACCGCAAGCGCCAGATCTCAGCGCTAGATCTCAGTGGGCATTGCCAGACCTTAACTGCGAGCGCCAGGCTGCCGGACAAGAACCTCGAGCGCCAGATCTCAGTGGGCACCACTGCGCGCTCGGACCTCAGCCGCGAGCGCCAGATCTCATTGGGCATTGCCGGACCTCAACCGCGCGTTCCAGATTTCAGTAGGCACTGCCGGACCCTTCAACTGCGCGCCAGATTTCAGTGAGCACTGCCGGACTCCAACTGTCTATGTCATTACCGCAACTTCGCTTGGCGACTTTGCGCAAACACACGACCATAGACTTGTATACATACCAGTAGTGCCCGCATGAGGCGGGGCGGAAGCCTTAAAGAGAGCACCCGTCTTTTGCCTCATGTCGGGAAACATGAGGGCCGACTGTGCACTGATCTAAACTACCACGCCTCCGCACCTTCGGCGCGGGCGGATTTCCATGGATTTCCATTTCTTTCCATTTTTTGTTTTTTCTGCGTTTTTTGGTTTTTGTTTGTTTGTTTGTTTGTTTGTTTGTTTGTCTGGTTGTTTGGTTGTTGGTTTGCCATTTTTACTAACAACTATGATGTTAAAAATATGAGTGGTCATGTGCATTGGTTGATGTCAAAGAGGTAAACGTCGTTTGAGGTTCGTTGACATTTGGATTTTTGCTCATGGATACCGAATGCTGAGTGCTCTCAGAGCCCTTTTTTTTCTCAGCATGATGCAGTTCATGACAGAACTGATCACTCACATCACACACATTTGAGCAGTGCTCCAAATCCCTGATGGTTGCGTAATGTTGCGTAGCTTGTGGTTCTTATACTGCTTTATGTAAAAGGGAGATTATCATTATCCATCTGTGATCCCTGTCATGGTTTTCCACAGGTGTTGGTCAATGTTGATCAATTTTGCGACAATCCAACTTTGTGAGCTGACCTTTTTTTTAAAAACCCATCTAGGCCCATCTAGGCCTAGACTATCATAGAAGACTTTCTGAGTGACAGGTTCAAACACTCTCAAAGCACCCAAAAGCCGCAGCATTCTGAGACACAATGCATGTAGAAAATCCCAGTTGACATTTCTAGAGAAATCCTTGTCTTTGCACTCTTCTGGCTTGACCTTTGCAGGAATTCAACCGGAAGATGATCAACCGAAAGATTTTCCCAGCAGGCCGGAGTGCAATACCGCGGAATCGAGCATTGCCAAACTCACGGATTCTTCTGCCGTCGCATCATTTAAAACATTTTGTCAAATTTTAGCCAAACTTGTTTTCCTGTATATAGAATTTCCCGTCAAATTCTTCTTTGAGTGTTGTGACATTTTACATTCAGTGTGTAGACTACCGGGTTATGAGTGGGCTGCATGTGGTGTTCATCACTTGGGGGCTTCAGTTGCTTTCCTTGTTGGTATCACATCAATTGAGCCGGAATGGAGCCAGCTGCACGGGGTATCTCCCATCAACAGCTCATGAGGCGTTGCAAGATTCCCAGACGGACATTGAGGCCCCCAGGGCTTGACCAATGGCTGCTATGGAAAGCTGTGTAAAGATGCGGTTACGAGGACCACTTCATTTTCAAACATGAAGGGATGAGCACCAGGTCAGTGCATTGGTTGTGACTGTATCAGTTGCACCCTTCAGCACTGATTTGGAGGTTCCACCTCTCGGCTGGGCAGCAAGGTGTTGGCCTTGACAATTTTAAAAGCTGCCAGGACCGAGAAACTAATTAACGCCGCCTGTCTTCAACAAGGGCTGACAGCTTAAGTATTTTGGTTTTGAGGTACAACGTGCCAACTTCACAAAGTGGCAGGAACTGTTTGATCAAACTGAACCGTGCTGAACATCAAGATGGCCGCCCTGGCCTTCTTTGGTTTGTGCATGTTCAGCACTTGCACAGGTCTGAAGTGTCCATTTATTCGTCTCTTGTCACACAAGGAAATCTCAACCACCTTATTGCAGTGGTACACTCGAAGCATTTTGGGTCCTAAATCTCTCGCCAAACTGGCCCTCCACTGCACCCATTGCACTACTAATCCATTTGCAAAATCAGCCCTTCCAAGGTTTGGACGACGGTGGCATGGTGGAAGTCGCCGTTGGCTGTTGGGGCCCCTTGCGTTCCGAACGACTTGCCAAAGCCATGACAGTGGGTTCGGGGTTTGATGATCTACTGGGTTTATCAGGTGCACAGTGCCCAATGCAAAACAAACATTTGATAAGATTTGAAGATCTGTGAGAACATGAACCATCATGACCATCACCACTCGTGGGTTTCTTAATTGGTCCCTGAGCATTGAACACGTCAGTGAATATTCGCCTGATCTGAGGTTCCTGTTGGCTAGGATCTTGCAGGCCTGCGTGCAGCCCTGCGGTGCCTTGCCCAAGGTGGAACGCCGCGGGGCGCTTCACTTTTTGAGAAGATAGATCGTGCCATGAAACCATGAAATTTAGATTCTATGTCTGTATATTTTTCTACGGTATATAATTGTGTATACCCTCTGGTTATTTAACATAGCCACGGACCACGGAAAATGGCTAATTTTGGATGATTTTCCCATTAAAAGATTTTTTTGTAGGGGATTTTCCATGGCTATGTTAAAAAACCAGAGGGTATATTTAAGGATTGAAGGGAAACCTCAGGCCTCGTAGCTCCAAAAACTGCAAAGAGTCTTCAACGGTGAGTAGGTTGAGCCCAGCCAGAGATGGAAACAAAAAACAGCTCCATATCTTGCCACCTGTGTCACCCTTGCCATCACTTCCCTTTTCCAAGCGCCTTCCGGACGGATGGGGTACCTCCAAAATTTCCACCATTAATTCGCCAGGAGCGCTCTGACATGCTGACAAGGACAAGAAGTGTCAGACCAGGCAGACCTTAGCCGGACTGGTAGAGATATCATATCAAACATGTTGAATTCCACTGTGAAACGGGGGTCTTTATTGGACATGTTGTCAGTTCTTGGAAATGGATTTCATACAAATCTGTAATTTGCATTGCGTTGCCACATTTGTTCTGTCAGCTTGTTGTTCCCCACATTTTTTTTCCCCGGAGGTATGCCCACTTGGAGACGAAAATCCTTCGCACGTAAATCTGCAGAAAAAGTTGGATGTACGCGCGTCGTTTTCCGTCTCCCTTTGTGGCTGATGTTTCTGATGTGTTGACATGTTGTAAAAAACTGTTGGTTGAAGCAACATGTGCAGTTCCTTTGTAACTTTTGAGAAACGTGAGCAGCAAAGTTGCACAGATGAGGCAAAGCACGGACGAACTGTTCGCAGCTTCTGGCTTTGTAGATTGCATATGCTGCTGCCTCTTTGGACGGCACAGGGACTAACTCAAGAACAGCCCAGCTGGCATGAGACAGCTGTCCATCCATAGAAGGCGACAACAAAATGCGAATTACAATGAATTCCAACAAAGCTAGGCACTCACATAAAGTCAACATGTTCATCCCCACGTTGCAATTGATGTTGCACTAGCGTTCGTTAACTTTTGAACATCCGCTTGCATGACCTCGAGGCGAGCATACTTCGACCCTGGACATGATTCCCTAGTTCCATCACTGCCATTGAGTTGCAGTCTACCTACTGTAAGTTGTAGTGCGGTCAAATCTTGCCCATGTAGGTTCCAGACTCTGCGACATTGTTGCGACATCTCTTGAATATTCTTGAGTAGCATGTGCTTCTCCCCCAATTGCAACTAGGATACCAACTGGTAGAAATCGCAAATTGTTCAGATGCGTGCAGGTGACCCAACATTTGTTTCACCTCTGATTCCAATCTAAAGCAAAGTATGGCACACGTTTTCACGCAACAGAATTTCTTGTTGATATTTGTACAAAGTCTTTGACCGCAACTAGAAGTCCAGGAGTCGAACAACTCATGGCAAAAACATCCCCCTGAAATTGCAGAAATCACAGAGTTCAAAGCTGAAAACACGTTGGTCCGTTGCCATGAAGTCATCCTCAATGCTTATCGCCTGGGGCTTGAGAGGTCAATTCCAGGGGATGTCAAGGCAACAGGTGACTTGTCAGGTAATCTTGGAGGATGGCTCGATTCTGGACCGGAGGTACTCCCGTCGATTCGCTTGGATCTTGCCTGAGGTGTTGTGCTCGATCCTTTCTTTGACGGACGCTCTTCAGATCCACGTCAAGGCCTGCGCATCTGCCAGAGACAAATTCCGAACCATTAGAAAAGATGTTTGACCTTGGCCGACTTTTTTGTGAATGTGCCAGGTTGGACCCGACGCCTCATTTGCCACTTGGATGAACATTTGGTTTCTTGAGTGCGAGACACAAAGTCCTTTCGAACTGGAGCAGATCAATCTTTGTCTCTGCCGCAGGTGAGACACTGGCCTTGGAATTTTCTCCAGGCACTGGCCACTGCGACGGATCAGGTGTTGCTCAGTCGCCGCGAACTCATCCTATGCTCGGCCGTCCTACTGGCGTTCGTATTCGCTTGGTGCAACGAGGCGCTGCAGTTGTTCCAATTGTTCCAAGTTTGTTGCTGAACCTCAGCTGTGCTTTGGCTGTGGTCATTGGAGGGTTGTGGGCTTGTGGGCCTGATTCTTGTAGGAGGAGTCTGACTTGAGCTTTAAAAGTCCTGGAGGCAGTTTGCAGCTTCGTCCGCGCCAAGAGGGCAAGAGAGGCCCAAGAACTTCCAAAGTCCAAATTTGGATCTGTGTTTGCTGGTGAGCTACCGTGCTGTTGCATAGACAGAGCCCTCAACTGCATTGTGTTTTTACTTCTTTGCTACAAGTTTGCTTTGCAGGTTGCAGTGCCGGCTGAGCAGGCCCCAGCAGTTTGCTATTCTCGACGCAACTTCACAGTATCGTTGCCATGCATCGTTATGATCATTGGTTTACTCAACAGTTTTTGCCGTCTTTTCGGCAACGCTGGTTACCCAACAGCTGCGTTTCAGTTGTTGACTCTTTGCATTTCCTTTCAGAGGCCCAGCCGCGCCCAGCGCTGCCAGCAGCGCCAGCAGTGCAAGCGGTGCCAGCAGCGCCAGCTGTGCCAGCGGTGCCAGCCCAACCTGCACAGGCGCACGGGCGCCGAGAGCGTCCTGTGCCGACGCACCTTGGTGCGGAGGACGGGGTTGACCGCTGGTGCCCACAAGAGGCCGGGTCCATCGGATCCGTGGGGTTTGTTGGAACGTTTGTCCATTGTTCCATGTTGCCACACAGTGTCACACTATGTCCCTGGCTTGGCACCAGATCTGCACAGGAAAGGAGGCTGAGCAACGCGCATGGGTTGATGCTGGGCGTTGTGGTGCGGGAGTGCATGTGGATCGAGCCTTAGATTGGAGTTTTTTTTCCAAATTTGGATGAATTTGCTTCGAACATTTGGCGAGATAACATGCAACCATCTTCGAGGCCTCATGGAGCAGCGCCCTATATGCAGCAGTTGGGGTTTGCTCCAAGGGATTGGGTCTATGTGCTCATGCGGTACAGGGGGCATCAGTGGACCTATGTCGCTTTGATCGCCAACGAGGCAGGAATTGCGTCCTTTGTCCTATCCAAGGGTTTTGAACTGAATTAGGAAACAACAGTGATAAGGAATGAATTGTCATGAGCATGTGTTGAGGGAGTTCATGACTTGCAGGCTGTGCATGGTTGGGTCCCGACCGGCTGTATCAACGCTATTCCAAATCAAGGCGAATGGGCTCTCATCTCTGTAGAGCCTTTGTCTATCTTTGCTTTTCTTTGCCATCAGGATTGTTAGTTTCTTCTTCCAAATGCTGTAAGCCGTGACGGGTTTGATAGGAAGATGCATTTTCTATCATTTTCGTGGCTACTTGCCCCTGGCGCAGGGTGAGGCGGAAGAACAACTTTTGGAGAGCGAGAGATGATCGGAGAACGTGAAGGTTCTGCAAACGCAGTTCAAAGTGTTGAGACGACGAATTTTCCATTTATATTCTATAAATTATAAAATTATATATATATATATATATTTGCAAAATTTTGTTGAATATCTGGTTTGCGTCCGCAGAGGCATCGTTTTGTGCCAATCAACCTGCAACGGGAATGGATTTTTAGCCGAAGGTTCAAGGCGATCCCTGGCCTTGCTGCAATGTCAAGCAGTCAACGTATGCCAAATTGTGCAGCTGGAAGGTTGGGGATCTCAGCGAAGGGTTCGTAAACAAAAAAATATTGTGAAATTGTAAACCTACATCAATATTAAATATATGATTCGATATATGATATGGACATGTGTATATGGGAGCCGGGGAAAACCGAGCCTCCTGGCACGCGGTTTATATTACTTTATAATGTGCTCTGTATGTTATATCGTATTCAATTCAATTCCCCAGTTCCCTAATCCGAAAAAAACACACTCTCCGAATTCAAGCCACTCACCAATCACCCCAGATGAGCAAAATCAAATGCAAACCAAAGTCCAACTCTATAAATATCACACATCCAGGATCATTTGCTTATATGGACACCAGATGCTACCAGAATCCAAAGATGGGACAACAATGACAGCAATAGATCCCCCGTTGCGAGGTTTTCATTGCACAACGTCCAGATGGAACATCTCCTCCAAGACTCCAAGAGTGGCTGCGGCTCTGTGTCATATTAGCAAGGTCTTCGACTGAAATTGGGCATCACAGATTTGGCACTTTAAACAAGGACAGAAGGGGAAGGGAGTGACGGAAGTGAATGAACAGATGCAAGAAAGCAGTCAGAGTTTCATGCAAACAGAGTTCCAGATTCAATTGGTGTTCCAAGTTCTCTTTGTTCTTGCTCCATGGCCAATTCACTTGCAGACTCAGTTCTGTTCAACACATGACGGACCTTCACGGCAGGAGTTCACCGAGTTCACAGCTCTGGCGCTGGAGACTGAAGAAGGCCGCTGCGCACGAAAGGAGATGCATGACATTTGTCTGGGAGCATTTGCGATCCCTGCCATCGGTCTCCACAGGTCTTGGTCAATGTTGATCAACACTCCAACTTTGTGACTTGATTTTGACCCATCCTGTACCCATTTAGTCCTAGATTATAATGCAAGACTTTCTGAGTGACAGATTCAAATAGTTTCAAAGCATCCAAAAGCCTTAGCATTTTTGAGACACAATGCTTTCCGCACATATAGAAATTTCCAGCTGCCATTTCCAGACAAATCTTTCCCTTTGCGCTCTTCTGGGTTGATCTTTGCAGGTGTTCGACCAGAAAAGATGATCAACCGCAGCATTTTCCCAACAGGCTGGGGTGTTGTGACATTTTTGCATTCAGTGCGTAGGCTATGGGTGACCTGCACGTGATGTTTCATCGCTGCATAGGGGGGCTTCACTTTCTTTCCGTCTTGGTGTCACATCACTTGAGCCGGAATGGAGACAGTTGGCCTTGGCAAAAAAGGACCCAATGTCACAGCGTGGCATCTTCCATTCAACAGCTCACCAGGCGTTGCCAGATTTCTAGCTGGAGATTGAGGCCCCCAGTGCTTGAACCATGGCAACTATGGGAAGCAGTAGGCGCCCATGTGGTCATGAGGACCACGTCATTTTCAAACATGAAGGGGTGAGCACCAGGTAAGAGCATTGGTTGTGACTGTATCAGTTGCGCCCTTCAGTACTGTATGATTTGCAGGTTCCACATCTCCTCGGCTGGACAGCAAGGTGTTGGCCTTGACAATTTTAACAGATTCATTGAAGCCATTAAACAAAGGCTGACAGCTTCCGTATTTTGGTTTCAAGGTATAAGTTGCAGCTTCGCAAAGTGGCAGGTAATCTTTTTTCCAACTGTGTGCTGTGAAGTTCTTTAGTTTGTGCATGTTCAACATTTGGGCAGGTATAAAGCGTTCATTTTTTAACTTTTCTTGTGCTGGGATATCCCAGCTACGTTAATGCAGTTGCATACAATATGTACCCTTGAAGGATTTTGAGTCCAAAATCCCTCGCAAAATTGGCCTACACTGCACCCATTGCACTGAAAATCCATGATGTGCCAACGCAGCCCTTCCCAGGCTTGGACGACGGTGGCATGGTGGAAGCCGCCATTGGCCGTGAGGGCCCCTAGTGTTTCGAATGACTTCCCAGCGGGTTTGGGGTTTGATGGTTTGATGATCTACTGGGCTTATCAGCAACACAGTGCTCAAGACAAGGCCAACATGTGAAGATCTGTGAAGAAATCACTCGTCATGACCCGTCATGACCATCAGCAATCGTGGGTTTTATTGTTCCCGGCACTTTGAACACGTCAGTGATCATGCCCTGCAGAACGCCTCGCCTGAGGTTTCCTGCGGGCCTGCGTGCAGTGTTGCGGTGCCTTGCCCAAGATCGAACGCTTGCTGGGGGGTGCTTGAACTTTTGAGATGATAGATCGTGCAAACTATGAAACCATAAAATTGACATTTAAGTAATTCATGACACATGGAGGATGAGTGGAGGATTCATGTCCAACTGGACTTTTGAGGTGGCCTTGAGAGCATTGAGTTTGGGCCTCAATTCGCAAAATATGACCAGTCCCACTTGCCACACTCTTTTCCTGGTTCAAAGGTACAGGTGTCTGAGCTGCATGTGTTCAGAGGTTGTTCACACGCTCTTTTCTTGCTTCTCAGGTACCGAAGTTTGAACTTCACGCTTTCGGATGTTGTTCAGACACACTCTTTTCTTCATTTGAAGGTGCCGTTTTTTCTCGGATTTTGGGATTGGAACCTATTTTTTTTTGTACTGACTGTAAGTACTGTATCTAAAATTCAATTTTGGGGCCGAACAGTTCGTTGAACATGGCTTGATCCCTCTCCAGCTGGTGCCTCTCAGGCTGAAGAAGTCCAGCCTCATGAAGAGCATTGGCTGGCCCAGCTGAGTACTCAGAAACCATTTTAGAAGCAGAGGTAACAAACCCAGCAGCTGCGTAAACCACTTGGACTGAATTTGCTTTCAATCGTAAATCGTAAACTACAGAAGAGGTTTTGAGATTAAGGGCATTGTACCCCAGTCTTCTTGTGTCTTTTTCTCAGGTGGACTTGCAGCCTGTCCGTGATCGTCTTTCCAATCGCTTTCAGGCTGTCTGGCCAAATGGTTTCAAGGTCCAGACCCGCAGAAAGACGATTATTTCAATTTCAGCTGAAGCACGCTGGCCTTTTTTTGGGTGTTGGGAACCAGATTTCTCCCGCAGAAAAGGCGCTTTGGCATGTCACCTGATTTTCACGTATTCTTTGTGAACCATTTTCCATCCTGTTTGTCATGCAGGTGCACTGCGGAGAAAGGCATGTGCACGTGGGGTCCCAAGAGGTTTTGCGCCATCCAAGTGTGTTTACCGTGCTGCAATCTTTGGCATGAGCGCAACTCGAGGCCCGGAGAATGCACTAGCCCTTTCACGCTGGTGAAGCGGGAGTTGGTGACACAGGAGCTGAAACGACAAGTGCTAAGACTTGTGGTGTTTTTGGTAAAACCTAACTAGGCCAAATTGTCGCTGTGGGTGATTCTAGCCTTTCTGCTCCAACAACCCGCGCTGCAAAGAAGATTGCTTGACGGAGGATGCGCAAACATGTTCGCAATGCGTTGGAAAGTTTTGTCCAGTCGGATCCTCAGTTTTATTTTCGCTGGGCATGGCTCCAGATTATCCACCACCATTTTGGCATGGCTAAATTGGCTAAATACCCCATTTGGGGTTGCCATACTCATTTGGGGCCAGCCCAGCAATTTGGAAACCTCTTTGGGGCGGTTGTACAAGGACACCCAGCATGCTCCGCAGCTGTCGGATTCCGAGTACTTGGGCAGGAGCAGAGCTCGTTGCAGCCCAAACTTGTGATTGATTGCGACTTGATTTCAGGCTTGCCATGGTGATGATCCATCTTGGCAAAGGATCAGGTCCATATTTGATAGTTCCCTGCTTTGGCTCTATGCACATTTATGGTGGGCCACAAGACAGAGCATCAAAAGACTTTATGAACATCCTTGAACATCCTTGAACAGATGCCCTGGAATAATGTAGACAGTGAGAGGGGAGAGTGGGGAAGCAACTGGTTTTTGTTCTTTGTTGCAGGAAGTAGGAACTCCATGCGGTGCGTCGGGTGCTGAGTGGCCTCCTGTGGCAGAGATTCAGACCTGAGCCTGATGAGCTGTTTGCTGGCAGCATTTGGTAGCGCTTCAGGTTCATCCTCATGTTGATGTCACATTGCGCCGTTCTCTCCTCACTTGTGGATGGTCTTAGCATGAGCCAGAACTGTGATTAGCAAGAACAGGTACGAACTTGTACGGTGCAATGTGGCTTGAATATGCTTAGGCATTTTGAGATTCTCTGAGTCAGTCCCGTCTCTTGAGGCGAAGGGGATAGCCCCTGCTTGGACTTTGGCTAAAAAAGGACATGTACCCAGCGACGCCAGTATCAGTAGCTGGTTCTTCTGATTCTGCAGCCAAATGACACTTTGTAGCTGGTTCGCTGATGAAAGATGCAGGGGAGTCATGTTTTGCATTGGTTTTTCGTGGTTTTTCTAGGTACACTTCTTCGATGCCATGGTGCGTCCATTTGGGACAAGACTTCGAATCGAACCAGTTGCTGGTGCCTTACTAGTTTGCCGACTTTGCTTGACTTTGCTTCACAACATTTTTGCAAACCAGTGATTCTGTGGATCTGGAAGATCTAATTCCTATTGTAAAATTCCCTTTTGACCCGAGAGCAAGCATTTAATTGGCACATTGACAACTGTTTTGTGGTTAATGTTATGTTGTTGATTATCAAACCATGGCTTGTTGTTTGTGTCCTTACTTGATTCTCAGACATGCTGAGTTTAGAGCCTTTGATCCGCAGAGCTCCGAATGGTTTCAAGGTTTTGAGTCTTTCCTTGGTCCAGCGGTGATTCGGCAGCTGACCTAGTGTCAAAGCAGAAGTGAGTCCTCTACACTGTTTTTCTATGGACACATGCGTCGAGTGCTCTACATGTCATGCTGAATGACGAGTCCTGGAGAACCCAGAAAGAAAAAGTTTGGCTTCTACTTGTGGCAGAGTTGAACGTTGGTTCTGTGTTGGTGTTCCTGACATTTTGTTTGCTCCACACTTGGGACCACGCATTTCACAACTTTGGCCTTGCTTAGCAACTTTGCCTCTTGGTCCTCAACTACCAATCTCTTTCCGGGTTTATCAAAGAGTCTGGTTCCAGTACAAAGCGTGAGACTGACTCTGCCCACAAGGGTGTCAACAATTCCAAGAGCAACACGACACCGTGGAACGAATGCACCATGAACAGATTTGATTGCAATAGGAACAGCTGAATCTTTCGGAGATGCAGACTCTCGCAGAGACGCAGACACAGATGGCACAACCAGAGCGAAAGGATCGTTTGACATTTGGGAGTCCAATGGGACAGCTCAGCCAGCTTGCAAGTGGTCAAAAACCCGCACTGACAGGCTGCAAGGTGACTTCGAAAGCCATTTGTGTGTCCCCAGGGATGAGTTTCAGACATGTCAACTTTGAGACTCTGACATGGGATCACTTAGGAGTCAATTCCAGAGAGCTTTCCTAACAGAAGATGTTGCTCGAAGGCCGGTTGGCAGCATTGACATCAGCTACATTGACAAATGCATTGTGAAGTGAAGCCAGCTGAGCTGCAATTTGGAAGATCCTGGAGTTGAATGAGACGCTCTTTTCCACAGACAGATGCGGTCAGCGTGTGTGGATCTGGAAGCACATTGCGAGAGGTTGCATTTGCTCAACATATTTTCCTCCAAATCAGACATATCTTTCAAACCTAGCCAGGGCTTGACTTTGATGACGTTGGTGTCAAGTGTGCTTTGTCAGCAGATCCCCAGCAATCATCAAAGCCTCAACTCGTTGCAGCCTTGTGAGAAATGATTTGTCGATCATCCTAGCACGTTGCCTGGGGAGGGAGCCCTGCTCCATGAGTCAGATTTTTTCCGAGTTTCAAACTCGATTTAGCGAATTACTATGGCAGCACACATTGTGGTTTTAAACTTCTGGGACTTTCTCGAATTTCGAAAGATCCAAAGAGCGCTGAAACATGCTGACACTAGAAATGCTCATCTTGGTCGGAGACTGACAGAAGATGCTCTTCCAATGGCTGTGGTGACGACGGGCAAACATGTCTAGCAAAGCTGAGGCATCACTTCATCACATCGGAAGGCTGCAATTGAGTTGCAAGAGTCTTTGGCTCTGAAGAAGCCGTGACACAGCTGCTGCATCAGCGTGGCGCGGGAGCAGGATTGCTATGTCCTCCAAGAGATCGGAAAATTCTCGCGCAAAAAAAACTAGCAATCCATTGTCAATGCTTGATGTTCATGTGTCGAGCAAGACATGCCAGCTTGTGAGTACCTCAGAATTTTGCTACTTTGTCATTTGCTCAAATGACAGACATGTCTAGTGAGTCTAGTTGATTTTGTTTGCGGTTTGGGGCTTTGATTGAGTCACGCACACAAATTTCAGAACAAGCAGCTTTGTACTTGCCGTGTTGCAAAGATGCTTTTTAGGAAGCTGTAAACTGGTGTTTGATCTCGGACGTAGCGAAAGAGGCAACATGATCTCCGGACACAAGGTTGGGGCAATGTTTAGACACACAATTGAAAATTAAGTGTGCGCTGGACAAAAAATGATTTTGAAGATGAAAAACAACTCGGATCTATTGGATTTTTTCTTATCGATGGGGATCAAAAATCTAAGACGGTATATGTATATTTTCTATCCGACCAAAACATTTTTTCAAGAATAGGTTCGACAAAATCCGTACATAGATCGTAAACATACATGGATCGCAAAAAGACATTGTAAAAAGATGTCTACGTTGATCTACTGGGAACATAAATCTTACCATTTTACGGTTTTATTCTGTGATGCATCAGATATCCAAGACGCAGGAAACTCACCTTTTCAAGAAGGAACAGATACACTAGAAAATAGACAACTTTATAAACTTCCAGTCACAACTTATTTACAATTTACAAGATGAAATAGGATTCATTTGAGCGTGCAATGCTGCCGACCAACCTTCCAGTTTCAGAGACGGCAGAGTGATTTACGAATTTTCCGTTTTTCAGCTTTACAATGCTTTACACATTTCTGGTTATTTTTGTAAATTTTATCAAATTTGCCAGTTTACAGCGCTGACAGGTCAGGTGAAGTCTAAAGTTTACGAATTTATTGTTTTACTGGCCGGTCCTGGAGAACAAGAGACTTTACCATTTCATTGTTTTACCGTTTTACGGCGTGCCTTGACAAAAGACGTCCCTTAGGCACAAACCTTGCAGAAGGCCGCTGCTTGCTTTGGGGTGTCATACTCTTCTCAAATGACAGAAAGTAGCGAAAACAATGAAAAGATGAACAAACGACAACAAAATGAGAAAAACGACAACACAAATGACAAAAACAAGGCTACGGCGTCGGTTGCGACCCCTTCGAAAACAAGGTTTTTTTTTTCAGGCTCTGACGACATGCTGCAGTATTTCGCAACTTCGGTGGCCATTTCACGACTTCAAAACATGTGACCCTCGTGACGCGGGGGCATGACAAGTTGACTTTGTATTGGTTTTTGCAGTATATTTTGAGGTGTTTTCAGAGGTTTGCGGCGGGTCACATTATTTAGTCAAAGTCTTTGGCCAACTTTCCTGACAAGTGCCATATCTTACAGCCGCAGTTGTATCGAAACATGAAGCTCTTCATCAATGTGTGCAAGTGCAAGAGAAGACATCTGTAACATAGCATGACGTATGTGTGCAAGTGCAAAAGAAGACATCTGTAACGTGGCATGACGTATGTGTGCAAGTGCAAGAGAAGACATCTGTAACGTAGCATGACGTATGTGTGCAAGTGCAAAAGAAGACATCTGTAACGTAGCATGACATATGTGTGCAAGTGCAAAAGAAGACATCTGTAACGAAGCATGACGTATGTGTGCAAGTGCGAGAGAAGACATCTGCAACGTAGCATGACGTATGTGTGCAAGTGCAAAAGAAGACATCTGTAACGTAGCATGACGTATGTGTGCAAGTGCAAGAGAAGACATCTGTAACGTAGCA
>BGPT01000693.1:280248-290446 GCA_003297045.1 Symbiodinium sp. clade C Y103
GCTGAGGCAAGTACCTGAGGCAAGTGTGAACGTGGGGAGAAACCAAGGGAAGTGTAAAAAGTGTTAAAAACGGAGGGGTCGTAAGTGGCGCCGTTGGCAAAAACAAGACAACAAAATGACAAACAAATGGCATACAAACGATGCCACAAAACAGGAATCATAAAAAACATGACAAAACGAGATGAGAAATGACACGAAATGAGAAAATCATATTGAACAAACTCAGAGTTTGCTGGCAAGATTTTCATAAGGTGAGCATTTGGTTTTGGGACAATTTGTCCATGTCTTGGTTTTATCGCCAATGCCCCATGGCGACAATCGTGCAGTGTGGATTTGGGTCTTTTTCTCTTGACACTTGTGCTTTCAACAGATCAAACCATTTCAAGTGCCGGATCCGTCCGATCCTGCCTTTGGTACGCGATGGCAGCCCAATGCCTTGGACAGTTGACAGCGGAGTATGCCAATGGATCGAGATCACGTGATTTTTTGAAGGCGGCATATGTCCTTGCTACAAAAACGCGAGGTGTTTCCGCCCCGTTCGGCGGGGACACCCCGATGTTCCCGGTGCAATGTGCAGACTCCCACGAGCGGGATCACGACCTTCAATCGGAGTTCGACTTTGTTTGGGCTAAAGAAGAAGGGCGACAGGAGGTCATTGAGGTGTTGGCGCAAAATTACGGTTGGGCCCGCGCAGAGGAGTTGATTCCGTCAATTCGGAAGCCTGTGGCGGAGAGAATACAGGATATTCAGGACTGCATTTGGAAGTCTTGAAACCGCAGAAACATGTGACATGTGCATAGACCAGTTGATCTGAAGTGTGAAGTAATTGTGAAAATCAATGTTCTGCTTCTGGTTGTTTGTACATGTCGAGGACGAAAATTTGGCTAGGCGCCACAATGTGGCTTGTCCTTCGATTGGCAAGTTCGGTGTGTGATGGTAAAGCAGCATATTATTCAACAATGGTTATTTTTAGGAAACCTGGGGAGATTTATGTGGTGGAAACTTATGATTGAATTCCGCCAAAGTAACAGGAGCTTTTGCTATATTTGTAGGAAACTATATACAGTATACTAATCGCCACTGTGACCTGTGACGCACTTGCAGTAACTCGCATAAATGGGGGATGTCACAAGATTTACAATCCTGTCTTTGGGTAGCCCTGCTGCTCATCAAGATGTCGATGTAATTAGCGCTTTTCTGGTGGGTGGATGCCCAGCCTGCAAGTTTGCTCTCCCGCTTTGCCTTCAGAACTTCAGTTACGTTTTGCTTGCCCGTCAATGCTTTTACAACTCGACTATGTTAGCTTCAAGAAGGTAAAAAAGGTACAGGCGCCATTTCAAGACAAGCCAGCTTGATGATATCCACTTTATCATGTGTGTTGTAGGAGGTTTCGGAGGTATTTGTGTGTTGGCAAGGGCTCTGGCTTGCATTTGCAGCGCTTTCAGAGTGTAGTTGGGGATGTGGGGTAAGCACTGAGTGGACCTAGCAAGAACAAAAGCGGTTCAGTGCAACAGAGCCGTCGTGTCTTTGTTTGTTTTCGGTGCTTCCAATGTTTGCAACAGCGAGGGTACAGAGGTCACAAGGTAGCGTCACAGCAAGATGCAGACACAGTCCACTGAGGATTGGCCCTTGCTACCAGTTGAATAAAATTATGCAAACGTTATATAATAATCTTTGCCGCGCCTGGACATGAAATGAACACACATATATATCTATATAGATAAAATACATTAAAATCACAGAAGGGTAATGAGGTAGATGCCCGATGACGGAAAGCGCTGGAACAGCACAGGGAGTTGCTGAAGCGAAGCTATTGGGGGGGGAGGGTGGGGGGGGGGTAAACAGCGTGTGCAAATGAAACTCTGATTTGCAGGAGGAAGGGGGCCTTTTTCGTGGGGCCCGAAAATGTGTTCATTGGGCCCTTTGGCCGGAGGGTTTCGTGCGCAAATAGCGCAAGAATTGAGATAAATTTCGTTACAGATGGCCCTACAGCAGAGGAGCGTTATTGTGTAACTGCAGCACCTTGCTAAGGGCACGTTTTCGGGCCCCGCAAAAAAGGGTCAGCGAGCTCGGGCCCCACAAAAAACACAGAAATAGCAGAGAAAACATAGAGAATAGTAGGCTGATCTATCTAATTTGATGTATCTAGTCTATTCAATTTGCGCATATATCTAGATGTATCCAATCTAGTTGAGTTTAACATATAATAATCTAAAGATCTAGTGATGATAATCCAATACTCGAATAATCCAATAATCTCAAGTCTAGCCTAACTAGCCTCTTACCTAATCGAAGCCAATATCTACCCGAAGGGCAAATAATTTGGTCCAGTCTAGCCTAACCCAATCTAATCCAAACCTATACTCTAATCTAATTTACTCCAAGGGCAAGGAATCTAATCTAGCAAGAGCAACAACTTCAAAGGCAATCGAAAGTCTAGCCTAACCGAATCTATCCTAATGCAATGGGCTCGAAGGGCAAATGGGAAAACCTGAAGGAACGAGCCACTTATGTTGGGTTGCGTGCAGTTGAGTCCAATCTAGTCTAGCCTAATCTAATCTATCCTAATGCAATCTGCTCGAAGGGCAAATGGGAAAACTTGAAAGAACCAGTCACGTTCGTTTCCAAACCGTTGGTTTGCGTGCAATTGTCTTATATACAGGTAGTACATACGAGCTCTAAGAAGGGCAGACGGGGACCTACTCTAATCCAATGTACTCCAATGGCAAGTAATCTAATCTAATAAGGGCAAACACTTGAAAGGCAATCGAAATTTAGTCTAATCTAGTCTAGCCTAATCTAATCTATCCTAATGCAGTCTGCTCGAATGGCAGATGGGAAAACTTGAAAAACCAGTCACTTTCGTTTCCGTGCAGTTGTCTTGGTAGAGACAAGCCAAATCTTATCCCAAGAAGGGCACATGGGGAATAACAAAACCGAATCTAATCTAGTCTAGTCTAATTAAACCTAATCTAATCCAAATCTAATCAAGTCTACCCGAAGGGCACGTGTTTAATTTTATGTAAAGCTAATAAGGGCAAATGGGGCTAATCTAGTCTAGCCTAATGGAATCTAACCTAATTCAATCTAATCTAAATCCATCTAAATCCAATCGAATCTACTGGAAGGGCAAATAATCTGAGCTGATCTAGTAAAGGCAAACGGGAACGGGAAAACTGAAACTAGCATATCTAATTTTGTCTAATCTGGTTTCGTGGGGTTTCATTAGCGGAAATTCGCTATGAAGGTAAACAGCGTGTGGACATGGAAATTAGATGACGGAAAGCGCTGGTGACGGAAAGCGTTGGAACAGCGCAGGGGGTTGATGTAGCTTGCCCTAGGCGGGGGTGGGGGGGGGCATGGAGCGTGCAAATCCAATTTTGATTTGCAGAACAGGATTTCGCAGGTTTGCCTCTGTCGGCCGCTTTTATTTTTGGCCCATGTTGGGCGCTTTTGGGCCACGTTGCAGAATGTGGGGCTCCATGTTGGGCTGTGTCGGCCTCATCTTGGCCCATGTTGGGCGGACGTTGGGTCATGTTGAGCAGTGTTGCGCAGTGTTGGGCCAACGTTGGGACCATATAGGGCTTATGTTGAGCCATTTTGGACCACATTGGCACCATATTGGGCTCATGCTGAACTATTTTGGGGTATTTGTTGGCCTTCATCTTTGACTTGGGCATTTCAGTTTTGTTGAGTTTTGGTCCATGCACGGACACGCCATCTTTAGGCTGCATTGCTGATCTTTTTTGTACTTTCTTTTGGGGCATGCTGCACTGAGGCTATGCTGGCCTTATCTCAACCTCATGTTGAGCAATATTCGAACCATGTTGGGTTGTTGTTGCGTCCTCTTGTTGAGCCATTTTGGGCTATTTTGGGGTACGTGTCGGCTTCAGTCAATTCTGTCTTGGTGGTGCCTTGGTGGTGTGTCAGTGTTGATTTGGTCGTGTCTCGGTGGAGTGTCGGTGGACTGTCACTGATGCGTTGGTGCAAACCCGGCGGTGTATCAGTCTCTCTTGCGCAGGTGCGTCTTGGTGGCGTTTGGGCGGGCATATGTGCGCAATGTTGTGTTTGCGAGGTATTTTGCTGGTGTTGCGGTGGCATTCAAGTGATACTTTTGATGGTGTACTCTAAGTTGTGGAAGTCAATGCGTTTCAATGAAATGTGCGTCGTAGGTGGGGGAGAATTTTTGGGAAGTCGGTGCGATGTTGCGTCCAGGTGGTGTNGTGGAAGTCAATGCGTTTCAATGAAATGTGCGTCGTAGGTGGGGGAGAATTTTTGGGAAGTCGGTGCGATGTTGCGTCCAGGTGGTGTTTATCATGTTTTTGTTTTCTCCAATTGATGGTTTACCGTGAGTTTTTCATAGGTACCACGCGGACGGTTGTAGCTATTCCCTTGTGTTTTGGATGTTGTGGTTTTCCCCTANTCCAATTGATGGTTTACCGTGAGTTTTTCATAGGTACCACGCGGACGGTTGTAGCTATTCCCTTGTGTTTTGGATGTTGTGGTTTTCCCCTATTTGTACAGTCAGAGGCTTTAGCCGTAGCGATTTCATGTTTTTGAGCGCGTGCCGTTGGGGAAAGCCTGTTTGATGGGTAGCAGCGATTCCTGCCATCGTATGCGTTTTACATAGGGAGAGGAAGAAGAAGAGAAAAAGGAAGAGGAAAAGGAAGAGGAAAAGGAAGAGGAAAAGGAAGAGGAAAAGGAAGAGGAAAAGGAAGAGGAAAAGGAAGAGGAAGGAACGGAGAAGAAGAGGGAAGAAGAGGGACGACGGGACGCAGAGGGACGATTCGGGAGGTTTGGGGAGGAAGAGGGAGGAAGAGGAAGGAAGAGGAAGGAAGAGGAAGGAAGAGGAAGGAAGGGGTATATACACTTGTAGCGAAGCTGATGGGGTGCTCAACATACTCCTGTGTGATGGGGATATGCATTTGCATGTACGTATATACATTTGCATGTACGTATCTAGTATACACTTTTATTCTATCTGTATATACATTTGCATGTACGTATATACATTTGCAATTCTTTTTGACGTGACTATACACACGCGTCCTGATGGGGATTTGGAAAATTAGGGGATAGAAAAGTGGATGTACGAATGATACTTTTACGTACTGCGTCCCATGGTGTTTTAGACCTGGTTGCATTGACTTGTTTGACTTCCTGAATGCGCAGCGTCCCATGCTGTTTTCACTCTTGCTTGTGGGTGTCTTGGTGGTGTTGGCATGGCATGTGAGCTCTCTTTTGGGTCGATATTTCAATAGTGTGTTGCATCTGCGCGCGCAAACACAATACACAATATCAAACAATCCTGTTCGCTTGTGGCCCATGACATCTCCAGCGTTTTCCTGTCCTTACCGGCGGAGCCTACATCAGGAAAAGGAAACTTTGGTCGCGTGTGATAAAGTAAACAAGTGCAAATCTCATCCGGAGCAAACAATGAAAGACAACCAAAAACAACTTTACATTTTCCAGGGCAATTGTGGTTTTTAGCATGCCTCTTCTATCGGACTGAATGCCTGAATATTTTCTGCGAATTCCTCCGCATCCTTTCGGCAGCCGGCGCGCCGAAGTGCAAGTGAAATCTATAGGGATATATATGGATATATAGGGCATGCTCCCTTTCCTTTCTAAGTTTTGTATGTTTGGGTAATGTATGGTAATGGTCATGTTTTGTTGGTGTCTTTTGGATCTGGATTCCTTCTCTAGTTTGAGAAACTCATAGAATAGATGTTGCACAGGATTCATCATGTTGGTATTGGGATCTTTCTGACCGTATATTTGTATGTGTCTTTTTTTCTAATCTGACCGGGGAGCGGTTTTAGTTTGCAAGCCGGGACATTTAAACATATTTGAATGCTTTCCGTTGTTTGCCGCGCTGGTTTGCAGACAATTGCAGCCACTCCAAACATCACCACTTTGGCGGGCAAGTATATATACTACACATACATAATATGTATATATGTATTTGTACATTGTGTCTCACTACCCAACTATGTCTCTCCACAGCCATCTCAATTCACCACACACTGACAGATGATACAGTATGCATCAAGGCGAACAATATAGAGGCATAGATGAAAGAATATCCCGCAGCGGCATTCTTGCAGCACTTTGGCCTTCCTGCGTAGCAATCCCTGCATACCACCGGTGTACATGCACAGGGGCCAAGCAATGACAATACGTGAGGCTGTGATAATATGCCCAAGCAAAAGCAGGATATCTTCCACATGGAGAGGTACATCGAGACAGAGGTGCACAGAAAAGAGTACTGACAGTTAGATGGAGGCGTTTGCAAGTACACACAAAATCAAGAGATGGTGAAACACGCCGAGATAGATGCATGACCCACAATCGCGGAGATCAAACCAGCTGCACCGTCATCGACGCCCCAGTTTCATAGGTAAGCATCAATCCTACGAGGAACTCACATCCCAGGAAGCCATTCTCTACGAAAGTTTGTTCCCCCCCTGGTGCAGGCTCGACTTGTACATGGTCACAAACCGGGCAATACATGATGGCAAATGGTGGGAAATAAAATCACAGTCAACTCGCGTTGAGGTGTTTGACGTCATAAGTGCGTCCAATTTTGTGACAACTCAACTAAGTCTTTCCTGTGGGAGCGACGCGTCAACGGATTCACAACAAGTTTTGCAGGTTGAAGCCAACGAACCTCCTCAATCAGTGCCGGCTGCGATTGGCGCATATTTGAATGTAATGCGATCTACAAGTCTATATATATATATATGTATATACGTATACATACAATGCCACTCACAAAATCATTTTGTGGGCATTTTCAGTTTTCCAGATAATGTTGCTGAAATAGAATGCTGTTTAGTTGATTTAGCCGAATGGAGTTGCAGTAGATGATGTCATCATGACCAAGCATTCAATCAAGTTCCTGACTCTCTCCTTGTGACTTTTTTTTTGTGCGACGATTTATAACGAAATATGGTTGATGGTTGTTGATTCCGATGGTGTGAGAATGGCACCATGGTTTTGATACGGTATAAGTGGTGGTTGCAGGACCTGCGTGCTGTTTTCTTTTCAGGAAGAAAGCCAGCAGAACGAGACCTCTTTGGATCAGGCTGCAGTTTGTGCGCAGGTTGAACATTGTTTTTGCCAGAGGTTCTAGTAGTCGGCCCTGGATGGAGAGCACATCGGTAATAGCGGCAGTCTTCGGTTGAGCAAGGAATTCATGAATGGGTTCATGATGACAAACCTGACGTGGCTGAAGTCAATGAAATGCTTCAATCAGTGCAGGCAGCGATTGTTGCATGGTTGCCGAATCTACCATCATAAAACATTTATATCTAATTTTCGAAGGAAGTTTTGTTCGCACACTTCCCAGTTACGGACAAATTCCATGGTGACTCTTCTCATCGTGTCAACCAAGAACATTTTACCGCAGTTCCCAGGTGGGGACAATACTGAAGATGAAAGTAATAGTTCAGGGTGTGTGAATGCTCGGGTGAAACCATGGAAGCGCGCAAATCCCTGTGTTTCTACAGGTATGGTGGCTCCTGGGGTTGCCTCAGCAGTTTGAAAATAATTGCTGGATAAGTTAAGAATGATGATGGTAAATGCACCGGTGACCATGAGGTACAACACGCGCAGTCAACTTCTATTAACTTTTGCCCAGCTTCTCGAAGCTGTAATTTGTTTTGGAGAGCTAATTATTTTAGTTTTTTTTTGATCAGTTTCGTTTTTTTTTTGGGATTCCTGTTTTCCTCTTCTCCGCTTTTTTTCTTTCCCTTGCTTTTCCTGCTTCTCTGCTTCTCCGCTTTTTTGCTTTTGCTGCTTTTTCGTTTTTTTGCTTTTCCTGCTTCTTTGCTTCTTTGCTTCTTTGCTTCTTTGCTTTTCTGCTTCTCTGCTTCTCTGCTTTTCTGCTTCTCTGCTTTTCTGCTTCTCTGCTTTTCTGCTTCTCTGCTTTTCTGCTTCTCTGCTTTTCTGCTTCTCCGCTTTTTTGCTTTTCCTGCTTGTCCGTTTTTTTGCTTTTCCTGCTTCTTTGCTTCTTTGCTTTTCTGCTTCTCTGCTTTTCTGCTTCTCTGCTTTTCTTGCTTCTTTGCTTTTCTGCTTCCCTGTTTTTCCGCTTTTTGCTTTTCCTGCTTCTTTGCTTACCTTTCTACTTCTACTTCTTCTTTTTCTTCAGTCATGCGTTTTTGCTGCCTAAATGAAATCCTAAATGGAACCCTAAAGAAACCCTAAATGAGACCCTAAAAAAACCCTGAATGAAACCCTGAAGAAACCCTCAAGAAAACCTCAAAGAAACCCTAAATGAAACCCTAAATGAAACCCTAAATGAAACCCTAAATGAAACCCTAAAGAAACCCTAAAGAAACCCTGAAGAAACCCTCACGTAGCAAATATCATGCAAAATGAGAGGTTGATGTGCCAAAAGGTAGCAAATAGCATTCAAAATGGAATGCAAACATGCTAGAATGTAGCAAAACCATTCAAAATGGAATGCACACATCCTAAAATGTAGCCAATACCATGCAAAATGGAAGGTGAACATGCCAAAATGTAGCGAATACCATGCAAAATGGAAGGTGGACATGCCAAAATATAGCAAATACCATTCAAAATGACAGGTTCTAGTTCCAAACTGTTGCAAATACAAGGCAAATGGTGCCAGGAAAGAAACCCAAAAAAAATCCCAAAACTGATCAAAAAAAATCCTAAAACTATTCTGAACCCATTAGTTTTTGACTACCTAGCCTGCGAGAATACACAATCACCTGGCACCCGACAGCCTGCTCACAACGATGCAGCACTCCCTTCGCCCGGAATCGGACTGCATTATGGCCCTTCGCCCCGACGCTTTAGACTACACTGCAGGGGCTACGGGGACCGGATATATCGTGATTCAAGAGGTACTGCCCAGTGAGATCTTGCTCGGCGTATATATATATATATATACATATGTATATGTATATATATGTATATGTGTATATATATATATGTATATGGTCTTTGCGTGATCGCCTCTGGATCAACAAGCCTGAAACCACCGAAATCGGGGAAATATATTCGACAGTTAACGGTGTTAATTCGTGCTGCGTGTGCCACACCATCAGTTATATTGGAACGCATATCATGAAAGTCGAAGAACACTCACTGGTCACGCGCCCGCTTTGTTCATCACATTACCGAAAGATATTCAGATCCAAATTTCATTGTCCATTTTAGAGGTCGATGCGTGCAAAGGCCAGCGAAGTCCCGAGGTCGCCAAGCACCGAGAACCGGTCCGGCACCTATATATGATGATTTCCTTTAGGATCTCCTGCCCATGAAGAAACATCGAGGGTCAACAATTTGAAAAGAAAGTGCAGGAAAGAAGAAGAGCAGCTACTCTAAAAAAAAAAATCAAAACTCGCAAAGTTGAAGTAGGATGGAATCTTTCAGTGCCAATGAGGAGGAATGACCCGCACTTTCCAATAAACCTATCATGGCCAAAGTGCGTCCCGGCTCCTCATCACAATTTTCCATGTTTTGTAGTTTTTCACCTTTCAAGTTCACTTTTAAAAAATGGGCATCATGAATCTTTGGAAGTTGCACCCTGGAAATCCCGCTCTGTCCTTCCAAAACTTTCTGCGCAGAAGGTTCCTGATTTTGTAGTTTGCAAGATGCCACTCTGGAAAGCAGCGCCTGATTTTGTTGAAGTGCAATGCGACATTTTAGGTATGCTGTGTTCCAGGAGTCTTCGCAAGATCCAGGGATATAACACGCCAAAAACACACTAAAATGCAAGACCTGTCTGGGCTGGTGGTTGCTCGCCAAACCCTGCAAACATGAAGCGAACTAGGCCACCCATTGCATAGGTGCAAGGAGAATCAAGGTGTTGAACCGGATATGGACTCAGCACTCATATCCTGCATGTGCCAATACATAGCAACTGAACTGTGTACCATACGATAAACATTCAACAGCCTGCGTGTCCATTCAAGGGATATTCAATCGAGGCGCTGTCGATGTACGTTGACTGCTTTCGATGTCGCTACATTCTTGCATGCTGTTGCAGGATTACAGCAAGATGCAAGACAGTGAGAATCAAGAGGTGGGCTCTGCTGTGGTGCATGCACATTGTTTGAAGTGGGTTCCCGCGGAATTGGATAGTATCGTGCATGATGAAGTTCTCCAGGTGGGCTGTGTTCCAATGTGTTGCAGATGTTCCAAGATACGTTGTCATGCGATA
>BGPT01000693.1:296457-337031 GCA_003297045.1 Symbiodinium sp. clade C Y103
GATTTTGGCTCCAAAATGCAGCAAATAGCAAGGAAAACTGCCCCAGACTGAAAAACAAAAAAAATTCCTAAAAAAAAACAAAAAAAAATCCTAAAAAAAGTCAGCGCCCTTTCCGAAATGACGATATCTCGTATAGGGAACTAATTTACTTGTCCAATTGCGCCGGGACATCCCGAAACACATCTTCCGCCGGGGTTCCATGCAAGAAGTCGTTGGATCCATCTATTGGCTGATACGGGCGCAACATACATTGCCAGCTTCCGATGATGACGGATACTTTGTTCCGACCAAGTTTTCAAACCATGATGGTATGACAATGCTAGCATTTTCGCGTTCCAATGATGTAGCGTTTCAGGCCATGGAGCGGTCCAACCAACAAAATTCGGAGGCCCAATCATCATGTGGAACAATTTTTGCGGGAAACAGTGTCCAATATTTTCCAATCGTTTGAATACAAGGTGCAATGCCCATCACCTAAGAGAGATAAGAGTCATCACCCTGTCAAAATACAAGACACGGGCTGGAAGACAAACATTCTGGTCACAAAAGAAGTTGTTTGTTCGCGGAGAATGCCGTTGAAGCAGCGTGCACGTGGTACTTGCAACTAATGTCCAAAGCAGTCCTGCCACGCGTGCCTGTGCCACTCATGTCCAACATTTTTTGGTTTCTCGAACATTTTGTGCGGATTTAGTACGTGTAAAAATTACGATGGTTGAAGCAACACTTTTACCAGTGTTGGGGCACAAACCCGCTTGCCCAAGTTCATCCGTACGAGTTTCCAAAATCAATATTGCTTCGGACCGTGTGCGAGCAAAAACCACAATAAAGAAGCAACATGTCGTCAGCAAAACGAATATCCAAAAAATTCGAACCACAAGGCGCCCCTCCGGAAAACAAGACGTGGTTGTGCAACGTCAGCAAGTCCATCAAAAAATTATCAGGCGTATATTCCATAAACCCCGCAATAATTCCAGAATCACTATCGTTCGGAGAAAAAATATATACAAAAAACATAATCTATGATTCTCATCAAGCAGACCGATAGGGATGGTTAGCGTGGCTTTATCCAAAGCGTTTGATCAAGTGCATTGGCCGGCCTTATGGCGAGCAATTACGCAGACAAGACACTAAACTGGTCAAGCGATGGGCCGTGCAGATGAGAGCGAAGAATTTGGTATCCAGGCCGGTGTTCATCAGGGTTGTGTTTTTAGTCTTCGTTTGTTCTGTGCTGTTTTTGACGATGCGATGAAAACTTGGAGGAACACTGTCCAACACCATGGTTTGGACTTGCAAAACGGGGTGCGACCTTTAGTTTATTGACGTTTCGCTGATTACGTCCTTGTTTTTATCTCTTCCCCGAACATTTTGTTGCATATATTGGACATATTGATCGAATGTCTGGAAAATCGTGGTGTCCGGTTTAATGCCTCCAAAACTCGGATCCTCACGACTGAAACTCAACCTCTGTGTGTCGGAAAACGAGAAAAAGGACCGATCAGAGGGTCATAGATGGTTAGGATGCATTATGACGGCCAACGGTTCGACCAGCTCCAACGTTGATATTCACACAGCACCACTTTCATGCTGCAACAACGGCATTCCATGCCAACATATATGATAAAAACGTGTCTATTGCTCACAGGTTGCGATGTTTTAATGCAGTGATCACCCCGGTTTTCTTTGTTTTGGAGCTGGACCGCGTGTCGTGCATGCGGTAGACTTGACTAAGTTGAAGATACATTTTCGGAAAGTTGTACGAATTGTGGTGGGGCCACCACCGGGTATTGACTGAAACCAACCTGGGCACAATAAAACGGGCTGCAACATGTATTTTTCAATCTCGGATATGTCCCTGGGCAGAAGTCTGTTTGAAACAATGTTGGAAGTCTGCTATATGCATTCCGATTCTGCCCAACAACAGAGGGACAAAAAGGCTGTTGAATTGGAAACCTGGTGTCCGCGCATCCCTGGCAGACCCGTTCCACTTCGGATTCGAAAATCCAGCAATTGTGTCGCTTCAAGGGCTATGATCACTGGACGCACGTAGCCACGGATCCAATTTATGGCTTGCAAGTACTTGATCCACTTGTTTCCTTTCGTATGAGCAAGAACTGGATTTCACTCAGTTGTTTCAAATCGTTTTCACCTGCCTCCAGATCGCAGTGGGCACTGCCGGACTTCATCTGCCAGCTCCAAATCGCAGTGGGCACTGCCGGACATCATCTGCCAGCTCCAGATCGCAGTGGGCGCTGCCGGACTTCATTTGCCAGCTCCAGATCGCAGTAGGCACTGCCGGACTGCAGCCGCGAACCCCAGTTCGCAGTGGGCAGCTCCAGATTGTAGTGGGCACTGCCGGACTCCAGCTGCAACCGCCAGATCGGAGTGGGCACTGCCGGACTGCAGCCGCGACCGCCAGATCGCAGTGGACATTGCCGGACTTCAACCGCCAGGTAGTTTGTCAGAAAGAATGCCATATAAAATTCCAGATAGAATGCCAGACGAGATGCCATATAAAAAAAGGCAGAATAGACGCCAGATAGGATGTCAGATAGAAGATAGAATGTTAAAATATAATGTCCCTTCAGCAACCAAAACCTTTAAAATTAAAGGGTTTGCTGAAAACCCGATGTTTTCGGGGGAAACCCGATGTTTTGATTTTTGAGGATTTCTGAGTCCCCCAATCATGTTGCAAAATTTGCTGCGGCCTTTTCTTCATCGAGAACAGCACGCCCTATCCAGCCTAAGTGATCCTTGGCTTCAAACCAGGGGTGGAATTTGCGAAATTAAGATAAGTTTTGCGTTATGTTCTTTTAACTTATAGTTCAGCTATGGTCAAGCTGGTCAAATTGATGTTGAAAGTACACAACAGTTCACCCTGGACGAATCAAGAACCGAGACCGGACAAAATGATGGTAGCTACTTTGGAGGTACCTATCCATAACCCGGTGCAATACAGGTAATTGGGCCGTAACCCTTCGGCTTAGCCTGCTAGGTCTTCCTATGAAATCTTCTGAAGGCTGGCAACTTTTGGCCAACGGGTTTACACAATAAACATTGCGCTCATGCGCCGCCCAAAGCTCAATTGTAAAGTGGTGAAGGACATGAATCTTTGGTTGGTATATGAAAAGGCAACGGCCGTTTGACTTTGATAAGGTTGCCATTTGCGCATACCTCCTCAGAAACTGTAGGCCAAGCTCAGCACACAACCTACAAGTTGCTGGGTCCAACCAAAGGGAACAACGATATAGGATTCTACCCATTCGTTGGATCGCATTACAAGCTTCAGCCGCCATTTGAAGAAGTGGTTCATCGGGAAAAGACTCGTTTGCAAATCGGGCCTCCACATACTCCATCAAAACTGTTGATAGAGCTCCTTTGTGCCATGTTCCCTTCGGGAACTGGTATGTTGTGTCCCAGCCAATGGCCTCCTTTGACAATTTGGAAACAAAGGCCCTGCGGGAATTCTGTTGACACCAAGATTTGTATCCTTCGCTCAAGGCTGCAAACCGATCCTCTATGTTTCCGTACGGTTCTTGTTCCGACAGTAATGCCAGAACTGAACCCAAGTAGTGTTTGAGCACCCCCAGCTGCATCGTATGAAACCAGTCAAAGCACCACAGGCCTGAATCTTTTCCAGGTTCATGCAAGAGGTTGTCCACAAATGGGTTTGGCCCTGCAAAGGGGCTTTGGGTGAATGCGGTTTGCAGCCAGGCAGGTCTGCGAGTCTCTATTTGTTCAAAGCAGTAATCCACCTGTCCCCCACGACATAAATGACAAATTCCTGCCGGTGGTTTCTTCACTTTCGTTCGTTTCTGTATGTTGTTGAAGCTCCTTGAGAAGTGACCGGACTTGTGAAGGAAAGGCCAGTCGCCAGTGATGCCAAGAACAATTCCCCAGTATGTGAGGCCGTTTTGGCTTGAAACACAATGTTTCCACATGGAGCCAGCATCTTCAGCAACTTCCTGCATGAGAGTATTCCATACCTCACTTTCTTCATCACTATAATCCTTTTTCCGCAAAGTAGCAATCAAGAACCGGTTTGTGAAGGTATGCCCCTCAAAGTTGCATTCCATCTTCGCCCAAGTTTTCTTTTTGGTCATTTTTCCAAAACCTCTTCCCAACATTGAATGAAAAGATAGAACAAAGTGAGCAGCATGCCGACGTCCACGCCCCTCGTCTCCGTGCAGAAGAAGAGGCACTGCATGTTCAAGTGAAATCTTTCCCTGGGAAACCTGATCAAACACCTGATGCTGCGGATGGAGCTTTTGGAATTTTCGCCAAAATGCAGAAAGGATTGCTCGTTCCCTCGCGGGATGCGGCTGTTTCAAGCCATGCAAAATGTGCATACACGAATTGCGCAGGAAAAAATGAAACCAGTCTCGAATCTTCAACATAGGGATGTGAGGCAGAGACCTAAGATGTGACCTGTGTACTTTGAGCGCTAAGCCAAACTTGTTGACTAGGACTCGTTTGCAATCCCGTTCGGAGTTCTCCAAACTACAGCGTGCAACTTCTAACAGCCCACCGGATTTGGCTGCAACCCTTTCCCCAACATCGGCCACGAAATCCCTTGCTGCAGCCACCGCTGAATTGCACGATGCCTCGGCCAATCACACAGGTTTTTTTGAGAATGTAGGTGCCAGGGAGTGGGAAATTTTCTGTCGTGAAATAAAATTTCTTGCCACCTACAATTTAGATTCTATATAGAGGAAGGGAGTGTGGGCTTCTGCAAATTAAGAAAAGCTCTTTCTCCCACAGCCATCTCAATGCAGCGGACTTTTCTTTTGTAAACTGACGGTGCGCTTGCGATGCGTGTTTTTGTCACCCATGCAGCTAGAGAACGTTGCATCTATTTGTTCATGGGTTTTGACCGAACCTGTAGTGCTAGTGCACCCTTCGGCTTGACCGGTGGTGGATATTTAAAAGATTTGTACACAACATAAGTGCTGTATCGGCTTTCACTGTCATCCAAGGAGTCAGATGGCGCCATCACCGTGTCGCCTCCAGCTTTGACATTCCGGCAGCCTGGCTTACCTTTGTGGGGCCAGGGGGAAGATGCGAAAGAAGATGTTCGCAAACATGAACATTGAAATACAACATCACACATGTTCACTCATGAATACATCATACCCATACCAAAAAAATGCTGCAAAGACAAGATGCATTTGAAGACGTCAATGAGACTAGCTTCCAGCATCGCAGGGCCGCAACATTCAACTGATTGAAACAGTATCACCATCTTGTCCCAACCCGGTTTGCAGTCGAACTTGTACCCGTACAAATGGTTTTCCCACCGCCACACTGGGTTGTGGGTATACCCAACCTTGAATATTAATGGTCCATGTTTGGCAAAAAGAGTCTCCATCGCTGACTTTGAATGCCGAAGAACGATCCCTGCTGTGGCCCCTTCTGGGGGAAGCATATACTCCAGAAAGTTAACACCGTCAGAAACTCCTGATGGAATGCATCCAGAGTAAATCAATTCCTTGAAGGGCTTGGTAACTGACCCAACTGATGCAGAAGATAATTTCCTGAAACTTGATACGTCAGCCGCTGTTGAAGCATTGCTGCTGCAGCCAGCATTCTCAGGTTTGGCTTCCTGCTGGTGAAAACGGTTCTTTGGACTTCGGCTTCTCGGCCATGGGAAAGGTCTCAAACTGTCCTGGATTGGCACTGGGCTACATAGCTCAAGGATATGGATTTGGCATGTTTTTGGAAATGCAATAAAAGCAGCTTCCAACCCCTAAAAATATATAATATGGAACAACCATAAATATATAATCATCACAAAGAAATCTGCAGCGCTTGTTATGCACCAAGGCTCATCACGGTGACATGTAAAAAGATCCCACAACTCTTCTTCGGGACTTTCATCACTCATAACATGTTGTGAAAGCTACACTCAAATTTTCACATGGAGCGGCTTGAACATAGAGGCTTCAGATGAAAGGTTGGAGGCAACTTCTCACATGTTGCAGAGCAGCTGCTGGTTCCGATTGGTTTCCTGCTGTCAGGTTGAGTTCCCCGGCACCATCTCCGATCCGCTTGGAAAAGCCTTTCACCACGTTGCCTGGCTTGGGACCTGGCAGCGCCGGATATGGCACCCCATAAAAAAGGATAATAAACAATCATTTTTGGTTCCAGAAATCAAATAGCAAAATTAGGACTGAATAAGCGCGTTGAACATATGCAAGCGCATTTTTTTCCATTGTCATGGACTGAAATCCCTGAGATCGGTCATCACTTCTGCATCGCAGAAAAAAGATTGCAGCTTGTCTTGTTGCAATCATTCCCAAATAAGACTAGATGGAATTGCGTGTCCAGTGGCCCCTACGAGGTCTGCTTAGAATCCGAAGTAGTCTAGCAAAGCTTTGAACCACATATGAAAGGTATACATGTGGTGGAATGGTAGAACTAAGATTTGGTTTCCATAGTCACATTTTGACCATGTTCCAACGACCCGTCTATGGAGCAACACGCCAAAACACAGAATTGAACATACTTCCCCAAGATCATTTAAGATCTCAAGCAGTCTTCCCTCTGCGAGGGTGCTTGGTCGGTGGCTTCTTTGCCTCTTCCTGATCATTCCTGTCTGTTTTGTCCTCCTTTTCCTTTTTGTTTTTCTTGTCTTTCTTCTTCTTGTCTTTCTTGGTTGGCTTCGGTTTCTCAGTGCCATCTGCGGTCCCACGCTTGTCGAAGAACTTCTTTTGGTTCCTGGCGTGCTTGTGGGTCACTGGCTCTTAGTTTGAAGGACTACTTGAAATGATAATCTAAATGGTTGAAATGTTTTTTCTCAACATGCCCACATAAACTTTGGGAAAGACAACAAAGATCTTTGGTTTGAGTCAATGTGCTCCAGACCGCTTTGATTTGAGGTTGCACCACGCCTGGTTTTCATCTCTGCCGCAACTGCCTTCGAGCACCTTGCATGCATGGCCGGCGTGACAAACAGCTGAGGGAAGGCTTATCGTGCTATATGGGGTCCAAGGGTTGCTATGACATGTCTCTTGGTCCATTTGAAGTATGTCTTATATGCATGGCATGTGGGATGGATGGAACTGGACATGTTCCAGCGCAACTTGGGCCCCTCACACCAAAGTGGCCACTTTCATTTTGTCCTCGGCCGAATTGTAAAACCTTAGGAGCGGAATGCAACAAAGGCAAAACAATGGAGCACCCAAGGCAGATTGGATAGCAAGCAAATATTCAATTAATATGATATACATCGATCGATCCTATAGCTTTTATGCCGATCCCATCTCTCGCAAAGATATGGATTAATTCACCAAGGCTGTGCACATGGAATTTTGGATAAGCAACTTCTCAGTGATGAATCCCTGAGCCTCTCCATCGGCCCAAATTTCCTGACACCCATCATATTCGGTGTCAAGGCTGGCAATTTGCTGCTTCAGCTGGTTGACCGACCTAGGCAAATTGGAATGTGGGCTGGGTATGTGTGCGTTTGTTCAGCAGCATGGCGGTGATTTACAGCATTTCTTTTTTTTGAATAGGATGGCTAAGGGAAAAACGCCTTAACTCCGTCATCATCATCAGCATCATACTTCGTTTTGAGCTCTTTCACAAGACTGCGAAGTTTCCCGGTTTTGGTCATGAGGTTCTCCATGAACTTCTTGAAGCGGTCTTTGGTCTAGCAGGGGTAAGTTGCAAGAAGATTCCTGGTTAATCTTTTACAGGCATAAACCACATCAATGGTGTATATACAGTAACATGGTGCAAGGTCATCAAGCCTGGCCATATTTGGATTCCATATTGGGCCCCAAGGTCTTCCCCAAACTGGTCTCGGCAGATTGTCGGGCACTGGTCGCGTCACCACCCTTGAACATGTCGCCGTACTTGAACACGGGATCACCATCAGCCTAACAGTGGGAAATGTGGTGAACCATCATATATCTGCACTGAATTCACAAGCAACAGATTTAGATCCTGAATGACGTGCAAATTATGAATAGCAGGCCTTTGACTGCCTTTCATGGATCTCTTCGAAAGATGCCGATTCCTGGCGTTTCCCTGACTCCTTCACTATGATCCAGAACTCCTCCGAATGGTCGTACAAGTTGTGCCTCTGTGGCAGGGCTTTTGAACACGTAAGTTGACTGGTTATACTGGGATCAAGTGCATGATCAAAGTCAAAGTGTTTTGATTCAGTGGGATTGGTTCTATCTAGAATTCATGCATCCATGCCTTGATACAACCATGCACATATTAATTGAATCACTGCTGCGTAGATTAGCCTTGGCATGCTTTGCAGGTAAGAAGGTCGAGCCTGAAGTGGGATTCTCCAAGTGCCTTGCATCGTGCCTTGGCCCCATCGATCTTGGGCCTGGGCAGCGTGAACAAATCAGTAATTCTGGGTCTTGGGTATAAGAGCCGATATTCTTGATTTTGTCCGTGGTGGAAGATTGAACTGGGACTAGTGCTTTGACCACTTGAGATCCGTTTTCATCTCCTCCTCGGAGAACCAACCCTCTTCGAGGGTTAATTCCACCAGCTGCTTCTTCTTCACTAAGATCTTCAATTGGTTCACAAAAGCATCCTAGGACGATGCATGCGGGATTCATTTGGTTCAACATCAGAATATAGGGCAAGTCGCAAAATGAAAATCCAAATGAGTGATGTAAGGATATACCCCAAAACTATCAAACCACTTTTTCAAAACAACATTGGTACATCATAATTTCGAGACATCACCAAAGACCAACATACAGTTGAGAAAGCTACGTTGCCATGACGTGCAGCCAAATATCTTCTTGGAAATTGAGGTGAGAGAATAGATCTGCTATGGCGTTTTTGTTTCCTTTGCTCCATTGTTCTTTCACAAAGTCAGGGGCTTCTCGGTCAGTACGCTTGGACTTGGGCTTAACCCATCTGATAAGTCTTCCTTTGGCTGCATTGCGTAGACGAATCTGCCCAGGATTGCACCATCATCAAGAGAAATGCTCGGTATGTAGTTGATTGCAACAAGTATTATACTTGCAGTGTATTCAGTAATTATGCATGCATGCTTATATACTATTCTTGAGGACATATGGAATTATGTAAAATATCAAACCTGATCAGACCCGCCTTGCGTGTGAGTTGCACGGCAGAATCTCCATCAGGCTTCTTTGCAAGAGTTTCCGGCTCGCTTGGAACCTCGGCCTCAACCTGTGCTGGCTTGGTAGTTGGGCCAGCGGGGACAATAGCATTTTGCGCTTCCTCAACTTTGGGGACGGTGCTGTCGGAGCGGGCTGGTGTTGCCACTGGGGGGACGGCTGAGCTAGCAAGAAGCACATCTTCAAGGCTCACCTGAGCAAACTAGAAGTCACCAGAATACAACTATAGCTGTTGAAGTAGCTGTTTCTGGCTCACTTCCTTGATCTCATCTGCAAGGTTATATAGGAGTAACTCCCGAAGCACCTTCTTGTTGGCCATGATCTCGTCTTCAGAAGCCTGAAAATTCGTAAAATGAGCGAGCATGGTTTGGGTGAAGGTATCATGTTTCAGGGCTTTTAAATCTTTGGGGGAGAAAGAGAGAGAGAGAGAGAGAGAGAGAGAAAGCAACGGATCCAGCAGTTCCACTTGTGTTTGTCCAACTATATCTTAACATTTATATGGTTTCAATCTTATATAGATCGAATCTATATATCTTGTGTCAACTATATAGACGATTTGAACCATACCAACTCTCCAACGCTCGATGCCAAGGATGTGGCTGGCAACGTCTCTGCATTTGCAAGGTTCTCCAGGTGTTCCACCTCAAGCAGCATGGCAGCAGCTGTCGGTTTAAGGTTGGGGTGGGGTTGTCTGAGGTTTTGACAACTGGTGTCTTGGGCTGTTGGGAACCAAGAACTTGTTCAGCATCGATTTGGTGTTGCAAATCCTCACAGTTTGAAAAATCAATTCAACTGAAAAATTAATTGAGGTTGTGGCATGATCCTAGTGAGTTCCAAAATGTCCAAACTGATGAATCAAGTCGACAAAGAATGAAATCTAAATGGTCCTGAATGTCTCTCAGCAATTTCTGCTCTTCAGAACAAAGATCCAAATAGGCCACACCATCTTGGAGTGTAGCACAGCTGGACCCCAAGGTAACCTGTGATCCCGCCATCGTAGGGACCGTATGCTTCTAGGAATCCTATCACACAAGTTTCCTTTGGGCCAGCAAGTATGGTCAAATTTCCAATTATAAATGCTGAGAATGTTTTGCCGCTCGGTTAGTTTCGACACTTTCTCCACTTTCTCAAGTCGAATAAGCGACACAGTCCGATCTCAAAGACAAAAGGATGTTCTTTTGTTCCACATCTGGTTCGCTGTCGCAAGTTCATCAGATTGGCTCTGACGTTGCGAATTCCCTGAATTTAAGTCGCAGCGGGCATCTCCAGCTACAACCCAAGTGCAATCCAAGGTTGGAAAAGATATCCAAAAATGAGGCATCCGCGGGGTGGCTCGAACCCATTAAAAAAAAATGGGTTAGTATGGGTAAAATATGGGTTTAGTATGGGTTCAGTACGGGTTTGGAAAAACCGGGGTTTTGTCGAAAAACCCATATTTTTACACGAAAATAATGGGTTGATATGGGTATAGAATGGGTCGAGTATGGGTTCAATACGGGTTTAGTCCAAACCCTTTATTTTTTTCCCAAAATCCCAAAAATATTGATTAAGGTTCAATATTTTCAGAACACATGTGTCTTAGCAACTTTGCCCCATTGGAAATCATCATTCGAGCCTAGCTGGCATCAAATGCTGCCATTCTGCAGGGATGTGAAGCTTTTTGCTTCGTCTCAAGTAATTATAGACAGATTTTAAATCTACTTGGCGCCAAATCTCTGAATCACTCATTTTCAGCTTGCCAAAGGTTTCGATTGCTGGAGGAACAACAGTTGGCAATTCGGGTTGACCCTGTCGTGTGGCTTTCATCTCCTCCAACATGTCACAGAACTCCCGGGCGAACGGTATCGGGTAAATCCTGAGGAGTGTTGGCATGAAGGGGCAACATGTACTTGTGGCTGCATGCATGCACAAACTGCCCAGATTTATATATATCAAGTCCTGAACCTACAATAGCAGGGATCCACTACCAAAGATTTATGATTTGATTGCCGCAGAAACCGACTTTTCATCCACTACTATTGGTTATATACTAGGTACCTTTGCAATGTTGTATTAGCCGAGGGTCTCCGTGGCCTTCAACTTAGCTGTGCCCTTATACCGAGCACGGCCTGTGCCATCAGTATAATGGGAAACAGTTTCCACCCGTTTGCCCTTGGCCTTCCAGCCCTGCAAAACACCTTTGTTGATCTTGTGAATTGTTGGTGAGTTGCTATAGGCATAGTGTCGTTTTGGTGTGGGACTTTTGAAATGTCCCATCCACCACTTGACGACTTGCACCTAAGCGCCACAAGCAGGAAATCCCACCGAAGTAAGGTTAAGGACGCCATTTGACTCATCACTTTTGGATATAAAACATATATCGACACATTTGCTGTAAAAGAGAATGGGGCTCCGACGGAGGTTGCGCCTCCGCAATCAAAAATTGCTTTCATGGTCTCCCGGAATGCCGGATAGTACTCCGTCACTGCCCCAGATGGTTGCTCTAGGGACCAAACTCCGCCGAGACAAGTGGCTAGGGCCACCAACAAACAACTCCTGGGATGCAATGTATACGTCAATCCCGGAAGGTTAAACACTCTATATGAGTATAACGGGTGATCCCGAACAATTATCATATCGGAATTGCCGACATCTATATATTTTGAATATATAACATACAGCAAATGCTTGTTCATCTCGGGTTGCCACATGTTATACCTGGTTCCGGTCCTTTCCAACAGTAGGTTTCCCAAAGCTACGCTTGGGTAGATCTCATATCCAATCGATGCGCAAATTGAGCGCCGAGAGGTTCCAACGTTCATCTTACACATCGATGAACACTTCAAGCCAATGTGGCACCCAAAGTCGCTCACCACAGCACGTAGAAGGCATAATGTAGCAAGCCTTAGGAGCTTACTTTGGAATTCACATGCTTATATATGTTCTTTCCCTTTTACATCCCCCGCAAGAAGAAGGCAATCTATGCATGCATATATTAGACCCAAGAAACGCGAATCCCGATGGGTCAGCCAAGTCCATAAAATTCGATCGTCTAAAATCTGGACGTTGGTTATCAATGAGATCAAAGCGGGCTGTGTGGTACTGAGCCGACCTCATCACCAATGTCAGGTTCCCGGTACCTGCGAAGTACTCCATCCATGTGTATTCCTGGCCAAGGTGTGGAAGCGGCAACAATGGGTCGGGAATGGGAAGGGATCAGAAAAGCCACAACAAAGGAAAAAGCCTCAAGGATGGGGTATCTTTTTGCCTGTTTTGGGCTTTTATGGTATTGGAAGCTGATAGGAAAATTTCAACTTAAGATACCATTGGGCCATTGGCACACCCGGATCCGAAATATATCATTATCACCTAGGGTGGTTTGTCCAGCCTCAGCAGTGGAATAAGACCAAAGCAGCAAGAGAATCACCATGACATATTCCTGCGGGCTGCGCTGGGAAGGAAACCATCGAGTATATGTATATATTGGTTCCAGTTCCTTTTCTTTTTTAAGAAGGTACACCGACATATGCATTGAACATGTTTGCACATATTCAACAAGTAAAGTTGGTCTACAATATACAACATTGAAATCAAAACTCCTTGCAGACCCGCAGACGCCACAATCGCCATACCAATGCATCAAGGTCCATCATGGCGAGATCTTCAAAGAGATTTGAGTTTCAAGCTTTATGGAGAAGAACAATGATCGAAGCATTAACATATCATAATATATGACATATAGCGGTGACATAAATGCAAATTAATGCATTCGTACTACATATATTAGCTTTTTCAGAGTTCTGGCACCCTTTGTGTTTCCAAAGCCCTGCGCACACAGAGTGGAATGGCTGCGATCCCAAATCTAGAACCTGACGGACCCGCATCCATTGTATCATCTTCACTGTGTTCCCACAACCCCGGATCCACGATCAACATCAAACCCTTTTAAACATGTCTGGGTTTACGTTTTTTCTTCAAGTTCTCTACTCTCACTTGCCACAGGTTGTTGCGCCTCACCTGCTTTCGCCACTGGCCCAACCTCAGGACCGGCGCCGGTGGAAGGGTCACAGAGGATGTTTCCGGTGTCATTGTAAACGTTTTTTGAAATCCAACTTTTCAGAATCCAATTTCAGAATGGTTAGATCAGAATGGATCATATTGTAGGTTTGACTTGGATCTGCATTTGATTACCCGGAATTGTTTCCGCAACCTGTTGGAAGCATTTTTTTCTCCAGAGAGCGTCATCCTGAATCACCACGCCTTGGCTTAGTGTTAGAGATGTCATCGGCTCTGCGGGGCTCGTCTCCCAAGGGCTTCTTATGAACATGATAGATTTTCGACTGTATATGGGTTTGATTTGCCAAACACATGGGCCAACAAATCCGTTGGTATACGATTGAACTGTTCTGCTTCGAAGGCCATGGGAGACTTGTTCAATGCTTGGTCGGTGACATCCCGTTGGAATATCGGAACTCTATAATGAAGGCAACTTCAATGTGCACTGCGTCACATCAGATCTCAATTTCCAACTGTGAAAACATGAAAAGAAATGCACATAGCAATCTCAAAATGTCGGTTGTACATATCTATAAATTTGATGTAGTTTTCTTCCAGGAGTAGGTCTACTTCCCAGTTGCCTTGTTTGGCTGGAAGTGCCACCTGCTAAGCGCTAACCACACTTTTTGTGTGTTTTCCCAAATGTATAAAGCAAGATGATTACACCTTGCAACCCCAACACACACAGTGTAGAGCACGATGCCTATGTAGCACATGAGATTTTCATCCCCTTATGGCCTCAGCGGCAAAAATGTTCACAGCATCAGTGAGCGCCTCCTTGGTTAGACCCAGTCTGTGCATGACGGTCGTGTTCTCTTTGATCTTTACCTCGTCGTCGTCATGGATATCCACGAACAGTGCCTGAGCTGAACAGCAAACAAAACTCACAAGAAAACATATATGCAATTAAGTTCTAAGTTTCAATGTGCGTGCCTTTTGATGCCTTTTGAAAAAGGATAACTGTATAGCTTCAAAAGAAAAACACAACACCTCATGTTTTGAATTCTTGGTCTTTTTGCATTTGCTGCTCGACAACAAAAAATGCACCCACATGGTATGTACAGCAAAGTGGAACAATTGCTTAGTTCATATATATGCATGTGCATGTTTTCTGATTGTACATCCAAAAAGTGAAAAGACAAGTTACAACCACCTCGGCTGCTTTGAGCGCAGCTGCCATCAAGTACTTTTTGTCACAGGTGTCAGGAGGAGGTCGAAAGTAAGCAAAGTCTACTTTTTGCTTCCTGTGGTGAACCCCCGTAGCACCCCTTGTCCAGTAGACATTCAACCTGCATGACCTGCCTTCCGTCAACCTTCCTCGCATCAAAAGCTGCGCCGATTTCTCATCATAATCCTTCCATGCAGACATGAAGTTCTTGATCATTGCCACAATTCTTGCCTTTGCTGATGTCATGTCTCCGTCCAGTCCTGCAGGCTCGGGCTGGGGAGGTTGGGGAGGCTGCGGAGGTTGTGGATGCGGGGTGCTGTCTCTGGATCTCTCCGGGGTGCTGTCCTGCTCTGGGCGGGCTGCTGCATCGGCTGCTGCATGTGCTGCTGCATTGCGTGCTTTGGTTTTCTTTCTTTTCCCTCCAAGCCTGTTGGCCTCACCATTGCGCTTTCCCTTGGCATTCTTTCTTTTTCCAGTACCGTGGCCAGTTGATTTCACCTCATTGTTCTCAACATCCGCCTTCTCTCTAGCAGACTTGGGTTTCTTCCTTTGGTCAGTCTCGGTCAATTCCTTAGACTTGCTTGTGTTCTGTTTCTTTCCATCCTTCTTCTCAGCCTTTGGCACTTTGACTCTCTTTGACTTTGCTGTCTTGCTTGAACCACTTGGCTGTTGCTGTTGCGGCTGGTTTTCTAGCTCATATGCAGCACATTGATGCTCCCAGTAGGCGACACTATCCCAAGCCCATGCTTCATGGTCCCAGCTATCATCATACCATCCTTGGGTCCATGCACCATCCGTGCCCCAAGCAGACCAATCATCCTCCTTGGGGACTGTTTTCTTTGTCCTGGGTTTCTTGCTTGGTTTCTCTGTCGCGGGGCATGCTGCTGCTTTGCTCTTGCTTGCCTTTGCAATCTTCGGTTTGTCATCACACTTCTCTTTGCCTCGGCCTTTTCCTCGTCCTTTCCCTTTTCCTCGTCCTCTCCCTTTGGTTCTGCCTCGACCTCTACCATTGTTGTCATCTTCCCCATCCCCTTCCTGCTTTACCCGTTTTGACCTCATCTCCAACTGCTGCTTCCTTGTCGTCGACGCTGGGGCAGGTTCCTGATGCCAGAGTTGAGGGATGGAAAATCAGAGATTTCACAAGAAGTATAAAGGCATGCGTACATACATCAAAATTTGGGAAGCACAGTGTGCGCACACAATATCATGCCAAACTTCACATGCACGTATTGAATGCCAAAAGCATTGTTTTTGAGTAGAGGATTGTGTGCATGCATGTGGTCTGGCCTCACCGCTCTCTGTGAATTCCTCTGGAGCACTCTTCTCCCCAGTAGGTGCATGAATCTTGGGGATTTCTACCCGTGTCTCTTCAGGAATGGTCTCTTCAGGAATGGGGTTTGGATCGGGATGTCCTTTGTTCTGGTACACTTCACGTTTGGCAGTTGCTGAGTGCTCTGGGGTAACCACACATGGCTTCAGTTCTGGTGGTGTTACAGTCATCACATCGATAGGCTGCGTGTCAACCTGATCTGTCGACTTCGCCACGGCTGGTTTGTGTCCAGGTGGTCCTGCAAACATGAGGCGATAAGCAATGATGAGGTAATATTGTTGGCAAGCAGTGGCCAAATATCACCGAAAACTTATGTCTTAAAATTTACACATGGTTCACATTTTACATATGTGGGTTTGTCTTGTCTCATCATGGGCCTGCTGAGAGCGAGCTTGTCGTAGAACTTTCGAGTTGGACGTTTGACGCTTGTGACTTCGACTTTTGAATCCTTGGGTGATATCAACATGAGTGCTCAATTGTGAGATATATGTACTTGGGGTAACATGCGCAGAAGCACCACGAGACCCCTTCACAACGAATATAATTATCTACTTTGGTACAGTCATCCATACATGCAGGTAAAAAGATACCGTTCCAGGACTACTTGCAGACCAAAAGCAAAGCCAACTTTGCCATGAGCTCCTCTTTCTGCTTCAGCAGCGTTGACACTTTACCTTATGATCAGGGCTTGAGGTTCTGTACTCCTGGAGGGATAAGGCTACTATTCATAGAAATTACAAGGGTGCTTTCAACATGGCGACCAAAAAATGCAAACAAAGATACCTGAGTCTCGATTGTCACTTTGCTTTTCTTTGAGTTCACCATCATCTTTGGTCTTTGGGCTGACACTGGAAGGAACACCTGTAGCCTTTACCTCCTCAATGCCTTTCTCCTTTTCACATCCTTCCTTGGAACCCGTTGGTTGTTCACCTACAGGCATGGGACTGCGTACCTTCTCAGCCTGACTGGAAACTATCTTTGGGGTGTCACCACTGCTACCGGGAGCAACTTTCTCCTCAGCTTCTTTGGGGCACACCTCTGGATCAGGGTCGGCCTCGGACTCCTCCTCACTTTCATCACCTTCAGCATCATCGTCGTCATTGCCCGAGTCCTGCAGGATGTGCTTTTTGTTGGATGGGGTTTGCTCTTTTAAGGGTTGGATGTTTACTTGGCATCATAGATAGATCATTTACTTGGCATCATATATATATGCATGCATATTTATATACATTATCACTGGGAAAGTTCGCACAAAACCAAGACGGGTTGGTCCTCTGCAATTTTTGCAGCTTTGCGGGCTGCCAAGCGCTCAGCAATTTTGCGGTTCACCTCGTCCACCACTGCCTGGGACAGTTTTTTGTGCTGTATGCAAAATCTCCTTGCCGAACGTGCCTATCTAATTTCTATATACAATGGATATGCGCATTGTTTTCATTCAACACATGTATATAGAAGTTGTTGCATGGAATTCAGATCAAACATTTGCTTCGACATAAACAGCCCCATGTGACAAGTGTGCAGTCAACCCCACCTGGAGTGAGGAATCGAGCATCAAGCACACCTGTTGAAAAGCGACCACCTTGGATTGGCACAGGCAATATAGGTACAAACGCCAGGATATAATATGTAAAACTTAAAAGCAATCCACACCTTTTTGTGCAACCTTCATGTCCTACCCTCACCTCCTACCCTCACTCCCTACCCTAATTTCCTCACAGCTGGATTGAACATATTTAGGCGAAACAAAACAGGGAAAGCCAACTGGGACAAACGAGGCGCTGAAGACACTTCTTGCCGGCGGCATTTCATTTTGAGGAAAGTGAGATACTTCCTAATCTTCCATGAGATTGCAATGACATCGGGTACGTTCTCCTGGTTGTCGCCTCTCTTGTTCTTGGTGTAGACTGCCTCCACTTCGTCCCGCAAAGTTTCTACACTTGGCAGCGGCCGGATAACTGTCATGCTCATGCGGGTGATGATAGGTTGCAAGACACCAACGTTGCTTAGAACAGACGGGATGTCTTCCCCCTTACCTTCCACCAACAGGTCACCACCATTCCGAAGGCGATCCCTGATCTCCTGGTCTCCGTCCCATTCTAGATGTAAGTTTGAAACATCTAGCACCTCAGTCACCTCATTTTTTGGGCGACCGGCTGACTTCTTCTTGGTGTTGACCGCCATCAGGGCTCCACTTAGCACCACTGTTAGGCTGCTTGAGCTTCAAAGAAGCGCTGGGGAAGCGAGAGTGTATAGCATGATATGTATTCATTGGATGGGATACTTTTTTCGATCAACACCCCAGAGTGGAACATGTTGGGATCGATATAAAATATAGTTTTATTCTCACGACCTCCAAGACTGTTGATTGCAGGACTGAGAATCCCGGCTGGCCAGTGGACGATGAAGTCTTGGCCATGAAAAAGCTGGCGGCATCCGGTGGTTGTTGTCAAGAGACCCCATGCAACCGGCATGAATGTTTGGAAATCATAAGGACATCCATTGATGGATTCCATATCATCTCTTTCTTTTCGTTTCAATGGCATTTTTCCCAAAGCTTTGTTGGGTGATTTGACATATTGGCTATTATTTGCTATTTAGAATGACTACAAAGATCATCTAGGTTATCTTTTATATTAACAGCTATGAGATCCTGTGCAGCACCCCCAGCTGCTTGATCCCAAGCATCTGCTGCGCCTGGGCTTGGAGCAAGGCGATGAAAAGATGGGAAATGTTAGGTACTTACCAAAACCCGGTGTTTTCAAGGGGAACCCTTTTTTTTTAAAGGGTTGGATGTAAAACCCGAGGTTTAGTAGGAAACCCGTTATTTTTAAAGGGTCAGGTAGGTAAAGGTCATTATATGTGTCAAACAGAAAGCCACGCAGAATGTTACAACATATGTCAAATAAAACGCCAGGTAGATTTTCGGAAAAAATGCCCGATAGAGTTCCAAAACAAAATGTCAGATAGAATGCGACTTAGAATTTTCAAAACATGCCAGACAGGATTGCCGAGCGAATGCCAGATACACTTTCAGAATATATGCCAGGGAGAATGCTAGAATCTGTGTCAGATAGAGTGCAAGATAGAATGTCAAAAAAAATGTCACAATATGTTAAAACATAAGGTCAGAACATATGTCATATAAAATGCCAGAACATAAACCAGACAGTTTGTCGGATAGAATGAACTTTGAACTTGGAACTTTGCGCCCGCATGTCCGGTGTCAGCCCATTTAGGGGGTCGGCGAGTGAAACAATTTATTGTACACCTCTATTTTCTTGTTTCTATATGGGTGGTCACTCCTTGCAGCAGCCATCTTGCATAAAATCATCGCGGAAAGCTGACCACCTGGGACCGTCTGCAGCAAGCAAAAACCAATTTCCCAAATTTTTGTATCGGCAAAATGCTTCTAATTTTGGCTCCCAAGTAACGTGAGGTCGAGTCCGAGCAAGCACGCGACGGACCCAATAGTTCGTTGGTAAATTGGCAATGCAAGTTTCCAATGTTGCTGCGCACAAACTTTCGGCCAGGAATTGTTCCATTCGTATGAGATTGTGTGCCAAGGCAGGCTCCGGTCAAGACCTGCCGGCGGTCCAAGAACAGCACGCAACTTCGCGAAATTGTATATCCAATTTACTCAGCTCGGTCTGGTGGATTGCACGGTGGCCTGCCGCAAAACATGCCACTGGTGAAATAGCAGCGTGAAAGCAATGAAGACGTTTACACGTTGATGCATGTTGATTGCATAGAATTTCCCGGTTTGCATAAAATGCCCGTGCTGCCGCTTGCAAGTGAAAATCTGTGTCTGCAGCTAAAAATTTGGAACCTCTAGGGGATAACAAAGATCGCAACCACCTTTGACTTGACGAAGAATCCAAAATTTGCACATGCTCACCCGCAGCTGTTATCAAAAATTGTGTTGCTTGAGCTTCTGTAGTGAGGATATTTGTTTTCGAAACATTTAAGCAAAGACCAACTTCTTTCAAACATTCCACCAGCATGTTTATCAATTCTAATACTTTGTTCGCGGATTCTGCAAAAATCAAAATATCATCAACAAAACGTAAATCAAGTGCTGTAAATGTCGATCGCCGTCTTGCAAATCAATGCCCAAATGGCCGATGCTGTGACCCCACTTCCGCACAGCTTCTTCCAATACGGCGCAGAACAAACGGGGACTCAACACACATCCTTGTCTCACGCCTGCCTTGGTGTCAAACTTGTCGCTGAGATCAAATCCTGATTCTACTTGACAGGTTTGACCAAGGTAAATGGTTTCCAGCGACCAGACCAGGTGGTTTGAAACACCTTGGCGACGGAGTGTTGCCCACAAAGCTTTCCAATTTACCCTCTCGAATGCTTTAGGCAAAGCAACACTGACTATCCACAACGGTTTGTTTGCCTGCAACGTTTTGTCCACGACCAAATTTGCAGGTAACAGGTGTTCTGCGATACGTCGACCAGTTCGAAAACCATGTTGCTCTTCGGGCTGGTGCTTGTCAAGCGAGTCTTTATTTAATATGGTGTAACACCATAGACCATAGAAGCAAATGTCTTATAAAATAACCCGATGTTCGCGATGGGCCGGAAATCGGTAACTTGGGTTGCCCTCGCCTTTTTCGCAAGCATCCTTAAGATTGTCTCGCTCCAACTGTTTGGAAAGTCTCCGTGGAATGGGGCGTGATTGAAGAGGTCCAGTCAACACTAAGAACTCGTCAGGGGCATGATGTAAAAGTTCAGCAACTAAGCGGCCTTATTGGGTTTTAACCGAGCTATCGCTGCTTTGAGTTTTTCTAGCGACATCGGTTCTTCTGACAAAACTGCGGGGGGTGAAGCTTCGCCTATCATCATCGTCAAAAAGTTGTTGAAGCATGAAGGCGAACTCTTGTGTAGATGGTGGTTGATGTATCACCTGCTGTGCCGACTTCAAAGGCCATGCGAGAAGAAATCGTCACTGCATGCGGTCGCCTAGCAAAGTATCAATTTGATTTGTTTTCCATGCTCTCGTTTCTTTGTGTTGACGTTTCCGGATGGTGGGAGTCAACTGCTTTCTCTCCTCGCCACTTGCTGCAACCCTTCTGCGGTGTCTCAACGCCAAAAGCAATGTAGAAGGAACGGATTTGTTGCTGTTACAGGTTCAGTGCCCATATCGTATTCCAGCTGTAAACAAAAAGAATTTGAACATATGAAAATCATTGAAAATCAATTTACCGATTTTCCCGAACAAAATCCCGCAAACAGTCTTGAAAGGGTCGAGGCTCATTGTTTCTATCCAAATTCGGTTTCCAATGTTTCAAATTTTGAAGCTGTCTCGGTCGTTTAAATCGAGGAAGCGCCAGTCGCAGAACACAATGCACACATCGATGGCCCAATCCAATTCCCAAAACAAAATCACACCACGAACCCACATGTACACAACGGAAGTCCGCCAGAATATAGTCAGGCTGTACTCGAGTTCCATCCATGGTCCGCACACATGTCGAACTTTCGCTTGCAGTGGCTGGATCCGTCATCCGGCTTAAAATTTGTAGGCTGTGCTGGATCACCCAGTCTACCAACAACCGGCCACGTTCATTTCTGGGTCTTTCGCGACAACCTCCAATGCAGGCAATATCATCATATACATGTAATTTACCAACACATGCATTGAAATCTCCTTCGGTGATAGGTATGGCAGCATCTTGTTTGCAATTTGTTAACAATAAATCCATCAATGCGCATATTTCTACAACAGCAGTATCTTGGTCCCAACTCGTCGGAAAATAACATGAAAAAACATGCACATACACATCACCAAGTCGAAAAAATGCAAAGCACATAGCCGAGCAGAGTAGGCATGGAATGTCAAAGAGGAAATCTTCCGGCTGAAAGACTTGGACAAAACGATTCCTACCCCTTGGGGAGGCCCATCGCCACTGAAATAATACATCGAATGACCACCCGCCGTTGTAAACGATTCGGACTGCATCAGACGCCATGTTTCACATACGAACAATATATCGAAGTCAAAATCATCCAGTTCTGCCATCAAATGTTGAAAGCGGGCATCACTTCGGATGCTTTGCAAATTCTTCGTCATGACATGCAACTCCAAAAATTCAGCACGTACATCGTCCTCAACATGCAACAAGCTGTAAGGTCCAAAGTTTCTCACGGCTTCTGCGCCAGAAACATTGATTGATGACATTACATCATTGCAAATACACTCCAATGGCCCATGCACTGTTGAAGGCATACATGATGCAGATATATTTTTCACCTTAACTTTTCCCTAGTCCCAGTCTGCCCAGTAGCTGCCCAGAGCATGCCGCACAGCTTCACTGGGGTGAGTTGCCTCCATCCACTGAACACTCAAACCCTTTGAGATCACCGCTACGGTTGATAGTTTTGACGCTCTGCGCGTCATCACCTTGAATATTTTTTTAATTGACAACAACATCTTTGGGGTCATAGGCCTCCACTTCAGTCAAAAATTTCTTCAATTTGCTCACCGCTTTGCAACGGAAACGTTCCTGACTGGATCGGTTTTCAGATGCCCAAAGTTTGTGCCTTTGCATTTCTGCATTTGCCTTCTGTCCGCGGATGAATTTCATGGCTTGTACTCGGGTTTCAAAGTGTGCAAAAGCAATTGGTGGGTCATTGGTTGTGACACGTACCTCCTGGAACCCATGCACATGCTTCATCAAATCACCCACCATGACTTCCACTTCTTCCATGGACTTGTCCGAGAAGTCACCGACCACCACCATAGATTTGTCGATCACTTCCTCCTCGTCATGCACGAACCGTTCTTTCGACAACAGCTCTTCTACATGTGCGAGAAGCTTTGCGAAATCATCATGGTTCGAATTGTTTTCCAAGTGGCTTAACCGTGCCTCAATTTCTTGTCTTTTCACCTCTTCCAGAAAAACATCACGAAGATTGTGTCTACTAAAGCGCCAATGTTTGAAGTGATTTTGTTTTCCATGTCCTCTAAGCTGTTAGCCAGTTCCTCGCGCAGCATGATCCGAAGTGTTTGCACGGCCGCAGGGTTCATCTCTATTTTGCTAACCGCGGCTCTACCCACGTCCACTGTGCCTACTTCCGGTGCTGGTGTTTGCTCTGGAAAGGATGGTTGTGGCACGGGCGCACGCAAAGCAACCTTGGAACGAACTGTAGCCTCTCGATCGGGTGTTCCTTCCTGGGGGCCCCTCTTGCCAGACAGCAGTTCAACCTCCATGTCGGACATCAGAAACTTCGCATATCCTTTTTCAACATCGGAACTTAGATCCTGCCAACTTGCCCTGCGTCCCTTGGACTCTGCCACCGTTTTTGCTTGCTTATATTGTTCATATCTTTCCCATGCTTTGGATCCTGGTGTTTTTGGATTGTCCACTTGAAATTCAATTTTGGTGTCTCCACTTTTCAATTTTTGAATTTGCTCTTGCGAAAGCGGCAACAAACAAAGGAGCGTCGCAACAGGAGCGCCGCCAACACGCCGCCAACACTTGAGCCAAAATGGCTTGAGCCAGACAGACAGAATGCCAGATATAATTTCAGGAAGAATGTCAGAATATATGTCAGATAGAATGGCAGAACTTATGTCAGATAGAACGCCAGATAGAATGTCACATGGAATATATCAAAAACCTTGAAATGAAATGCCATGGTCGGGATCACTCGAAGCAAAGTAATTTTGTTAAAGAGAGCGGTGCCAAATACAAACCAATTTTTTTACGTGATTTACCTATCTTTTGATAGTTTATGTGGTTCATATTCATAATGTGTTTTTCTTAGAGATGAACAGAACAATCAATTACACCATATTATCTTATATTACTTTCATTGCATACCTTAAAGAAGGAACAAAGAAGTCGTCAAACAAATATTCTGGCTTGAGTGAGTGAGTGGTTGCAATATGTTTAAGTTTTTACGTGTCAGTGTTGCCATGATATTGAGGAACAGTAAGGAACATTATGTAAGTTAAGGTCGGTGAACATACATTCAGACAACACATGACCAAATACGGTACAGAAGAAATATTGTATTTCCAGAAACGCGGAAAATTGGGGTCTGTAATTGATACTTTTGCGTTTTGTAATTTTGTAATGATTTCATTAAGTAAGCAATTGGACCGAGGCTTCTTTTGCTCCCCATAGGCCCACTGGAAAACTATAATGCAACCGTATTCCGGAGGGTCTTGGGGATAGCCTGGTCTCGAGTATGGTGTTTCTCTGCCCGCAGACATTGGAGCAGCAATTCGTGTCGCTCACAATATCGGCACATCAGAGAAATAAAATACGAAAGTATAATGCTAAGAGAGACGGGTTCCAACATCACACAACCGGGACAACGCGATACCAACTGTGCTGTAGCCTTGCTCGTCTTGATTCGCCGACAGCAAGACAAACGGACACACCTCCCACCCACTGATCAACTCATGACTTAGCAATTTAAACATATATAAAAACATGTAGCCTTCATTACTGTTGGCGTCACGTTGCGGGAACATTTTGACATTTATTAGCTTATATGAACCTTACCATCGTAGAGCTATGCACACCGGCGGCGCCCCAAGGGTTCCAGTTGTTGCTGCTGCTGTTGTTGCTGTTCTTGCTGGCGTTGCTGGGGCCTGGAAAGCCGTCATCCTGGCTTCCTTGTGCCAATTCTTGAAGGTCTGCGGGACAAAAACTCACACACACACAATTTTCTCATGCGCAACTTTCTCTCACACACGCACAAGTCTCTCACACATGCAACTTTTTCCCACGCAACTTTGTCACACACAACTCTTTCACACAGAGTTCTTCCATACACAATTTTTTTTCACACACCATTTTCACACACAACCCTCCCGCACACACACAACTCTTTCACACACAACTCTCTCACACACAATTGTTTCACACACAACTCTTTCACACACAACTCTCTCACACACAATTGTTTCACACACNCACTGTCATACACAACTCTTCCACACACAACTCTTCCACACACAACTCTCTCACACGCAACTCTATCACACATATCACATAGCTCTCTCATACAACTCTCTCACACACATCCCTCTCACACACACACAGCTGTGTCACACACAACTCTCTCACACACAATTGTTTCACACACACAACTCTTTCACACACAACTCTCTCACACACAATTGTTTCACACACAACTCTTTCACACACAACTCTCTCACACACAATTGTTTCACACACAACTCTTTCACACACAACTCTCTCACACACAATTGTTTCACACACAACTCTCTCATACACTGTCATACACAACTCTTCCACACACAACTCTTCCACACACAACTCTCTCACACGCAACTCTATCACACATATCACATAGCTCTCTCATACAACTCTNCACTGTCATACACAACTCTTCCACACACAACTCTTCCACACACAACTCTCTCACACGCAACTCTATCACACATATCACATAGCTCTCTCATACAACTCTTTCACACACATCCCTGTCACACACACACAGCTGTGTCACACACAACTCTTTCACACAAAACTCTTTCAGGCACGACTCCTTCACACATAACTCTGCCATACACACACACACACGCACACACACACAGCTATTTCACACAATCTGTCTTCCACCATCCCCTTTCTATTCCCTGCCTTTCCCATCCCATCTTCACATCTCTTTTGGTATCTTATTGTACGTATTGGAAGAAGTTGACACGTGGGGCGGTCCTTAATTTTATTATTGACGGTTGGCTTTAGCAATGAACTTTATTTTCTCTGCAGGCTAGATGTTCGTTTGCGTATATGGTATCATGGAATTTGCCCAGGTTGCGGCGATGATTGCTATGGGTGTTGCGGGCATGATATTGCGTTGGTTTGACTTTGCGCATCACCGAATCTGATTTTGCATTTTTGTTTGGTATAGTGCTGACATTTTATTCTGTATCGATTAAGCCTATTGAGCGACGGATAACGACGGCTATTTCATAAACAAAGGGAGTTCATGCTTGACAAAACCGACAAGTTTGGCTCCAGCCTTTTCCGGGGACTTATAAGCGACGGCAATTCAAGTACGCGCGTAATGTTTGCAGACACAGGAACCTGTCGGCACAAGGGTCTCATCCACGTGCTGGATCAAGCGGCATCTGTGTACAAATTACATCGGGTTTTTTGTATGACACACCAATTTTTCTGTGCAATTTTCTAAGGAACAAAAATGCGATTGTCCCAAAGCTGGGTGCCCCTAAATCCACGGTGTCGTTATCACATTCCCGGTCAAATTTATAGCTTTTACGGCGTACCTTGTATTCAATCGCGCCCAGAAATCCCATAGAAATCTGAGTAGCCGCCGCTCAAAACTGCCGACCCAGAAATCGGCGGAGCTGGCCGCCTCAATGCTGCTCTACGTACTGTGAAATTCTGCCATGCTGCAACCAAAGGCGATGAATATCGTCTGGAAGGACCTTTCGTATGAAAGCGCGTGCCGATTTCGCGCATTTTGTGGCTGCTGGTGGTTGTCGCTCTAATGGATTATTTTTGTAGTGTAGCGTTTGGTTTCAAGCTGCGAAGACAATCTGAATCTAAACCTAAACTCTATAATTTTCGTTTATTGCGCGCTCAAAGGGATGAACGTGTGTTCCGCATGAATCGTCAACGGTGTTTTTGACAAACATGATCCTTTGCTTTTTGCTGCAGTTTTGGATCGGGCGTAGTTCAGGATTTGCCTGGCTGCGAATGCTTTTGCCATGTTCCAATTATTCTGTTGCACATCGCGCGATGCAAGACCTCAAGAAACTGATTTTGACAAAGAAATTTTGACTGGTTTCGCCCGTGTGGCTAGAGATGGCTTGCTCCAGTCCCACCCATCCACCATGGCGCGACGAAAACTGGAAGGACATTTGGGTTTGTATTTGCATTTTTCTCCTGAGCATTACCGGGCAAAACGCAAACCAAAGTGGTCAAAACACGAAGTGAAGGTGGTGAGGCCATCTGACCCCGAAGCTTTCAATTTCACAAAGGTCAAAGAAGGAGAAGTGATTAGCACGTTGGACGTGGCCGGAAGATCAATTTCGGCACTTGCCTGTGCATCTCCACTCTTGGTGGGGCACACGCTATTTGTTCCAGATTTGCCGCAATGTTTGCCACAGGGTTTGACAACCGACTTGGTGCTTTGTGGGCTACAGTTGATTGGGCAATCGGCTCGACCAGATTTCCGTGTGATGTTCAATTCTTTGCTCGCCCATGCGACAGTGAACCATTTTCATTTTCACAGCCTCTTCTTGGACTATGCTGGCTTGAAACGCCTTCCAGTTGAAGCAGTCCCAAGATCACGTGTTGGTGGTGATTGTTATGAAGGCAATGTTTGTGCGGAGATCCTAGTGGAAAAGGAATGGTACAGCAGAGCTTTAATTTTGACCGCTGGATCCGCTCCAGGATCTTCCGTGACAGATTTGGAAGCCTTGTCGAACTTTGCTGGCAAAGTGATCCAGGAATTGCAGGACAAGGATATTCCGCACAATGTGATGCTGACCCCGTCGAGGGGATCCAAACCACGACGAGCCTCGGATCGTGACCCTTTTGAGGCTGAAGAAGCGCGGCCTATCGTAGCATCACCCGAGATTTACATTTTTCCAAGGCAATCAGAGCACAAATGCCGAAATGAAGCAGGTGTCAACACAGGCATTTGTGAAATTTCAGGTTTACTCTTCGCACATGATGAGAACCACTTTAAGACCTTGGACGAAACACAAATTTCAGAGATTTTTCATCAAGATGTGTCACTCCCAGAGTCCGACTTTGACAATTTGATCTGCAAAGTCGCTTGGATGTTATCCCGCTGAGCCAAAGGAGCCAAAGGCTCATGCGGCGTGGCGGTGCACATTGAAAATCATTGTGATGAAGATCAATGTGCCAGAAAAAAATATCTTTGCAGTAGATCTGATGTATTGGTATCTTGTGAAATCTTGTGAATCATCAATCCTGAAAGTTCAGCGAAACATTTTTTCCTCCCAGTCTGGCAGACGGAGACTTGCAATCATTGCAATTTATCATGAAGTCATAATAGTATATTTTTTTTTCTCTTCCTTACCTTCTCCTCTATGCTTCCATTGCTTCCACCCTGCCTTCCATCCAGCACAGTTTGAAAGAATCGCACTTGAGTTTCAACATGTTTGGATCTTGCAGCCATAAGAAACCGAGGGACTTCACCTGTGTTCATTAGCTGAGTCTGCACCACCCATCGATCATGGTGATTCTCAATGCGCTCTTCCCCCGCATCTCGGAAGATCATCCAAACCCCAACCACAAGTTGTTGCCAACATGTTTGGAGCTGAGCAAGGCCAGGGGTCACATTGTGACACCGATTTTCGATGATTTTGCACTGCCCTGGTATCTTATGGTATCCAGTTGTTTTTTGTTTGGTTTATCAACTGCAGTGTCTTTGATTTTTTTGTTTTTTTGTATCAAGCCAGATTTTCCCACCACGTCGAGAAAACCCATGTTTGACGATCATTTACTACGGAGATGATTCAAAAATGAATCCACGATGATTTGCTCTCTCTCTCTCTCTATATATATGATTCTATAGTTCCCAGGCATCACCTTTGTTGCAGCTTTGCGCTTTTTGTCAGGAGAAACGCATTGTGATTGTTGGGGGTGGACCTGCTGGAGTTCACATGTCCGCGTGTTTGGCTGCGAAGGGCTACAAAAACGTGACCCTTTTGGAAGCCGAAGCAGAGGTTGGCGGCAAGTCCTTGACGATGTATGACCCAAGTCAGCCTGATGTGCCTCATGAGTTGGGGACGTGCTACATGTCTCCGGGCTACACACTGATTCGGAATCTCTTGGATGAGTATGACAAGGACATGGAATCATGGAATCATGCATGAATCATGGAATACACATGTGAAATGATATTTTTAGCATTTTAACAAAAAAATGATGTTGAATGGGTGCACGATGGAGGATTTTGAAGCAAAATCCACATACTTTGATGTGATTTGAGAGCAGCGTCAGAAGCCTTGAGATACTCAACATGTCCCACAGAACATGTCAATTACGTGTTTTTCTCACCCTATTTTGGGAACCACTCGCAAAGCACAGCCTCAAGGGTTTTTTTTTGGTTGGCATGTGGCACAGGACAACCTTGAGAGCACTTTCGCCAACGAAAAGAAAGGCCGCATGGTGTTTGGCCTCCGACTTTCCGATGAGGACAAGCAGAAGTACACCAAAGGCATGGAGTATTTCGATTGGGTCCTGGAAGAGACGGAGGAGAAAACCACCTCCAGTTGCTGCAGATGCCTGCCCAACAGGGCTCAAAGTGTTCCCATTTTTGCTGCCATGGTGAAGTACAACAAGATTCATGAGAGTATCTTCGGAAAATATCCATATGGCCTGCCTCCCAAGCCAAAAGATTGGAGTAAGATCGACATGACAGCCATGGACTTCTTGAAGAAAAATGGTTTGGAGATCCTTGAGCCTGTCTTTTTGTACAGCCAGCAGGTGCAAGGCTATGGAATCCTGGACAGGATTCCTGCCTTTTATTTGCTCTGGTGGCATCATCCTGATACCATCAATGGAAGTATCCGGGCATCCCTTGGGTCGGATGACATCATCGTGTCCTTGTTGAAGAACGGCTGGCAATCCTTGTGGAAGAAGATGGTCCAAAGGCACAGTGGGGAGGTGAAATACGTGACCGGTGCCTCAGTGACATCCATCAAGCGCACACCCACTGTGGAAGTGAAGTACACCCATGAGGGGGTGGAGAAACAGCTTGAGGCCGGATAAACGAAGTCTTCCTGTTATTAGAGCATGTAAGAACACATCATTCTACATCATTTTACCAATTTTTGCCCCAAGGTTGCTGAATTCAATGGCGTTGCGACACTGTGTAATCTTCATTGTGCAATTTGTTGTAGATGATTGAAGAGAGATGCATCCAAACATATAGATGTTGGTGATAGCACAGATAGATACAGATAGATACAGATAGCTTGATAAGAACATTTCGACCAGCAGGCAGATGTCTTCATCAGTGCCGTTGATTTGTGTCGCTTCCGTCACCTCATTGTGGATTTGGATCCCGAAGAGGACGCTGTTTTCTCCAGGTTGACGGAATCAGTGCTAACAACGACCTTGTACAAGGGAAAGACCACCGAGCATGAACACACCGTAGAGTTCTGGTTTGGAAAGATGGGTCAGTTGAGTTCCTCGGGCGTGGGTCAGTTCTATGGACATCGCAACAGCCGCATGGCAGCCCGGCCGGAACTCCCCAGCGATGGAAGTGAGCTCCGAGTGGCGTATCAATACATGGAGCGACCTTTGGAATCAGGAGATGCCTCCAAACTCCTTCACACCTTAGAGGAGGGCTTGAAAACCTATGCCGGAGAAGAACATGTTGATGTGAAGGTGCAGAAACCATGGCCATACTTCCCTCGTTTTGACGCCAAGGGCTTATCCGAAGGATTGCCCTGGAAGATTTTGCAGTTGCAAGGTCAGAGGAATACGATCTTCATTGGTTCCTCAGTCTGCTTTGAGAGTGCCCTGGACTGTGTGGCATATAACCTGATGCTGTGCAAGAAGATTTGTGCCTAGGCAGATCCAGGGCATGGCGGATGGTGATTCCCCATGGCGGCCCAACCAGTCGCAGCAGAGATCAGCAGAGCTGTTTTGAAGGGCGAGCTCGAGGCTCCGCGAATGGCGGAAACCTGCCATCCGGATGCTATACAGTAGATGAATGTAGATGAGGCAGTGACTTTGCAAACTGCAGAACTGAATGAACTGACGAACCTTGATTTTTCGGACATTTTGCCTGTAGAAACTGTTTTGCCATCTTTTGCGAAAAAACAGCGCTGAACGTGACAATACGTGACTCATGCGACTCATTGGCATTTGGACCAGGACCAACATTCACGGTTGAATTTGAGCTCAGCACATTTGCAGATCACAGTTGCCTGCAGCACATTTTTGGGGCGAGAGGCAGCAACCACTGCAGCCAATTTTCAGATGGCAGCTTTTACAGCTGTGACGGCTGTGACGGTCGGGGGCCTGATGGTGACTCGGTCGTCACTTAAAATGTCCACAGCTGCGACGTTTTTTTTGCCAAGGTGCCCAGATTGAGGCGCGGCTTCTGTATCCTCAATATGCCACAGTCAGATACAATGACTTGTAATAACAAGTTAGACAAGTCATATGTCTTGATTAGACAATTCAATGAGATACAATGAGTTAATGTTAATTGCAGTACGTTTGCTGTCAGCATTTTTTCCCCAGTTTCGCAGGCCTACTCTGGCTGCGCCAGTAGTATCGACTTCTCACAAGGCCCAATGCAAATCGATGGGAGTGCAAGAGGCACCGCACCAGGTGTGTTCCCATACCCTCCCCACAGTTATCTAAGTGGCCAGCTCCAGTCCTTAATTCATATTTTCTCATTGTATTTGTTTTGGGGCCTGCCGCAAACTAAAGCGAATTTCAAGTGGTTGGGATGTTTTGGAATTCTGTGATTGATGTCAGTCAGTTCCAAAAATCAACTCATTGCTTCGCTCGGCCTGTGAGGCACCAGCTGCTAGCAAGCCGGAAATCTTCGCGCAAAGGTGGATGGATGGTGGATTTCAATTGGGGACCCATGGTGTTCCAATGCCGGCAACGGAAAATCCATCAGGTGTATATTTACAAAGATAGATAGGAAGATAGGAAGATAGAAATATTAGATTAGACGACTAGATTAGATTAGATTAGATTAGATTAGATTAGATTAGATTAGATTAGATTAGATTAGATTAGATTAGATTAAATAGATGATAGACATCGAATTACGGCATACAGTCAAACACGGAGACGATTTATATCCCTACCAATTACTACCAATTATCCAGAAATGGGTGGAAATCCCATTGCCAAACCTTTGAAACCAGTTGGAGAAGATGTTGGAAGTCTTGCCAACTGTCCCTGGCAAGGCTTGGGCTGATGGGTATCTGAGCCGCACATAGACATGACGTCCCTAAAAGCTGTTGATGGCGATTCGGCAATTCTGCACCAAAGGAATTGTTGGAAAACTTGGGAAAACCAAGCAGCATTTGGCAGGAAAAAACATGGAAACACCCGAGAAAAACCGAGAATTTCTGATATTTTCTGAGTGTTTTGGCTGCTTCGCCCATCTTCCATCAACTTCAATCAGCTTACATCAAGGCCTGGGCCTGCTGGCTGGCTTCCATGCGGCAAGACGGCCGGAGGGCAGAGTGATTGCACCGGCCTCAGTCGATGTTTCGCGAGGGAAATTCGTGGGAACCCTTTTTTTGGTTTGCCCATTCTATAAGTCTATAAGTCTATAAGTCTATTAAATATAAGTCTATAATATTCTATAATAGTGAATAATATATATATATATATAATTGTATATATACATTAATGGTCTATTGTGTACGGGGCACTTTTGAGAAGAATGTAGTTGCGGACCATTTGACCCTGGGCATTTTGGTGGCTTTGAGGTCAGAGGCCGGAACTACGAGAAAAACATCAGAGGCAAAAAGGGGTCCAGCTCTTAGAGAACCATTTTTTCTCTCCTCCACCGAGGTCAACATGTTCAACTTGCTCAACATGCTGAGTTTCATGTCGATTCCCATAGGATGACTTGAGAACTTGAGGCCTGCAGAGAGAAAGCAGGCCATCAGACCTGCATCTGGAGAAGATATGAAAAGATGAAGCAGATCGCAGGAAGGTTACCGTATGTTACCATCTACCAATGACCATCGCAGCCAGCATGGATTCGGACAGGCAAAGATCACGGCAAAGCACTTGAGGCTTGAGATGGGGTGTTGGAGAAGATGAGTAGTTGCATGGCTGCAACATTTTGACCGTAAATGATGGGTTATCAGCTGTTTATTTTCAGTTCAAACACTCTGAATTCACCGCAAGAATATCACCATCCAAACACTCTGGGTTATCAAGTGCGGGGTTCTACTGCATGCCGTCCAGCTGGTATGATTTTGGGCGGCCTGCAGGATGATCGTGCTGGCCGTAAAGGACGGAGGTCCCGACCCAACCACGAATAGTATGTTGAGTCGTTACATCAAGGCTGGCCACTGCACTCCTTGGCTTGATTCTGATAGCGGCTGCTATAGACTGCTCCAGATCTTCGTTTTCAATTTCAAGCACGGTAGCTATGGGTCAAAATGATCAACCACCCAAAATATGGAGGATTCACTACTGGAACATCTAGGAAGCGTTGCTTTCGTAGCCCTGTTTTGGGAGGTTTCAGCAGGTGGTCTAGGTGGCAGCGGACTCTGCAGGCTGCTCTGAAGGACAACCTGCCAAAGGACACCATCGATCGCCGGATCAAAGCCTTTACGGCCTCGTCAGCGACCGAGGGACAGATGGGTTAAATTTGCTGGTGAAGATCTGTTGACACATGGATGGTATAGATGGACTATCATGAACTTACACTGTATCTGAAGGTTGAGGTGCCGATTGAGCATCCCAATAGGTAATTCTGAGCTGAGTAGTGGATCAGTTTGCCAAGGATGTGTCAGGATGCAGTGCGATGTATCTTCCCTCCATAGGCAGTGACTTGTCCCTGCAGCCAATGATGGCTTCAGATGCCGGACCGGCAGCGATGGAGAGCATGAAACTTCAGGCCTAAGAGATATATTGCCAGCTGCAAATGCACTGCAACCATTTCGAAATATGTCAATTCATGTCACTTGGTGGTTTCGAATGTACACCAGAGAGGAGGTTCACTAAAATGCCAAAACCAAGTGATGTTCCATGGGACAGGGTGACCTGATGGCGATGGAGAGAGAGAACTGATGTTCCATCTCCACCCCTCCACTGGATTTGCTGAGCCATTCTTGGCACATAGGAAGCCCCTAGGAATCTGTCATGGCAGGGCACTGGAGGGCCATGGCCATAGCCATGGCGGCAATGGCGGCAATGGCCGACACCAGGATTCGAAGGAACAAAGCCATCCACCAGTTGGGCCTGACCAACAACTGGCAAGGACCCAAGAAATACCGGATACCAAAAGGTATTGAAAGGTCGCCTGAACTCCTCAATATGAGACATAAATAGACATAATGGAATAATGGTGTGATCATCCTGGACCAGGAACACAAGGATATTCGGCAACACACGTTGAGGACATCATTCAAAGTAGGCGATGAACACAAACATTGCAACTTCATGGTTTAAGAGCGGATGGTACTGGAAGGAGCTGTGTCAATGTTGGGAAGCATGACTGCAAGCTCCATGCAGCCTGATGTCTTCAGCCCCTAGGTTGCAAGGTATAGGCATTGAACACGAACATCAGGTGAAGCAGCACACGGAGAACCACTGAGTCAAACCTTTCTAACTTATTCCGGTCAGTGCGATTTAGCAACTAGAAGTCCCAATAACTCTTCGACATATGATTGCGTTCGTTTTTCATGCTTGATTGAGACATTGAGACATTGGGTGGATGTATGGAATATTAATATGATATGGAGTAGTTCTGATGGAAACATATTGAAACAACATGAAACAGTGGTTGGATGGTCCAAGATGGTCCAAGTGTGGCCCAACTGCGTCCTGCTGATCTCAGGCTTCTCTGCGCTGAATTTTTGCCGCTGGGATCATGCCACGCTTCTGCTTCGAAGCAGCCCATCACAGGCAGAGGGAGTGGTGAAACCCGCCGGTGAAGTGTGGAATCAAATGCCCAGGTTTCCCCAGGTTTCCCCAGGTTTCCCCAGGTTTCCCCAGGTTTCCCCAGGTTTCCCCAGGTTTCCCCAGGTTTCCCCAGGTTTCCCCAGGGTTTCCCCAGGTTTCCTGGGTTTGAATTCAAAGCTAGGAATCAATGATAATCAATGGACACTTCGCCATTTGTAGATGTGTGACATACCGACATACATGATGACATACATGATGCTGTGCCGTTTATGCGCCCACTACTCAGAAAAAAAACAGGACTGCGGCGGATTTTCCATGGCCATGTTGGCTTGCTGTAGGGGATTTGCATGACTTTTGCATGCTGATCCTTGGCTTAGGTGACTTTCAATGCCGCTGGTGGTGCCTGTGGCAGAGACAACGTTTGGCCCATGGCAGCGCAGCTTTTTCAAGAGCTTGGCGAGGCCTTTTGCCTTTTTTAAACATGTAAAAGCGTCAAAACATGCGCAGCCGACACATCTTGCAGCAGTATTGATGCATAAGCAGCTGTTCCAATTTAAACAGAATTCAATAAATCTGTTGTCAGACTAGGCCCTCCTGGAAGCAAGTGCCATAAGTTTTGGCATGGCGATGGGGAGCGTTGGTGAACACCACTGGCGCGGAGCCTTCCAAGTTTTGAACGACCTGCGAGCTGTTGGGCAGCCCAACCAGCTGCCTGGCTCGATGTCCTTGTGGTCAGATGCGGTCAGTTTGTTGGAACCAATTTGGATCAACTTGGAAAAGAAGGGGCAACCCACAATTCATCACATCAATCAAAATGTCATTGACAACGACAGACATCGATTCTGAATTGTGATGGATTCTTTGGGATGCCATGCCCGGCTGCCAGACCCCAAATACAGATTTTTTCCATGGTTTCTGGGCCATCGGCTTGGCCAAAACCGAACCCTTGAGGATTCTCATGGGCAAAGCCGCCGCCTGCTGCGAGATACATGGATTGTGGAAATTGGCCTTGGGTTTATTGACGGACACTTCAGGGATTTGATGAAGAATTTACTGTGGCTTCAGTGGCTTCAGGTGTTTGGTATGCTCTTTAATTACTTGCCATCCTTCTGAGGGATGCTAGATTTAGAATAGCCAAACATTGAGGCTAAGACAAGATAGACAAGGATCCTGTAGGGTATTCCCACCAGGAGATGGCTGATGTCCAGTTGAAGATCAACCAGATCATTACCAGCACCGTGCTTTCCGTGCCCTGGTCATTTTTAGGCGCCACCCACAAAGATGGAGCAATATTCCAAATGATCCTTTCTATGCAGCTGCCTGCTTGAAGATGCTCAATCTGTTTTTGATGCCTTGGTTACCTTGGTTCATTTCTGCTACTGCGTTTTGAGGCAAACAAGTACGTAGTATAAGAGCGAAAAAAACATGATAATATCAACGTCTTCCTGCCGTTTCCTTTTGACCTATACGCCATGTCACATGGTGATGCATATTCGCTGCTGATGTTTGCTGATGGTCGATGGTTCATGATGTTCATGGTCGATGATTGCTGCTGGTAACTGTCGTTCCAGTATACCGTGCTGCTTAAAAAGTGGGTAGATTGCCCATATGGGGGGATGGTCACCAACTCATTGCAACTCATTATGTAATAGGATTTTATCTACCATGTTTTTTTTTCTTCAGGATTCCCATGATGACATCATTGGTGAGTGATGTTCAGGGAGTTGAAGCATCCACATCAAACTGAGGTGCTTGAAAAAACCAGCAGTTGGTCCCAGGCCCTTGGACTTTTCCAGCCGCAAGAGGCAGATCTCATCAGCCGCTTGGACCTTTCAACTTTTTCCACCGGGGTGTTTTCTGGGGAACCCACCGATGATCCACATGTTTCCACCGATCTCAGTGGATTCTGCTTGCGCAGTTTTTCAGGCTTCAGTACAGCAATCCGCGCAGCGGGCCAGAAGACTTCCAAGCGACTTGGCCTGGCTGAATCATGGGGATATGCAGAGTTTCCAAATATGCCAAAGTGGGAGGCATGACATGGCATGACATTAGGATGTGATGATTGTGATGTAGCCAACATCAATGTTCTCGACCTTGCCATACCACATCATGCAACCCTTGGCTTGAAACGAAGCGCTGGCAGGTGGAACTTGGCACAGACCTTTCTGCAACTTATGCAGCAGCGATCTTTGAAACCCAATATGGTGAGCTATGGTTCCTTAGATTTGATGAATTTGATGCTTCAGATCTGCTTGGTATGTCACAACGTATTTTTTACCTGATGGAAAGTTGGAATCACCTCGCAGTGACCTGACTGGTGTTTTTTTCCTTCAGGCTAGTTTAAAAAAACATGATTTGCCTTGGTCCTGTCATCTCAAAAAGCAATAAAAAGCGAAATCATCCTGATGAAACTCAGGTGCAGCCATCACTGCTTGTGAGAAATCCTGCCATTGGCGTGTTGCCTTGGCGATTTTGTGGCGTTTCTTGGCATTTTCGCTTCATTTTTTCGGCATGATATGACATCACCCTCCACAAATTTCGGTGGAGTGAAGAGATCCTGACATAGTCATAAGATTCCAGAGGCGACATTCTGAAGCCAAAGCAGTTGGTGTCAAGTTTCGAAGTTAGTGGAGTTGTCCCATGTTGGAGCGCAGTGTTGGACCGTGATGTTGGGCCCCATGGACTCGAGTGACTCGAGTGCCTCAAGTGCCTCGAGGTAACATGAAGTCTTTGGAGCGCAACACGGTGAGTTTCAACGCGGCGATCAGCGCCTGTGAGATCCTTCCCAGCAGAGATCACCAATGATATTCCAAGGATCCCGTCATGATGTGGGAGAGGCTAAGGGTTGCCACCTGCTTCCATCTCTTTCCAGCTTACATCATTTTACGAATGGGACTGAAGCACTTGACAGGTGAAGGCCTAATGTGGTTTAGAGGTGTTTAGAGGGGAGTTTAGAAGCCCTTTGGCTGTCAGGAAAGCAGAGGAATGGCAACTTGCCCTGGCTTTGCTTGACATTATGCTGGCAAAGAAACTGGCTGACAAGACCTTTGCCTGCAATTGAGCATTAAGAAAATTTAGATCCAGAAGCAGCTGAACAATGACCTTTGCCCTGTGGCAAAAGATGCAGAAAGGGTAGCATTCCTTGAAGTAAGCCAGGTTTCTGATTCGGGTGCTCCAAGCTCGCTCCGTCAGCATCATTCAGCATCTAAGATATTAAAAAAATCTAAACATATTTGAAAAATTAAGCTTGGATATGATTGGATATGATTGGATTGTTCAAGGACATCCTTCAATGCTGCCATCAGCGCTGCTGAAAAAGCTCGGCAGTGGCAGATTGCTCTGGCGCTGTTGGGAGATTTCGAGCCCGACACCGTTCCTGGCTCAGAAAGGGGGCAGGGTGTGATGGGCGGGTTACTCCATGGGAGCCATGCAGACTCCACGTTGAACCTTGCCAACAGCGGCTGTTCCAAGGGTCATAAGGCCATAAGGCAATACATGGCTTTGCCCAGATTCGTTGGGCACAGCGAAAGTAGAGATCCAAAGAGTTTGAAGTCATGACACGGCATCACACTCAGATCTGACCAGATCCTTCTGAGATGCAGCAACTTGCTGGTGGCATTTGATGTCCCTGCTGTCCTAAGATCAGCTTCAATGCCAGCATCAGTGCCTGTGAGAAGTGCAGCCAATGGACCATCTCCTTAGAGCTCTTGAACCTTGGCATCACCTGGCATCAGTGTGATGTGTTTTGTGATGTCAAGTGATGCCAAGGGTGATGTGACGTGGCTCCAAAATGATATCCAAGATTTGGTGCGCCCCCCGAATCAGATGATGATGGACCTACAGATGGTTGAAGATACAGGATCACCAGAGGGATGCACAAACCACTCACATCAGCCACCCCAATCAGCCACCTCCTCATTCTCTTCCCATGTGTTCCCATGTCAGAGTCACAGAAGCTGGGAGATCTGGGAGATCTAGGAGATCTGGGAGATCTGGGATGCCAGGAACCAGATGTGCAGCCAACTCCTCCGACCCACAGAGCCTCCACTGCATCCTGGGTTCTCCCACGGAGCCTCTGGGTTCGTTGGTGCCGTCATTTCGTCATTGCTCACGGATTTCAGAGTGTGGAGGCGTATGAGAGACTCCTAGAATGGGTCGGTGGTCGGTGTCCTCTGCACATACAGTGTAGTACGTTGCAATAATGTAATACATGTTTCAAGTTTGAATTGGGGCTTTTCCTTTCTCAAGGCCTTAGCAACTAAGGAGGTAAGCTTCAGTGCGGCCATCAGTGCATGTGAGAAGGGGGGCAAGTGGCCGTTTGCCTTGTTCCTCCTGACCCTTGGCATAAAGGACGCAGGATATTGCATGATCACTGGTCGGCATCTTTGTGCTTTTCTGAAGTTGCGACTTGCTTCATTTTTCATGATTTGCTCAGCCAGTGTCAAAATGTCAAGATCAAGCGTCATGTCATAGTTCATAGTGTTCTCAGTCAGTTTGACCAAATTTTTGTGGTGCGGCGGATGGTCAGGAATCGGATGCCGGAAGCGCATCTTTCGCCGAATGAATTCAGTTACAGCGCCGTGCCGCAGCAAAATTTCAGTCACGACTTGAGTTCTTTGGCCTCCCTTTGGCCTCCCTTTGGCCTCCCTTGAGATGTGGAGGGAACCATGGTGCAGATGTGGTCCAGTGTCTTAGATGTTTTTTTAAGAAAAACACTGATCTTAAGCAGCCGAAGGTTCCTAAGGCCATCTAAGGTCTAAGAGGTGGGGAATCCTCAGTTTTTGGTTCGCATGGGATCAATGAGCTGTTGCTTTCTGTGCCAATCTGTGCCATATTGTGCCTTAGGTCGTCACTGCCTGTGGGTCGGCATCTGCCTGGTGGCAAGCTGTTTGTTTGTTGCACCAGATGCGCAGAGATGAGGCTCGCACAATTTTGCCGTATCCTTGTCAGGTAGCACACCTGATTGCAAAGATGCAACAAGTTGAATCTGGGTTTTCCTGAGTAAGGCTATGGTGCTTTTGTTCATTGCGTTGATGCTTGCCCACCCGAAATGTGTCCTAGAAATTCCAACTTGGCCTTTGGCGGAACTGTTTGCAATCAAGTCCTGTTGCCTGAAGCCGTTGACCTATGAAAACCATAGGAAAATCGTATGAACATCATCTGAAAATCATATGAAAATCATATGAAATCAGCAAGGGTGAACCATGGTGAAGCAACCGGTGAACCTTTCAAAGCACTTAAAGCACTTGCAGCAGCCGTATGCTGTTGAGATTTGTTGAGAGGTCGAGCCAGGTGGCGAATTTCTGGTGTGCCTTGCGCGCGCCTGCGAAGCAATGCCGCTGCAAAGTCTCAACACTTTAGCGGATCTGGAGCATTGGACCCAGGAGCCCATACTATGCCACAGTGTGCCACAGTGTGCCACAGTGCCCAGCATTTCAGAACCATTCTGAGATTCAGGTCTTCAGGTGGCAACGGTGAGTCGAAGGGTTGAGATTTTCTTGGCATGTTTCAAGGGTCTCTCTGGACTGCAAGGAGTTTTGCACGGCAGCGGCAGGTGACTGTTTTCCAAGCGGCAGCCGGAAAACAATGGCAAACAGCGGGCAACCAGCATGCCGAGATGCAAAGATTGCAATGTCGCACTCACAAGATCCAGTTTCGTCCAAAAATCCAGATGCAGAATCGAGATAGCGACGGAGATATAGGAACAGGGAGAGAGAGATATATAGACATATGATATAATGATACACAAAATATGACAATACGATATATGGATCCTGCATGATGTCTTCCAATTTTGTCTCAAGATGGCCTACCAGCTGGATGGCTCAACCAGGTGGCCCATATGCCCAGGAGCCCGGGGGGGCTGATGGCAGATGGCGTCTATCTCCAGCGTGCCACGGAAGGATCCCAAGGCCACGCTGTGGCACTGGGTCCTTTGTTCATTTTTGATTTTCATCAAGATCTATATAAGCGAGATAAGGATGATGATGATGATGATGATGATGATGATGATGAGGATGATGAGGATGATGATGATGATTTTTGTTATTACTACTGCTATGACTATTCACTACAAGTTATGAACTTGTTATTAAGTTAACTAGAGATATATATATATATATACACATATAATTCTATAATTTCCACAGTTCATGACACATTTTAATAAGGAGGGCTATTTTTTTTGGGATTTTTTTTTGTTTTTTTTTTGGATTTTGTTTTGTTTTCCAGTCTGGCTTCTTGGCTTTTGTGGCTTTTGTGGCTTTTGTGGCTTTTGTGGCTTTTGTGGCTTTTGTGGCTTTTGTGGCTTTTGTGGC
>BGPT01000693.1:337266-353885 GCA_003297045.1 Symbiodinium sp. clade C Y103
AAAACAATGGAAAAATCAATGAAAACCATGGAAAAATCAATGAAAACCATGGAAAAAGCAATGAAAACAATGGAAAAATCAATGAAAACCATGGAAAAAACAATGAAACACATTGAAAACAAAGATGAAGAGNTGAGAGATTTTAGCTCCAAAATGTAGCAAATTGCATTTTTAGCTCCAAAATGCAGCAAATAGCAAGGAAAAGTGCACCAAACTGAAAAACAAAAAAAAAAACCAAAAAAAAAAAAAAAAAATCCAAAAAAAATCTGCACCCTTTTAATAAAAACCTGCTTGTAAGCTTGCCGACTGAGTTCTTTCCCCAAAGTCTTTGTAGATTTAAGCCGCAGCACCAGAAGCTTGTGCAGTTATACCATACAGAAGCTCATCTGGTTTAACTACACACCCACCATACCACTTGGCCACTTTTTCCCAGGCGCTCACTTCCTACCTGCGATCTGTGCCTCCAAGCCAACTAACGCAGGCCTTCCCGTCAACCACATTTCAACCACATTTCAATGCTACACTTGAGATGAACCGTTTGATTTTTCCGTGATAGGCCAAGAAGTATACTGTAGCTATCAGATGGATTAAGGTTTCGGCATGTTTTTCAAGATTTATGCCGAAGCGCTGCAGGCATTGAGCTTTCTCGAAACAAACGTGCCCCTGAACATCATTCACTGCAACGTGATCCTGGCAGCACATGCTCGATCTAAGAACTGGCCAGCTGCCCTGCAGCTGTTGAACCGGCTGCCGCAGATGAAGATTCAAGCAGACGTAGCTCTGTGAAGTGTTGGAGATGGGCAAGAGGGTTGCGGGATCAGCTGGATTTAGTACAAATCAATGAAAATCGAACAAAGCAAAGCATTCGAAACAAATTGGGTGTTGATAAAGTGAATAGCAAATCAATGAAAATCTCATCAATAATATTGCAATTGATTGAAATCTCCATTATTTTATCACTTCGGCATTGCTTGTCGTTGGTCCTGTTCGCCAGTGATCGCACCAAGGCCGTGTCATTCAACTCAGCCATTTCAGCCTGCAGTGAGATGTGGTTTGCAGCCCTTCACCTTCTAAAGCGACGCTGGAGCTGCAAGATGCTGCAGCAAAGGTGGTAAATTTGATGTAATTTCTGAGATCCTTTCAGACCTTTGAAGTGGAGTTTTCTTTGGGGGGTTGTGTTGGGCACTGAGGAATGCAATCATCAATGATCATACCGGACCTTTTCACCTTCAACTCCCTCATCTCCGTGTGTGGCAATGCTGCTCAATGGCAGCAGGCACTTGCAAGTTTCGAGACGATGACGGCCCAAAGATGTTTGCCAGCAGCTTGGTGAACCAAAGATGGCAACGGGAAGTTCCCATCAGCATTTTTGAAGACATGATTTTTGATGAAGGCCGATGGGAACTTTCAAATATGCCCGCTTCAATGATGTTTGGCATTGCCTTGTCGACATTTGATGTGCCATTTCCATTGGATCAATTCCCAACGCATGTTCTACAGCTGGAGTGGTGCATCATCTCGAATCTGTACAGATCTCTTCAAGTCGGCTGAGGATGCGATCACCGCTTCTTCGCTGGTAAATGCTGGTGCGTCTGCGCTGCTGTGGGAGCAGGCACGCTCCCAAAGACCATACAAAGTCCCGATCGCAAAGTGTGTTCATGTGTGTTAAGATTCTCTGAGTCTATTTAGCTGAGCACGAAAAGAGTGAGAGGGATGTATTTTCTATAGGTTCTTTTTTTTCCATTAGTAGCCCCTAGCTTAGCCTTTGTGAAGCTTCCACAGTGATTCCTCAGGGGCCAGCTTCCTTTTCGAAACTTCCACGCACATTTCTTGGATCATTCCAGCATATCATCCCAACATATCCCAACATATCCCAACATCCGAACAGCAAAATCTCATCTTCCCAGGCCACTTCTTTAGCCTTCAGCCGACTCGACGCCGGAGCCGCCAGCCACAACGCCGTGGCCAAGAGCCTGGGCTCGTCGCTGTGGCCGCGGGCGGTGCAGCTGATCTGCAGAATGCGACAGCAGCAGTTGGAACCCAACGAGATCACCAGTGGAGCAACGGCACAAGCGACAGCCGGAGGCACAGCTACGGTAGATGTACGGTAGATTCGTACTTCGGGTGATAGCTCCTCCCAATTTCACGTTGCGTCGTTGCGTCAGTTGGTTTATAATATTCTGGGGACATCTGGGGACATTGTATTTTCCTGCGAGAGGTAGATCCTTTTTCACACACCTCAGTGGTTGCAACAGAGGGCGGCACTTGCTTCCACAGATCGCAGGCTCCTGGCAACAAGTGCTGCTAATTTCACCACGAAACGAGGCCGAAGCTCACAGTTTTGACGATTTGCAGAGCTGATACAGCTGGATGTCACGCCAAGATGTGCTCTTTTATAATGTAACAGGTCAACAGGTCAACAGGAACATAGACCTTGCTAGTGACGCAATTTATCATTCTAGTGAAAGATATGAAAGATATTGAAAGATATGAAGGGCATCCAACAGGTGAAAAGGCGGGTCAAAAGTCAAGTCAATTGCCAGCGTTGTGGCAGGTTTGGTTTGGTGGGCTAGCTGGATCCCAGCCTTGGCCATTAGCAGCCAAGTTTTTGGGGATTATGGAGCTGGAACAGCTGCAGATCAATGTGCCTTGGAATTTCTATGTCGGAATGGCAGGATCCATAGGATTTCTATGTTGGATTCTGATCTTCCAAGTAGAAATGCACCACATTCGCACCAGAAAATGTGAACATATTCAGAGGTTGTTTGTGGTTCAACCCATTGATGGACTCAGGAGATTTGTTATTCTGCTTGCCTAGGCCCAGCCGGGTGTCATGGGTTTCTGCATGGCAATTGGTTTCTGCTAAATTTTTGCACTTATTTTACTGTTGGGTGCCAGTTTTCAGTGATTTTTGCGCCAGGGGCTTGTGCCAAAGGAGAAGCATGGAGCTTTGCCATGAAGATGTTTGGTGCAATGCCAGCGAATGCCTTGCAACAGGATGAGCCCCTTGAAAGATGTCAGAGCTTAAAAACAGGTTGCTTGAGAATGCCAAGATTTTGCCAGATGGGTTTGCTGCTGCATGCTGCTGTTGAAGTCTGGGGAGTGTTGTGGCATGAGGATTGCCTACAGCAATGTGTTGTCGCAATCCTGGGAAAGTGCTCTTGCAACACTGGCTATGCTGCAGCTGGAGGGCGCCGAAGCCAACTTGAACCTTGCTGCAAATGCAGATACCGTGGCAGGGTTGCTCCAACCTATTCTGGGTAAATGATAACCACAAGAGGGGTAATTTGCAAACTTTACCCCTTTATTTACCAAATTTGTTTCAATTTTCCCCGCTAGGGTGTTTGGGAGCAACCTGCCACACCTGTGGCGACGCCATTGCAATCATTGCACATGCTGAGGATATGCTGCAGCGCCACCACAGCATCCTGTTCCAAGAGTCAATTCTGGCAGTTGCTGAGCAGAAGTGGGGGAACACCGTTGTCCTGTCGGTCTTTCTCTCTGGGACAGGGTGGTGTGAAGTTCAACATTGGAATCTTGTGGCAAGTCGTAGCAGCTATAGCAAGTTCGGCCCACTGGTCTGCGTTTCATGGCGGGATTGAGGCAGTCTGCAAGACTCTTCAGCTGGATCCAGAGCAAGAAGGCACGACGGGTGCCCCTAAATCAAATCAATTGGAGAATCTTCAAGTGCCCTATCAAATTGGCCACGTGGGGGGTCTACAGCACTTTGCAGCAACCCCATATATGATCTTGGGAATGCCTTGGGATTTTCAACCTTCCGCACGTGGCAGGTGCTTCCAAATATCATCAGTTGCAACTCAGACACTTGGCAGAAGCTTCCCCTATAGACTATAGTGTTGATTCCTCGAGATGTGTTGGGAACATCCTTTTTTTGGATGTGGATACAACCTCATCCATACTATCCTTGATGATAGTTGATGCTTGACATTGATACCTTCCCAGAATCTGGCTCAAGGGAAACATGATTTTGCACCCCCCGATCGCGGGTTTAAGCACCATGCCTGGGTAGCAAGGTCCTGTCTGGATGCGGCTGGGAAGCTGCCCAGCAGCTGCTGGAAACTCTTCCTGTGATTCGTTTGAAATCGGACTCTACCAGCCACACAGCTTCTTGATTGCAAGAAACTACAAGAAACTGCAAGAAACTGGAAAACCTCAAGGGTGTATAGGCAGTGAATGGTGGTGAGTGGTGAGTGTGCTCCTTGATGTGTGAAGTCGTGTTTTTGGAACACTCTTGTGAACACTCTGAAATCAGAATGAGTAAAATCAGTCCATGGAGGCTTTTCTCACCTCCTTGCAATGCTCGTCTCAATGGGAATTGGCCTTGTGGGCTATCTTTGACATGTCCAGCCTTTCAGTCGAGGCAGGGGCATGCCTTTGGTGATGACATCTTTTTCTGATGCTATGGAGTTCTTAAAATCGGCCTCAAAATCATCCAAAGGTTGTCATTGCTTGGAGGAAAGCAAGCGGTTTTTAAGAAGCTCCGCCTCATACGTGTGGTAAAATTCGATTTCCCGATATTTCTGAGATTCATGAGGTGTCCACCAGCACACCAGCACTTCGTTCGAGTCTTTTTGTCCCTTTGGATATCTTTGGCAGGTGGGCCCCACCATGTGCAATGCTGCCATCACTGCCTGCTCCAAAGGAGCGCAGTGGGACATGGCGCTGCATCTCTTGTCCGCAATGCCGCTGAGACGGATTGCCCCAACTGCTGCCACTTGGCATTTGCAGCCCCATGAGGCATGCCTGGTGTTGCAAAATGCTTGGAACATACCTAGTCATGACATGTCATGACCTCACTTTTCGAACAAGGATGAGGGCATTCTGAAGGTCTTAATTTGAGGAATTAAGTTGGAAACCCAGTTCAAAGGTGATAATTATTTGGGATCAACTGGGTAGATGTGAAACGCCAACTTGAAAGATTTGAAAGGCATGTGAAAACTTGATCCCGACCGATCCCGACCTGGCTTCAGGTCAGCCATTGTTCCGTCATCGACGGCTGCGAAGCTGCTGGAGAACTGGACATCGCCAAGAGAGTTTTGTACCTTGGCTTCACATGGCTTCACCATCTGCATGTTGCAAAACGTGGATGGAGATGGAAATGGAGATGGAGGAGTGGGCGGATGGTGTGGACCTCCAAATCCATTCATGAAAAGGCCAATTTGCCAATGGCCAGGCGACAAAGATTATTTCAGAGCTGTGCTGTTGAACAAAGGTGTCTTGGGGATTGCTAGCCTCACAGACCGACGAAACCGTCCGAAGAAATCCAGAAACACTGGCTTTCAAACATGCGAATGGGCCAGGGGTGGTTTTCAATTTCTGGCCAGTATGCAAGCCAATGCCTTTGAAAAGATAAGCTTTCGGGCCAAGAATTTAGCTGGATTGGGTCGTGCTGTCCAGCAAAGCCGATAAAACCTTCCAAAGAAAAGATTCAAATTATCACACATCTTGAGGTGATTTGATTTGCCAGCCCGATAGCTAACAATAGTCCCAAAGCAACAATTCCCGGCCTTCGGGCATTTGATTCAAGCATTTCAGAGAGAATTTTCACCTGCTAGTTAGCATGCAGCCAAGAGAGGAGAGCCGGTTTGAGAAGAATGCGCTTTCAGGAATTCGCATTTGTAGCCTTAAAAATCAATAGAAGCTCCCCCAACCATTATTGTAAAAAGCATTCTACAATCTTTCTTATACTTGTCCTCCGGGGGAGGCGTCCCACACCCACTCGCAGGGCATGTGACAACGCTACAACCTTTCACACATGCCAAGGGGAATCCTTTTGCTGCGGAGAATGCAGTCTGTTGTTGGTGAAAGCAGACAAATCCAGAGGGCTTTGCAATTGCTAGCTACCATGCAAGACAACACCTTCTGGAGAAACAAATATGTCTCATGTTCAGGGGAGCGGGGAGTGGGATGGAAGCATTGCTAGCCTACAGAGCTCACAAAGAAGTCCGGAGAAGGCCAGATCTGCAAACAAGTTTCGGTGATTCAATGGTTAGCCAGAAAAGAAAAATAACAACTTCGAGAACTTCAACGTTTTGCCCAATTGCAGTTCCAGAACCATCCAGGAAGAAGCATGCCTTTGTACCTAGTGGCCACCTATAAGTCTAGAAACCATGAACGTTGTAGATTTTGATGTTTTGTTTTTTTGAAGCGCCAGTTTGACCCAATTGAACTCCCAAGAGAGATGTGCAGTTGGTGCTTGTACCTTCTGACTCTTGCCAGCACAGCGGCCTTTTGAGCTTGACTTTTGGCAACAACCTGCCACTTTGGCACAATCTGTCAGCACGAAAGAGCACGAAGGAACTTCAGGAAAACGACATGTTTCCATCGAGGGGACAGGTCGCTTGGGCGTGGTTAGTGGCCCTAGTGCTACGTTAGCGCCGAAATTTGTGCCACTACGCTCCGCGCCCGCGCCACAATAGCCATACCTAGCATGGAGGGGTTTAGTTGGTGTATGGAGGCCGGTTGCCCTTCAAAGACTGCAGTTTTAGCCCCAAGAAGATATGAGATACAGGTCGCTGTTTAAGCATTTGGGCTACGCATTGGCAGCAAGTTTCCGCAAAAATATTGTGACGTATGTTCACTTGATATCACGTGGAAACAGGATGGAGGCGGTCAGATAGATGGCCATGCCAAGGAGAGAGAGAGGACGGGAGAAACAAAGGGCAAACTTGGCGCACGTGGCTAGCTCACCACTGGTTTGCAGCCTGGTGTTTGCCAGGCTGCTGTGTTGGATACATCTTGCGGGGGTGAGGGGCAAAGCAGTCCAAGGCAATCTATGGCTGCAAACGACTTCGATGATGTGACTTCCTTGATGTGGGCGATGGGTAGGCTTGCAATGAAGGATGTCAGTCTCATAGCCCCCTGGCAAGCAAAACCTGGACATGGCCGGCCGTCCCGCCCTGTGAGCATTTTCTTTTGGGACGATTCAAACCCTGTCTTGGCTGCTGATCGTGGGTAGTTATTTTCCATTGCTTTAGTGCATAGTTTTAGATTTTTTGAGGGCACCTGTTTGTCGAGAGCCTCGCGACTTTCAATGTCCGACTGCTCGCCAAAGGACGCAGACGCATGCGAGGATGAATACATATGAGTGCTGTGATATTTGATTCAGGTTTGTCTCCTACCGTCTTGCTTTGTTGGCTACTGAGCATAGTTCGCCGGACGTGCGACAGGAAGTGTCAATTTTGGCATGGTCATGTTGCATCCTCGGCGTGCGCAGCAACTTGCAGTGTCGCTTGGGAAGGGAAGCATTTGATTCTCGTCTTGAATGGGGCTTGCATAGTCCTGCCAGTTTTCTGCTTTGCATCCTTGTTAGAAGCTGGGCGATGTCGATCTTCACCAACCAGACTCATACTAGACTCCTTAGGTGCCCATGACCCAAAACAGACCAACCCCAAACCCTAAAACTTCATCCAAAACCAGCAACTTCTCTTAGTGTAGCTGACCGATGGAGACCATTGGTTTTCAGATCAATTTTCGCATGATTCTTCACATGTGGCATCATGATGCATCATGCCCAGGAGCGAATTCAGAGCTTTGAATCGGATGACCTTCTTCGATTGGCCTGGGGGCTGCCTGAAGGGTCTTATTCCGCAGTGCTGGTGCAGGTGGGTTTCTAAGGTGAGAGCAGATGGCTTCAGCCCCGACATGTTTGGTTCCACCTTCCATGGCTGCCATGTGCCAGGAACGTGCAGTTCATCTATTGAAAGTGGCACTTGAGAGACGCTAAGTTTGGATATGTTGCATATGGCCACTTACGACGAATCTTGCGTTTTTTTTTTCCGATTTTGGGGTGTAGGTGTAGCTGGCACTGGCACACCAAGGAGATGGTGCAACAATTGGAACCCTTCAGTTGGTTGAAGATGTGCTTGGCATTGCTGCTGGGACTGAAAACCTGACCCGCAGCCCAACCGACCATCGCAACCCCTGGAAAGCCCTTACTTTGCCAGATCTGAGGTGTGGAGTTCTGCCTTCTCTGGGAGTTTGAATCCAAATTGCCTGGCCAAAATCCATAGGCTCCTGCGAGATCTGGGCCGACTTCTGGATGGAGTTGTGCGGGTCTCAGGAGTTAAGCAATACAAATACAAAGGGAGTTTGAGGATGCATTGAAGATTTATATATTGTGCATTGTAAATTGTATATCTAGTCTATACATGTCGTGGTATAGACCCCAAGTCTATCCTTGACCATTGGGCCGTTTCAGCCCTCCATTTTCCGGCTTCTCCTTTGTCCACCGGTGAATCCTCAGCTCAGGGTGACCGGCCTACAGTTCGGACGTCTCCTGTGAAATCAGATGCCGAAATGCCAAAGATCCTGATGGATTTGTCAGATAGGCGCCACGGGGGAATGAACCCTTGGATGTTCATCCAAGTTAGCCTGGGTGATCTCTCAGCCTATGTAATCCAAATTAATCCAATATATATTATCTATACCAAGAAACATGTGAGAGAGGGTTTCTAGTCTATTAGGAAGGGCTTTGACGGCGATGATGACGACGATGCTGACGACGATGACGACGGTGACGACGACGATGACGACGTCGTTGACGGTGGCGACAACGATGACGACGACGACGACGAGTACGGTGGCGACGATGGTGACGACGGCGGCGACGACGGCCAAAACTAGACCTTATTCCGGAAAACTAGATCTTTTTCCGGAAAATAAGATCTATTTTCGGAAACTAAGATCTAGTTTTGCCCGACGACGACTGTGACGACGACGATGACGACGACCGCCGTCATTGTCGTCGTCGCCGTCGTCATCGTCGTCAAACGTCGTCGCCGTCGTCACCACCGCCGTCGTCACCGTCGTCATCGTCGTCGCCACTGTCTTCGCTGTCGTCGTCCCCGCCGTCGCACCTACAGACTGCTGATCAACAGATGTCTCTTGGAACTAGGTAAAAATATATATATATATAATATATAAATATAAAATATATATATGTAACTGTATATGGTTGAATCTTATCCAATCTGGTCCTATCTATTCTATTCTTATCCCACTTGAATCCATTTGATCTAATCTGATCCTATCTGATCCTATCTGATCTATACAATCTGATCTATACAATCTAATCTGAATCCAATCAAAATTCAATCTAATCTGCTTTGATTTGATCTATGTAATCTAGTCTTATCCTATCTGATCCAATCTAATCTATCCATTGCCATCTACTGGTATCTAAGTGGGTTGTAAGCCTAGAGAATGGGATAACCTTGTTCAGAGGCCTTACTAACCTGCCCATTGAGCATTATATAAATGATTACAAATGCCAGCTTCCCGAAACGCTATGGTGATTGTCAAGACGACCAAGGGCCTACAGGGCAGAAACATGGAAATGGTGCTGTAGCTGTGACTTGCACGGCCCGGTTACGGCAGGCTGGTGGTCTTCAAGCCACCGGGTTGGGAGGTGCATAACCAGAATGTGCCGCTGCAGTTGAGCGACTTTCTCCAGGTGCCCCAGCTCCATTGTCGGACTTGGATAACTCAGATGACTCGGATGACCATGGTGCAGATAAGGGTGTGACAGACCATTGGGACATTGAGAATCTTTGTCAAACTTGCTCCATTTTTTGTCCATTGTTTATCATCGATCCAGATTTATCCATCATCAATCCATGATTCTTCCATAGTGTCCCCATCATGTTTCCACTGTTTTTCCATGATATAGTGTACATACGTATGATACACAATGATACACATATACAATGATCATACAACCATCAGGTACAACATGTTACAACAATGATATCCATGACCTATCCATCACATCCTGCAGCGGCCAGGCCGAAGTGCACTTGGGTCCAGTCGCGGATGATGCGCAGCACCACCATGGTTTCCTTCATCGCCTCGACGTGCCCAGTTCCGGCTTGATCTTGGTGGCCAAAACCTACTCAGCTTACTACGACCTGCAGGCCAACTGGGGTCACACGGCCAAATTTATATTGATTTAAGTGATCACACACATAGATAGATAGATAGATAGATAGATAGATAGATAGATAGATAGATAGATAGATAGATAGATAGATAGATAGATAGATAAAAATTGTGAGTAAATAGGCAGATGCATAGACACTGAAATGGTACGTACAATGCAGTAATGCACGAAGATTATTGTACATTAGCGTGATCAATTTAAAGTTGAGTGGGTTTAAACCTCAGGAATACGTTCCGAGTTTCTGATTGTGAGCAGGTGCAGCTGAACTCTGGCGACATACAGCGGGACTACCTGGCCTTGTGTCATGGTTGGATGCCTCCCTTGGAAGAAATTACTGCAGCAGTTCAGGTGGTTGAGGACAGGTTTGCATTGTGGATATTGTACGAATTTGTACGATATTGAATGGGTTGATGGTGAAGTCACAGTCAGATAGGAACAGACAGCAGCACTGCAGCATGTTGAGCATGCGGCCACAGCATGCGGCCAGGATGGCCTCACAACTTGCGGGGCCGGGCGGCCTGCGCTCAGCCGAGTCAAGGCGAATGCGCTTGATCCGTTGGGCATGGATAGTCACTAGAATCATGAGATCATCAATCAAATGATGCATTTGTTTCTACATGTTTCTACATTTGTATCTCAGATGATCTCAGTTCCCGTGGACATGGACGGACATGGCGTCGAGGTGCTGTCGCAGCTGCAGATGGGGAGCTCTGCTTGCGCCCGCGCGGCCTCCCTGCTGGCCCTGCGCTTGGGCTCGGGGCGGCGTCACCAGCTGCGCAGTCACTGCGCCCATGTGGGGCACCCCACGGTGACGGATGGCGCCTTGATGACAGACAGCTGGAAAAATTGGAAAACACATACGCAGATATATTATATAGATATATTATATAGATATATCTGTGTTTGTGTGTGTGTGTGTGTGTCTGTATATATATATATACATACGCATATGAAGCGACTTTTATTCGGCAAAGGCAAATGTCCGGGGAAATTTGAAGAGTTCTGATATGTTCTGGTTGCTGAGGGAAATATGCCACGTGGTCAACGTTGCAGGAAGATGTTGGGTCCTGAGAGAGGAATGAGAAAAAAGAATGTGGCCTAAGATGCAGGGACTCTTTGGGTCGGTGTGGGGCCCATGCTGAGAATCGTTTGAATTTTCTCTGATCTTCTATGATCTTCTCAAGGGAGATTTCAAACCACCAGCTACATGTCCAAACAGCCAGTTTAGCATCAGCATGCACCAGCTCATTTTGAGGTCAATATTTGCCCCAGGAATTTCTTGCATCGGTATCGCTTGGCCTTCAATGATTCCACCGGAGAACGCCAAGATCTGATCGTGCCACTGCCAGTGTTTCGGCTGAACATGGCTGAACCCATTCGGACAGTTGAAGCGCAAAGTTATGAAAATCGGGACTCGCCCGAGCAAAATGACAAAACCATGCAAAACCCTTGTTTCCAACCGCAACCAGGCACTGAGTAATTTGCTGAATCTTAGGACTTCCTGATTTTATGAACCATACTTAGTTGACAAACATGATTTTTGATGTTGCAGATGTTTCCTTCCAAATCTGTCTTGACATTTCAGCGCCTAGCAGCAAACTTTGAGCGGTGCAGGAAGATTTGGCAGCTGTGCTTCTGCAAGTGATGGGCAAGGATCATGTTTCAGCGTGCAACCGGGATTCCTGCATGGATGGGCTTCGGGATTGGTCTTTGCTCCTTTGCTTGAAGTTGGCGGCATCCAGGGACAATGAGACGAGTTTGGGAACGTCTTGGAATCGCCAAAAGCCAGTATCTCCCCAAACCCGACCATCACGACCCTTGTTCGTTGAATACCCGCAGCGAGCCTTGTGGCTCCCCATCTCTGCGATCGTCTCTAAGGTTCTCGCCACTGAGGGGAAAAAGATGACTGCTGCGCCGGTGTGGAACGCTTGTGGATGCGGAGTGCAACCACAAAGTGTTCAGAGTGCAACGAGTTTGGCATAGTTTGGCTTTCCATGCTGTTACCGAATCTTCCCTGACCCCATGTGATCCACTTAGGAAGGAGTCCTTTGAAGAGGTGGAGGTGCAAGGTTCCAACGGTTCCAGCGGAAATCCACATGATTCCAATAGTTCAATATAGTTCAATCATCTTAAGAAATTATTAGAATATGAATGAATATGATAGATCCCAATAAAAAAGATGAAACAAATACGGATGGGCTGATCCTGAATGATCTTAATGGATGGCCCTTCAATGGTAGGCTACGGCCCCGGCGGAGCAGCAGTAGTGGTGACAGCCTCAGATGGCTTTGTAATTTCCCTTTGTAATTTCGTTTGGTTCGGCTGTGACTTTGTCTTTTTTGGGTCCAAGATCGAAGCGATGACGGACAACATGAATCGAACTCGTTTGGGCCTCGAAAAAATCTATGACAGACTCCATTGCGCCATTCCGCTTGGCTGGGTCTTGACACGTGGCCGATGCTGTCCCTTCGGAAGGTAGTGCCATCAAGGATGCTTTCAAAGAGGTCAATGGTGAGGCAAGGCTGGGCAATAGAGGAGCATGGAAAAAATGGTAGAACCAATCCTTTGATGCGTTTTGATGCGCGTAATTCAGCATTCCAAATGTGAACAGCTGTGGCTGGGGTGGCTATTTGGAACCCCTGGCGTCATCTCAGCTTCATCTAGGACGATGTGTTTGTGCTGCTGCCGTATTCAGCTTTCACCTAAACCATCTCATGAAGACTCCCCTGAAATGTGAAAAAAATCAGGGGAATGAAAACTTGGCAAACACCACTTGAACAATTTGCCTGTTAAACACAACCAGCACACCTCTATCGCCACACACCACATATGACCACAGGTCACAGAATGGCCCCAGAACGGCCCCAGATCCCAAGCACTTTCGACTTATGCTGTGACCTGTGACGCATGCGATCTCTTCGGAGAAGCAGGCTCATTTTCACAAGGTCAGCCGCTGAAAGCTTTTGGTTTTCACCGAACAAATAGTGGAGCGGACTCCATCAGACTTCCAACCATCGGCAGCGTACTTTTCATCAAGCCGTTGGGATCTTGCTGAGTTTCTTTTCCTGGCTTCAAATACCAAAACCCGCAGGACTGTTTTCCTGCTGCTTGATCACAAAATGCCTAATGGTCTTAGTGTAATACGTGATGAATTTCCAGACTCCCCCTTTTTGTCAGGGGTCTGGCAAAAACTTGACACACTTCTTGATTTGTGCGTGTCGTCCGGGGCTCAAGGCATTCTATGTATCATTGGCTGGCTTTTGTGTCTTATAGAGATACGCCAGCTGGCTGGAATTCAGCCCTCTACCCCTGTTTTCGTGTTGAAACAGGTTCCATGCATTTGCTATGCCCCGCCGTCTTGGCTGGGTGATGAAAATCTCAGCAGCCGCAGCGCTTGCACGATCGCTTGACGAAGCCGCTGCTGCATCAGCGCTGCCAGAGCCCGAGCTTGTCGTCAATGGGCAGGATGTAGCATTCATCCCATCTTCAGAGCTACGCTGCTGCGAAGAGNTGCCAGAATGCATGCCCGACCGTGAAGACATTCTCAAGCATGGTGCGCTCGTTGATGCGCTGCTAGAGCCCGAGCGTGTAGAGCGATTCCTTGATGTAGTGCCGGCTTCGCGGCCACATGCTTCGCTCAAGCCCGATGGTGTTGGTATTCGATTTGATGAAGCGCCACTGCCAGTGCCCGAACGTGATCTTGAATTCCGTGATGTAGCATCCACGTTGCCACTGCCAGTCCGCTCATCCTCTGAGATGACAATCACACTCTCATCTTCCGAAGTTTCAGACTTTGGTTGCTCCGCTCTAGAGCTCGCACCCTCCTCCGACATCCTCAATCTTCTCAAACAGCACTTCGTCGCACTATGAAGAATCTGCCCAAGGTAGATTGAACCCATCGTCATCAAAGTGATGCCAAGCACCCAAAGCAACCTGAAATCATCCTCTTCCTTTGTAGATTGGTTGTGGTCAGTTGATGTACCCTCTGCTGCGGCCAAAAGCACACTGCCCAGCATCAAGGCTCGAGCAGCCACATTGTTGTCTCCCCCTCGTACTTCATGAGGATCGTTTTGAAAGTCACTGGACTCCACATGGCGTCCCATTCCCAAGTCCTCCACAAACCTGTAGAAAGCCTGTCCCAGCAGAGGTTTCGTGAGACCATCCGCCACCAATTCCGTCCCACGCAGATGGANAGCCTGTCCCAGCAGAGGTTTCGTGAGACCATCCGCCACCAATTCCGTCCCACGCAGATGGAACAATTTCCAAACACCTCCCGGGGCAACGCCATCCAATGCCTCTTTCAAAAACGAGGATCGTACTCTGAGATGCCGAGTTCTCCATGAAGAAGTACCGGTGCCATATGCCATTGAGATCGCCGCTGCATTGTCTCCGTACAGGATCTTTTCAAGTGCGCTTGCAGGTTCATTGAGCATGGAACAGATCAAGGCCTGCATGGCCCTACCAGCTTGTAGACCTTCACAGTAGGAGACCAATTCTGACTCGGCAGTTGAATACGTCACAAAGGGCTGTTGAGAAGAGGCCCAAGCCACCGGTGATCCAGCAAAGTATACTATCACCCCTTGCAGACTGCGATGATGGCTGCCAGTTCCATAGGCGATGTCAGCATACACTTCCAGCAATCGATCGTGACGTTTCACTTTCAATTGGCCCCTTTTTCCCCAATCATTTTCTTGCACCTTACTTGAGTAGTGCAATCCACCTGGAACTCCACGAACATAGCGCATCACAGCAGTGGAGACTTCGATGGACTTGATGGGATTCTTGGTGGCCAAACGGCAGGCAATTGCAACACTCAAAGCAATGTCTGGCCGAGTTCTGGTAGTCAGCCAGAGCAAGGCTCCTGCCATGGACTGCGCGGTCTTCACATCGGCCGGCTTGATGTCCTCCACAGAAACTTCGTCATCCTCAGTGATGCGGAAGTTGNACTGCGCGGTCTTCACATCGGCCGGCTTGATGTCCTCCACAGAAACTTCGTCATCCTCAGTGATGCGGAAGTTGGGAAAATCCGTGGACTTGTCAACGTGGAAGCGCTGGACCATCTCTTTCTCATACTTGTTCTGACTGACGATGAATCCATCATTTCCAGGGGCGCTTTCAAGTTCAAAACCGCAGTATTTGATCACTCGTCCCTCCCCCGTTGTCTCCAGTTCTGACACGTTCCACACAGATTCTATGCTCTTTGCCGCTGCTTCCAAAGTCTCCTTTTGAGCTGCAAAAAGCAGGTCATCCACATAGATCGACATCACACCTGACCAGTGCTGCTCCCCCGTCATCTCATCCGTTTCCACCAACCGCCAAATGTTCTCATCGGGGGTCTTCTGGAAGTGGCCCTTAAGAGAGCATTCACCGCTCATGCGCTTCCAGGTCAGTGTTGGGAGCGTCTCGTCTCTATAGATCGCCCAATCACGTGGAGAGGACGTTAATCCATATAACGCCTTCTCCACCACCCAAATGTGGTGGGCTTCTGCAAGNGTCTCGTCTCTATAGATCGCCCAATCACGTGGAGAGGACGTTAATCCATATAACGCCTTCTCCACCACCCAAATGTGGTGGGCTTCTGCAAGGCCCAGGCGTCGAAAGACGGACGGCACCTCCATCGCGATCAACCTGCTGGTTTCACGCCTCGGCGCATTGAGAAAAGCCGTAGCTATGTCGGTTGATCCCAATTGCCAGCCTTTGAGGGCTGCCACTTTGATCATGGTTCGAACTTGTTGGCCGTCTACTCCCCCGGCATAGGTGCTGGTGCCATAGTCCTGGTTGTCATGGGTGTCATCAGCATAGTTCCCACAGATGACTGCCCTGGACTTGTAGACACCGCCAGGTNCCCGGCATAGGTGCTGGTGCCATAGTCCTGGTTGTCATGGGTGTCATCAGCATAGTTCCCACAGATGACTGCCCTGGACTTGTAGACACCGCCAGGTTTGCGAACATGAACCATTTTGCCAGGCAGGGTCTCAATGCCAACGCCCAAGCGACTTGCCATCTGTCGCAACTCATCCTTGGTCACCTGGCGAACTGCCTTCTTGACATTGATGAGCNGGTCTCAATGCCAACGCCCAAGCGACTTGCCATCTGTCGCAACTCATCCTTGGTCACCTGGCGAACTGCCTTCTTGACATTGATGAGCTGGTTGTACTCCTTGTGGATTGATGGACTCCATGCCTCCAGATTGTTCCAAACTTCTTGATTGCTAACTGTTTTGGTGACTAAGAACTCCTTTTCCAAGTCTTGTTGAAGCTGTTTGGTGTCCTTTTCTTCGGCCTTCTGCAGATGCTGTTCAACCATCTGCTTCAAGTGGATGGATTCACTCACAGCCCCAAGCCACCACGCCTGTTCTTGTTCCGTGGCGTCCAGTCTTTGAAGTTCCTCACCGATGTACTCCCCAAGGTTCGCTTGCATCCTTCTCATGGCTGCTGGATACATTGTTGGGGCTCCCAGGTATGAGCCACCAGCCTGGGTATTTGGCGCCCCCTCCACATCCCCAACTCCAATCCACCAATCCTCCTCCTCATAGTTTGGGATCCTTGGTGAGCTTTCTGTGGATGCAGTGGTCTCCAGTGTCCAGCCAGAAGAGTCGCTGGAAGAGTCATGAGGAGCACCTGGGTCCGTTTCAAACATCTCGGGGTGTCGATTCAAG
>BGPT01000693.1:353923-366413 GCA_003297045.1 Symbiodinium sp. clade C Y103
CCTCGATGTCTAACATCGACAAGGCCGGAACCCCTTCCTTTTTGCGATGCCGGTGCAGAGGAACTCCTTCTGCTCTTTCGGGCAAGTAGATCACCTGCTCTTCGACATTCGGCAAAGGCTGGGCTGGCACCACGATATCGTCGGTGAAAAAACATCGACCNCTTCGACTGCACAAAATAGCCAGTGCTCGTCAAGGAACTGTAAGTGTCGGGACCAAGAATCGTGACCTCCTCCCTCACCTCTCTCCAGGGGGTATATCTCTCTTGCCAGCTTTTTCTGAGCGCGTATGCTGTAGCTCCGAACCTCAGCAAACGACCAACTGGCCATCCAAGTTGATGCAACTGTCGGCGCAGTCTTCTCTCGCCGATGTGCCTGGCCGCAAGTGGCCACTGTGCCAACTTGGCTGCCCCCGATGAGATCAGCACTCGGATGGATTTTTTGATCACATTCATTTCCCCCTCCACTCGTCCATTGGCCTTGAAGCTAGATCCAGAAGTCATTGTAGTCAAAATGCTCCTGTCAGTGGCCCACTTTTGCACCTCTGCGGAAGAAAATTCCCGAGCTCGATCAGAGTGTAGCCGATAGACTGGTAGTCCAAGTGCTCGCAAGCGGGCATACACCCGGGCCAAGGCAGGGAGCAGATGTTTCACATTCCGGCTCTTCACCGGTTGAACAAAAGTGAGCTGTCGAACACCCACATCAGTGGCTTCCTCCACCATTTTCAGCCACGTCGCATTCATCGACTTGGCCCTCTTGGTAGCTGGAGACTCAGCTTCTTCTCCTTCCCCTTCCCCTTCAATCACCTCGTCCTCCTCCGGGAAGATGACCGCACCATCCTCTGGCTCTATCTCCGCTTCGGACAAGTCATCGTCCAATCCAGGAAGANCTCGTCCTCCTCCGGGAAGATGACCGCACCATCCTCTGGCTCTATCTCCGCTTCGGACAAGTCATCGTCCAATCCAGGAAGAGGTTGATCTTTCTCAGGATCATCTTGGCCTGGTACAGGAATCAGGGATTTTCCAGTGCTGCGAACAACTGGATAGGTGTACACCCCCACCAGGACATATCTGCAGCCAGTAGCCAATTGGTCATCACCATGGGAAAGTTTGCCAGACAAGTCCATACTCAGCGTGTATGAGTCCGGATGCTGGATTCGACGATGAGGCTTACTCCTGGCTTGGGCCCTGACACAATGGGAGCAGTCCCGCCGCGCCGGCATGTGGTCGTTGAGGAAGTGTCTTCGCCACTGTTCCAATGCCACAGGTCCCAAAGGTTTCAGGCGCACTTGCCGTGAAGAAAGAGCATCATCAGAAGAAGATCCAGCTGCCAAATTGGCTTCTCGGTTGTTCAGTGGTTGCTCTGTATCAGGTCCAAGTGATGGTAATGAAGAAGGTTCTGAGTCATTCATGGTTTGGTTCATTTCATCCGGAGTTCGTGATTGCACTGAAGAGTGTCCGGAATTAAGTGATGGTACTGAAAAGTGTTCATCTGATTGTTTTTGGCCTTCATTTAGTGGTCGCAATGAAGCATGTCGGCCATCTTGTGCTTCCCGCACTGATTGATCATGTTGTGAAGATTGGGCAAGTTGAGATTGCTCTAAAAGTCGTTGATCTACTCGTCCAACATGTTGATTGACCGCTGCGGCAATGGCTGCCTTCAACCCTGGTGCCCAGCTGGACCATGTTTTGGATTCTTCACAACGTTGCTGAAGATTCATGGCCTTGTACTTCGCAGATNTGCGGCAATGGCTGCCTTCAACCCTGGTGCCCAGCTGGACCATGTTTTGGATTCTTCACAACGTTGCTGAAGATTCATGGCCTTGTACTTCGCAGATGCTTCCACTTCATTTGATGGTGCCCCACGTAGTTCCTGCAGTTGCTCCATGGTCTCATCACTGGTGCCAATGGTTGTGGGCTTTCGCTTGGCATGTCCCATGGGAAACTGGTCAAAGTGCACCTGTTGCAGGCCATAAGTGGCAGCTAGCTGTTGCCATTCTTGAGTGCGAAACACTGAGAAGTAGCCATGCTCGGCAACATCTTGGGCACTACGGTATCGTGCTGGGTCTTCCGGCTGTTCCATCATGAACTGAGTCATCGGCAAAGCTGCATCACGGACTTCCTCCGCCATCATCAGGAGCGACCANGTATCGTGCTGGGTCTTCCGGCTGTTCCATCATGAACTGAGTCATCGGCAAAGCTGCATCACGGACTTCCTCCGCCATCATCAGGAGCGACCAGAAGCGTAGCATCAGCACTGAGTCTCCAAGAACCAACTCCATGTCACTTGGAGAAAGATCTGGTAGTCCATATGGATGTGCGTCCGATCGAAGGATGCCTGGTCCATTGTCAGACTGGTAGCGGAGCGCCGACACTGTTCGGCATGGAGGGCCCCCGATGATCGATCGGACTTTGCCAGTTGCACATAAGAGTAGCAAGAAGCCGTAGACACCCTTGTCGTGCAAACTTGCCGGAGTCGACCCCACCGTGTCCACACACAAGATCTCCGTGTTGACATCACCGCAGTTCTTCTCCCAAAAGCCTTTGTCAGGGCCACTGAAGCAATGCAACACGATATGCTTGGCCTTCATCAGACGGCGTCTTTTGTGCCGANAGTTCTTCTCCCAAAAGCCTTTGTCAGGGCCACTGAAGCAATGCAACACGATATGCTTGGCCTTCATCAGACGGCGTCTTTTGTGCCGATTCCAGGGCAGCTTCGAAAGGAAATTCTCAGCCTTGATTCCTTCCAGGTGAGGCACTACACGGGTCAGCACTTCATCAGGAAGTTGAGGAAACTGCTTTTTCAGGAGCACTGTCAGAGCCAGTTCCAAGTCCAAGGCTTCGGCATCAATCTGGTCCTCCTCAGTGAACATCGTTCGAACCAGAGCAAGTTTGCGCCTTTGATGAACTTGATAGCCCTCAAGCCACTGCAACAATTGATCCCCTTGCAGCCCTTCAAGCATAGGACATCCATTCTGCAGCACCACAGGAATCTCCCTNCTTGATAGCCCTCAAGCCACTGCAACAATTGATCCCCTTGCAGCCCTTCAAGCATAGGACATCCATTCTGCAGCACCACAGGAATCTCCCTTCCCTCCACATCGTGCAACCGACATTGACCACCCTTCCACTCCAGAGTGAAGTCCAAGTCATTCAGAGCACCCATCGGAAGAATCCTCGCTGTCGATGTAGGTGGATGGCCCAGCAAAATTTTGGTGCCCTGCTTGATACGGAATTCATCAGTCGAGCCACTCGCTAGTTGCACACTTGTAGGACTTGCTGATTCCCATTCCCCAAGGTCACGAGCTGGTCTCAATCCGTGGGTAGCCCCTGAATCCAGCAGGACAAAGTCAGAAGTTGCCTGATCTAGGCCTTCCAGCTGCATCACCTTCATCTTCGGATGAGAAGGTTGAAGACGCATTGTTCGGATCAACTGTGTGGCCTCTTCCAAAACCTCGTTGATGCGATCCTTTTGTCCACCATCACTGACATCTCCCCCAGGNGAAGACGCATTGTTCGGATCAACTGTGTGGCCTCTTCCAAAACCTCGTTGATGCGATCCTTTTGTCCACCATCACTGACATCTCCCCCAGGCTTGCCAACGTCTGCACTGTCAGATCCTCCACCAGTCATCTCCGGAGTGGTAGCAGTGGTCGTTGCAGTCATTGTCATTTCATTGATCTTGGGTTTGGAGGTCATACTTGATGGCGTTGAAGGAGTACTGGATGTAGTCGGTTTTCCATTCGAACCACCACCAACTCCTCCCCCCGAAACCTTGGTTTCGTCAGCCTTCCTGGCACCACCGCCCTTGACCTTGCAGTCCACCTTTCGATGCTCCTTGGAACCGCAGACAAAGCATCGACTATTGCGATCCTCCACCCCATCCCAACTATGGCTCCATTTGCAGTTCTTGCCCGCACGGCATCCAGAGTCACTGCGAAACCATTTGCATGGAGTTTCANCACCCCATCCCAACTATGGCTCCATTTGCAGTTCTTGCCCGCACGGCATCCAGAGTCACTGCGAAACCATTTGCATGGAGTTTCAGACATGGGCACACCTTTTCCTTTGCCATTGTTGTTGGCTGCAGAGGGGTTGCCATCAGCACCACGTGGTTTGTTGAAATTACCACCATTTGCGTCCATCACCTTGATTTTCAAAGGGGTTGTAGACGTGGTAGCACTGGATGAAGTTGTCATCAACTGGATGGTTTCCGCTTCGGCCAGTAGACATTGACTGAAATCCCAAACTGATTCCATTCGTGGGAGTTCATCAACACGTAGAGCTGACCGACTCTGAGCAAGGCGAAAGGCCGCCTGTGAGTCTTCACGAGCCACCTGCTGTACTGCACTTTCAAGAGCTCGCAGCAAAAGAGTCCCATCCGGGAGAACAGCTCCAACTTCTCGGGCTCTACCAAAATGGCGTCGCCAGCTCCTCAAGGATGAAGCCAATTCGGCCATGCTGTTGGACTTGGGCAACTGGGTGAGCTCCTTCAGAATCAGAGACTTCTCCCCCGGTCCTCCTGGTTGATACCGTACATACAGACGATACAAGATGGCTGTGCTGGTCAATTGACGGTCAGTGACCAAGGTCTGTTGAAGTTCCGAGGCCACAGCCTTGAGTAAGAGATGGACCCCTCTTTGTTCCGTCCTGCCATAGCACTTGTCATGAAGTTCATCTGGCACTTTGGGATCGATTTGAACTCTTTGAAGTGGAGTGGCTTCCTTCCAGTCCGCATAGTGAGTTTGGGCTTGGCGCACTGTCAAGTCCCACCACCTGCTGGCCACACTTGAAAGATCCCTCATGACCGGCCCACAAAGATGAATCCAATCTCCANGCACTGTCAAGTCCCACCACCTGCTGGCCACACTTGAAAGATCCCTCATGACCGGCCCACAAAGATGAATCCAATCTCCAAATTGAAGAGGACTTGCCAAAGCCGGCAATTCAGGCAGATCAGCTTTTGTTCCACTGCTGCCCCCTCCAGATTCCCATGAGGATGGAATCTGATCTAATCCTCCTCCGAAACCCCCACCAAAACCATGCCGCGGGTCATGGCAGAAGCGTCGTGGATCTTCATGATGTAGAGACGATGCAGAAGCCCGATCGCCAGGAGCATGTCCAGGAGTGCCATGCAAGGCCCGATCGTCTTGTAATACTCCATGAGATCTGTGCTCATGCGAAGCCCGACCGTCCCGTAATACTCCATGAGAACTGCTATGCAACGCCCGATCATCATGACATACNGAGAGCGATGCAAGGCCCGATCTTGTTGGGATTCATCTCCAAGCACATGCAAACTTCTCGGAAGATCTCCAGGGTTCGCTCGGCTGATCGCTTCCGCTCGGTCCGGATCACACAGGCCAGCGTAGGCAGCTGTCAAAGAACCCAGAGGTGCAGGCTTGGATTCAACTCCCCCCACTTGGCTATTCTCGTACTTCCCATTCCAGTACTCTGACTTGTGAAAAGGGTTTCCATGAGAAATCGAAGCCAACGCAGTTTTCAAAGATTCTACCTCCTTTTCAAGCCAGAAATTCCTAGCTTCACTTGGTGTGGGTTCCTTGGAACGTACAAACCCTGGTTTCCATTCCCTATCCACCACTCGCATGGATGACATAGTTGAAGACTCATGCATTGATTCATAGTTGTTCAACATCTTCAGAGGATCTTCAGTCAAAACCGTAGGGAAAGGTGGAATTGGAGGAACATGTACTGGTGGTGGAGGCTCCGGCTTCTCATCAGTTGGTGGGGTCCCATCCGGCACTCTAGTCCCATTCGGGGTGTGGCGGCTTGTCTCCCCCACCTTCACTCCATGTCTTGGCGTACCACAGCCCCGACCAACAACACCGTCACCATCCCTCATTTCTCGCATGCTCCCTCCAGGAATCTCTACCCAGGATTGCATAGAACCGTCACCAGAATTGGGACTACTCTTCACACTGCGCAGTTTGTCCAATTCTGCCATCAACAGTGCATTTTGTTCCCTCAACTGTTGAACGACTTCTATTTCCAAGACCCTTTGCAGACTATCACCCGAGGAAACATCCATCTCCCCATGTTGTTTGGACAAACCCGTCCCTTCATTTTCAGCAGGCATCCGACCCTCAGTCCTCCTGACATCACCCACTGCTTCATCTCCATCACTTCCAGAGACACGATTGCTCGGAGGCGTCACAAAGCAAGCAACTCTTCCCGACGTTTGCCCTCCTCGACCTTTGCCTATCCGGTCATAGTCTCTGAGCGGCGCCACGTCAGAGCCAGGGGTGTGTTCAGGCAACCCCATTGGCCTATGGGCTTCTAAGACGTACTCCCTTTGAATCTTCTCTGAATGAAATGGATTGACAATTGCAGATGAAGAAATGCCCTTACCAGCTGGTGGTTCAGATGCTGCCCTTTCCATAGCTAAGCGAGGTCGCTACAGGGACAGGGTTGGGCTCATAACCCTTCAAATACCAAAACCCGCAGGACTGTTTTCCTGCTGCTTGATCACAAAATGCCTAATGGTCTTAGTGTAATACGTGATGAATTTCCAGACCTGGAAAACACTTGAGATGGGAGCTGATGAAACTTGATGAAACTTGATGAGAGTGGGAAGGCAACGCAGATTTTGTGTTGCGACGGCCTCCAGTTCGGCCTCAACAAGGCATGTGAGGCTTGGCTGCGATATGCTGCAGCATTTCTGGCGCACGTCAATGGTGGGTTCAATGGTGAATTTCGTCAGCAGTCCGCATCAAATTCCCTCACAAGTTGGCACTTCATGCTTTCTGAATTCAGACCTAATTATAGTATATATTAGTATTTTCTAATGTTCACTCTTCATTCCAACTGGGGAAGATCATGGAAGATCTATGATCTATGCCTAATCCTGTAGGCAATCCATTCTAACATATCATGCCACATATTTTATTGGAGGGTTCAATCTTCAAACCAGCAGAGTGGCCAAACGTGGCAATGCCAAGGATCCCCCTGGACGGGCTGGATGCCAAGCTTCTGCGATCTCCACGGGATGCGGGGCTCACCTACTTTGGAAAAGCAGCGGGGGCTGATCTGGGCCACTTGGCGAATGCTCAGAATCTCAGGAAAAAGTGGATTTTTTTAGCCTTTTTTGGGTCATAGTGGCACAATGTGGTGAAAAAAACAATAAAAAGCCAAACAGATGCCACGTTGTGAACAGATATTGGAATCGAGCGTCACAAGGAATTCTTAAAGAATTCACCAGGAATTCTTTGGAATTCTTTGGATGTAGTTGGGGTCTGCATTGAGTGAGGGAGATGCTTTAAAGTTTCCTGCAGCATTCTGCAGCTGTGACAGCTCCCCTGGAGGTGCTGTAACTCCTGGTCATGCGGGGCAGTACTACCAGAGAGTCCTACCTGCTGCACAGGCCTTGCCATTTCCACTACCATATTTCGGCACCATACAGAGCATAGGAAAGATGCTATAGCAAGGCTATAGAATATATAGCTTAGGCATCCTTCGCCACATCCTGCAATATCCTTAGCCACGTCCTGGAATATTCTGGAATATCCTGCTATCTAACAGTTGTGCCGTGACACCAGTAGGTGCCCTTTGCTTCAACAGAGGGGCGGAAGCTTTTCAAGAAGGCTCTTCAGGTGGGGTTGTTGACATCAACTGTGCGAAATATGCAGCTCATGGTGACTGATGGCTGTTGAGGGGATGAGGTCTGTCACATTGGTCACCTGTGCTTAGGCTGGTACCATGGAGAGTTTCTTCTTTCTGGCGGAGCAGTTTCGGACCCAAGACGAGCCCACCTTCTGTGTTTCGCTTGCACTTGAAGGGCCTATTGCCTCATTTGATTTCAAAAAACTTGCCGTTACTATGTCAATGGCCAGGTTTTTGGCCATGTTGATCCTATCACTATATCACATCCAGTCCCTAAAGAACACCGCAGAGTCCACTACCCAACCTGGCCATTCGGATCGCCCGAATCGCCCCATCCGGATCGGCAGGTGGATTGACAACTTTGGCCATGGTTTTAAACTCCTTGCGCATCGATCCGATGCGAACCTGGAAGGGCGCCTGGCGTTGGTACAACGAGCAGAACCTCGCCTGCTGCTTCGGCCCAGATGCTTCGGCTGAACGCCATGGCATTCCCGGTGAGTTCTCCCAGTGATGTGGTGGGGATCATAGGATCCAACATGATCTAAGATGATCTAACAACGTTTGTGAGAAAATCAGGTCACATTAAATGTCGACCAGGAATAATGAGGTGAAGCATGGTGAAGCGCATGAGCTGATGGTTAAATCAACCGAAAATCTGATGGTTGACTGCGTCCACAGCTTGGGAAAACTGTGTCAACCAACTGAGGAACGGGTTCGAGCAGAAGGTCTATCTTTTGAATCTTCGTTTGCAGTGTCAACCAAGACCAACTGTGCGATGAAAAACACATTGCAGTTTGGACTGTCAAGTGCCTCACTTTACGCATCTTTATGGTATGCTTGTTGCAATGATTTCCCTGAGTTATCAACATGCTCAGTTTTCTACATTGCGCTACTTGCTCTGAGGATATGTTCTGTTCCCTAGCGCGTTGCAACGGTGCAGAGGCTGGTAGTTGTTTGGCCTGAAAGACTTTCGGAGACCGGGGAATGCCTTGCACCGACTTAGCCACTTAACCCAAACCGACCGACATTGATCACGCATCAAAATATATCACAATCACAATACGTTCACCAAGCATTCGGAGGGTTTTGCGCCACTTAACTTCATCACATGTGTTGGTTTTAGGGTGTCCCGAAAAACATAGCTTCATACATCTTCATACCATTCATAGCCACCTGACTCCTCTGGGGTTTTCCTTGGGCATTTTGAGATTTTGAGGTGGCGGCCCGGGGAGCTCCGATGGCAGAGGAAGACATCGCTGGTTTCATTGCTGACTTCCGTGGAGCCGTGCGAACGGTGAGCCGAAGCAGTGAAAGGGAATGCCACCCGCCAGATGCATCGGGGCATCCCATGGGGCATGTGGCTGAGATCAATCGGGAGATCCCGAAAAGTTGCGGTACAAAAACTCACTCAGAAGGATTTGAGACATAGTGGCATAGTGGCATACCCACTCAACAGTTTCTTTTGAAGATATGTAGGTTGATAAAATGGGACATCTCGGTGACACCGAAAGCGGATCACTGAGGTTTAGTGGTGTGCTACACCAGAGAGGTTCTAGGCCAGACTGGTGCAGGTCATTTCTCGCCCATTGGAGGCGCGCATGTTTGTGGCAAGGGGATTTTCACTTAAGTCCTTGAACCAATTTGAACCTATCTGTGCATCTTCATTTCCCCGTTTTTTCCATGGACAACGCACTTAAAATGGACTGATCTTTGGGCAATTTTGGGTAACATGGATTCCATCCAACAAGGTGTCCCATTTGGCCATTGCGAGGCTACGATGAGGAGACAGACAGCATCCTCATTATGGATGTGGCGCGTTTCAAATACCCGCCCCACTGGGTGCCACTCACCGATTTGACAGATGCTATGCTGAAGGCCAAGCTGAAAGTCTGAGTTGCGTATAGCTGCCTTGGGTTTCGTGCCCTTGTGTGCTGCACCTTGTCATGTCAGACATATTTTTTTGGATGTTAGTCTCCTAATTTCCCTCGCCATTTTCCTATAGGTTCACGGTTCACAGTCAGCGATTCCATTCCCGCCCTTGCGCTGCAGACGGATCCGCTCACTGGGAAGCCGCGAGGGTATCTACATGTTCACCTGCAGATGTGCCTGGGAGAAGACTTTCAAAGGATGCAGCAAGGTCACCGTGCAAACCAACCCCAGATATCATATCACCGCCATGTTACCTACCATAGCTATTGGTTTTAAATCATACCCATTTGAAGTTTGAAGGTTGTGCCATATCATGCTCTCTATTAGATACAGTTCCGCATCCTAGAGTCCTGGAGGATTGAACGTGTATAAAGGAGTGGGGGGCTCGTTTTTGCAGTTAAGGAAGGGGTATGATGTTCCCTTGATATGATGCCTTGCATGGACTTCACACAAATTCTTTGCTTCCAGTTGAGGAAAACATGAAAGGCATGGAAATACATTGAAGATTATTGAAGTGCTTCATGCAGAGAGCTGCACATTTTTCTGAGGCGAAGTGCTCTGCAGGGGGCTCCGTTTAGAGTACCCTTCGTGCCGCCAGCGGCTGGAAGACGTCTTTCTGAGGCCGGGAACAGCGAAGGGCGACCTCATCCATTCTAGGTGTGAGAAGTGTCAAGAGCAGGTTGGATTACTTTGGATTGATATTCTCAATGATTCTATGTGATATTTGGATTATTTGGAGGTGTTTATAAAATTTGGTGGGTCCCGTTCCAAGTCATGAATCACGCCAGAAATGCTGACTTCCCTCGCGCCGATATGAGGCTTTGGCAGCGAAACTGGCTGACATCGACTCGGCGACTGGAGATCAGTGTCCCCTACCGACATCAGATACACCGCACTTGGCTGGAGACCCAGTGATGTGTTGACGATGCATCTGCAAAAATGCCAGGATCAAGTTCTGATCCCAGACATGGCATAGAGCACTACAGCCTCTGACGCCATCTTTGAATCAAACATCATCAAACATCACAGTCTTTTCGGGATCATAGATGTGCTTTCCTACTGGTTGGTTGGTGAAGAACCGTTTAACCTCCGCTTTACAACCAATGGTAGCGGTGTTTTTCCAATAGAACAACGTGAACAACGCTGTTGGGGATCATCCATGCTTCCACATATGTTGGCCTATTTTCCAGATATTTTCCTTACTGGATTGGTTCAAGGGAAAACCTACAGGAAAACCCATATTTCATCGGAAAAAAACATGGAACCACCTTGGTTTCCTGTAGGTTTTACAAGATGTTCCCTTAAACCACTATTGATTTCCGCCAAGGTGGTGATGCGGCGCTGGCTTTCGGCTGTGGCTGCTGTGGAGCCGCAGGTCTGGGGACAGCTTCTGCAGATTGGAGATTTGGAGGCAGTGCAGGAGGCGCCCATATCCCCTGGTGAACCAAAGTTGGATGGGTTGAGGATGATGAAGCTACAGAAAAGACATGACAAAATGTGATTAAACTGTAAAACCAACGACATCCAACAGCAATGGGGATAGAATGTGATGTATCTATATACTGTATTATTCTTTTTTTGGCTTGTATACCCCCCAAAGTTGGTCGGTTCAAATTTGGGGTTGTGGAGACCAAGATTCGGCCCAGATTTCAATGTAAAGTTGGTTGCCAAGCGCAGAAACGGCTTGTCGGGTAGCTCTGAAAGTCGCTCCATGGCCCATACATATCTACAACATTCTACAATAGAGGTGGGATCATTGGAATCATCTTATTGCAAGATGTTTTTTTCCCATTTTCCCTGTGTCTATATTGCTATATAGTAAGCTGGATTGCCGATCATGGTTGAGAGAGAGTTTGATCTTTTTGTTTGCATGACGCTTGGGCTTGTGGCTTTGGATGGCTTTGGATGGCTTTGGTTCGCTCGGTTTGGAAGTTGTCTTCCCTCTCCTGGCAGGTTTTTGCGCGGCTCGCTTCATACCAGCCCTTCATGGATTTGTGCAAGGCCAGGCGGCCCGGCCGGAAGCACAGCCGATTCCCAGTGGATGCCACGGCCCTGTCGAGGCCTATGATGAAGCGACCCAGCACTTCTGTGGCGCAGAGTTTCCACCCCTCCGCTTTCAGGCGAGCTTTTGCAGATGTGGATTTGCTCCTGATGAGATCAATGAGACTTCTCAATTCCATTCAATTCCGACAAGCCTCCTACAAGCTCCGGCTTTCTTGTTGGAGTGATATTGGACACTTATGGAACTGCTGTTCCCATCACTGTTCGATTTCCCCTGGACTTCCAAATTAATTACAGGAGTAATATGGAGTAATATTCGGAGTATGCATATATAATCATATCACAACATATGATGCTTAGATCACCATCACCATGATTCACCATGATTCACCATGGTATATCGCGGTGACAAGGATATGTTGTCATTGGTCTCGAGGCGTCCCAACTGAGCACGCGGCGGCAGAACGGCAACTCAGCGGCAGCTCGGCGGCAGGTTCACCGGAGAACCAGCTGAACTCGCCACGACGAATGGGTCACTGATGGGTCACTTTGGATATCTTTAGATCAACACTAAATGAAAAAAATGAGTGCACAGTGCGCGCAAACACATATAGCGCACTACGATAAGATAGAAGATATTTAGCATTTAATACAGATAGAAGATACATTTTGGGGGTGCAGCCAGAAGCATTTCAAATAGAAGATAATGCCCGTCGCAAAAGTANAATCAACCCCTCAACATGGGACCGTGTTGGCAATATCTTCTATTTGAAACTCCTTTCTTCCCACTGCCTTGTTTTGTGGATTTGCGTGGTATTTACAGGAAAAACTCCCAAAACAGATAAAACATTGACCCCAAGTTCGGGAGACCCCCCCGGTGGCCCATTTACAAAAAGTACCTCCCAAGTGGGACCCGGCTGGAGGTACTTTTGCGACGCCGGTTT
>BGPT01000693.1:369459-395888 GCA_003297045.1 Symbiodinium sp. clade C Y103
ATATTGGCTCAGTACCCTGAAAGGGTAACCGGTGGGCGAGTTGCAACAAGTAGCTCAAAGCTCTGATTGCTCTACCATTTTGGAGCTTTGAATTAATTTTTCTTCTATCCTTTTTGGCTTTGTACGCGTTTCCAACCCAGTAAAGGATAGAAGATCGGCTTTCCGATAATTCCTGAATATCNTCTTCTATCCTTTTTGGCTTTGTACGCGTTTCCAACCCAGTAAAGGATAGAAGATCGGCTTTCCGATAATTCCTGAATATCTTCTATCTTACCGTAGTGTGCTATATATACATTAATATCTAATAGTAATACACTGGATTTCCGTACGCCATTATGCGCCACACAATTTTGAGACTCGCGTCCTTGTTCACAGCTCGTTAGGAGCTAGCTCTCTGGAGCTGTGGCGAGCTTTGGGTCCTTTTGCTACTTCTGTTGCCCGAGCACCTCCAGGTCAGGGATAGCAGCTGCATCTCAGCTGGGCCATCGCCAGATCCGATATAGCCATTGATGTGTTGCTCCACCATATATCACCATATATAACCATGCTTATAACCATATGATACCATATATCACTCATATATCTCACCATGCTTATCCATGCTTCATGCTCCGCCAGCCTGGCTTTTCAGGTGCTCGTATCTCCAGAACTGGCTTCAGCGGGCCTTGCGAAGGCAGGGACAAATGGGCCCGAATGGGCATGGGCTTCTACGACTATCTGTGACTTTGTGATTTTGCAAAATTACATTGTGCTTTCTATGATTGAAAATGCAAGATGAGCGCAAGGTATATGAAAGATAGCAGAGATCCAACCAGAATTGCCTAGTTGCACGTGTTTCTTTTCTGCAGCTGCTGGTAGGGCGTGGCTCGCGCCATTCGGGGACCCTGGGCTTTGCCTTTGGAAGCACAAAGCAATTTGGCAGCATTTGAACCTTCTGGTTTTGGGGAGGCAACCCATTGATAAAAAGACAACATAAGGCAACAGAAGCAGCCAAGAAATGGGATGCAAACGGAAAACTTGCCGAGATGTGGCCCATGTGGCTTGGGTCCAACATGATCCATGGATGGATCTGGATGGAAGTGGGTTCCTGGAAATGGAACAAGAAATGCTGTGAGGAAGCAACCGGTTCTCAGTCCCATCTTGTCCGTTGCCAAAAACCCCAAAGACATCCAAGACGCCCCTCAAGTCAAGATGGTTTTGGGGATGTTGTTGCTATTCCAAAGGGCCTATCATTGTTGACCAAATGCCCAACCAGCAGGAGAGACGTTGAGCCACATCCTCCCAGTCCCGAGAGTTAGTAGAGCGCATGGCTGTGGTAGAGCCCAGCCTTAATTTACAGCGACGCAGTGACCGCGACCGTATGTACAGACTGAGTTCAACATGCTCAACTGGGGATGGGTCAGGATTTCAGGCCCTTGCACAATTTGGTTCCTTTATTAGGTTCCTTTTGAATTGGGATTGAGACATGTTGAGACACCTTTTTTCTATAATAGCAATTGTGTGCCATAATTTTGACCCAGATCCGACTATCGATCTGATTCCATTTCGCTTTTCCTCAGCTGCTCCTGAGACGTGCGAGCTCTGCCAACTAGCTTTCATTCCGTTCCTTGATTAGAAGGAGAATATCAATAATTATAAACCAATAAATATTACAATGGTGTGTTGCTGAGCCTTATTCCTACACTTGGTTTTGGCATGTTTTAGAGCTTCGCTTCCGTCTCACTGTAGACATCCGTCGATGTGGATTTGTAACTCCTTCACTTGTACAAAGCTGTAAGAAATACCAATCCAAGCTTTGCTGCGTGGGGGGTGGCCAAAACAAAGGTTGCAAGGAAGCATGCTCTGCTAATCTTTTTTGAATTGGTGCGATGACACAAGAGCCTCCAGAGTGATGATGCGGCGTGATGTCTGCATATCTCACTTTCTGGCAGGTAAAGAATGTGGGTGATCACATCTTCAAACTCACTGGTTGCCGCCTTGCAAAGCTCCAGTGAAGATTTTTCGTTAGATCTGAGGTATCAGAAGCGGTTACACATGACTTGCTGTATGCTGCTGATTGCGCTTCCGTTCAGTGACTAGTGCCACCGGTGTCACCGGTGTCACTGGTGTCACTGGCATCACTGGTCTAGCCTCGTGAGGTGTCCTTGAGTTCGAGGGTGTCCCAGAAGAGAAGGTATTTGAGGCCGCCGACGGATGCGGATCTTCCGATGTTTGCCGTGATCTTTTCAGACAGGTCTCGATGGAAGCAGAGGCCGATGTGGAGGACATCATTACCAGAGAGGATGGTGTTGTGGAGGCAGGGCTTGGCTCAGCACATGATCAGCCATGATCAGCCATGATCAGCCATGTAGCCATGCAGCAGCCTGCAGCTGTGAATTTCACCGTGAACTCGTTTCTGAAACTTTTTTGGCTTACAAAAAGGACAGGTCAAAATAAATGGCAAGACATCAGGCATCAATTCCATGAATTGATAGGCATTGTGGCTTGTATGCTTGGGCCCCCGAATGTTTCGATCAGAGTTGACGTGTTGCAAAGAGCAGCCTTCAATGTTGCCAGATTCCAGAACTGGAGCATAGCATTGTTTCAGTTTCACGCCGCCATTACCTCCATCCCTTCATTTGGTATTTTCAAATTGATTCTCATATGATCTTCATTCACATCATTTGTCATTATTTTCCATGATTTTCCCACGATTTTGCCATGTTTGAAAAAAAGCTGTGCATCTCTGATTTTTCCCATCCCATGGCTGCGGCCGTGGAGCTTCCCTCGGAGATCTCTATCCCGCACGACGCCAGCTGTGGTGCTTGCCTTCTGGAGCTCAATGAAGATGCTGGAAATCAGCAGGCAACGTCCATGAAACATCGGTCCAGACATGTGGATATTCGCGGTTTAACGTGGCATAACATGGCTTAGTCAGCAAACATGGCGGAAGATGGGAATAGCATGGTATAATTCACTTTTAGCCTTTATGGATATTATGTGGGTGTGTGATATTGTGTGATTGATAGAATGGGATATATGACCGACCGAAGTTGTTCGAAACATGTCCAGGAAGCGTCAGTGGCAAGCCGCTGCAGCGACCGGTTGCGGTTGCGGGCCAAGCACATTGCAGCTTTAGAAGGCAGTAACTCTAGAACCAAGCTGGGAGTGGAACAGCAACCGATATGGGTTTTGAATGGTTTCCACAATGGGTTTGCATGGTTTGCATGGTTTGCCAACTTTGTTCTAGGGTGGTTTGATAGAACTCAAGGAGTCTTTGTGTCAGCAAGATGGATGTAACCTGATGAAACAAACTCGACGCAGATTCCCTGACAGGTTGCCAACACCTTTTCCATGTTCGATGCATTTTGGTTTGGTCCGAAGTGGAAAACTCCTGTCCTCAGTGCAGATCCCGTTTTCGTCGCTTTGGGGAATACAACGTGGTCACTGGCCAACTGAGAAAACTCTGTGAAGTGCAACAGAGAGATCAAATAGAACAGAGCTCTTCTGAAGAAATCACTTGTGACTCATCACTGATCAATGGGTGATTTATGTGTTTTTCGTTTTGCGATTTTCCTAACCCCAACTATGATTGCTACATCATGTTTATTCTGATCATTCCAATCAACCAACGTATTTTTTTCCGGATGTGGTGGCAGCGGCAGCACCATCCAGGTGATTTGTGTCACCGCGGTGATGACGATGAGTATTTACTCCTTTGTGATGGTCGTCGGGGTCGTTGTCCCGGAGCCTGCCACACCTACTGCGATGGTTTGGGTCGTCAGATTCCCCGCGGCCGTTGGCTGTGCTTCGCGTGCCGCCCTGCCCGGCCCCGGCCCACGGCCCGGCCAACGCGTCCCAAGGCAGCGGCAGGTCGGGGACGGCGTCAAGCAGAGGCCCTGCTGAACGCGACTATGGCTGCGGTGAACCAACTGCCGGTGCAACCCGCAGCTACCAGTGCTGCCTCTTCCCTTATGCCGTCGGAAACCGCTCATGCAGCTGGCGCAGCAAACCAAGCCTCACCGCCAAGTGTTTCGCTGAAAGTAGAACAAGGTGCGGAAATGCAGCTGGGACATTCAGAACGCTTGCCAAAGCGGGAAACCATCCGACCAAGAGTCAAGAGAGAGCGGCCCGATACCCAACCGTCCGGAGCGTCTGCAGTCGATACTACCACGGATGGAGATAGATGTTCTGCTGAGCTGCCTGCGGTTCCAGATGCGGCAACACTGCAACAGAATGCAGACATCAATAGCTTGGTCAAGGAGGAGTTGGAAGGGTCTGAGATGGAGAAGTTTACTGGCTGGGATGTAGGTGCCAAGGAAATGAACAAGGCCAAGGTCGAAGAGGAGGCGCTACCAGGACGTGAGCAAGCTAGTCATAGTTGTTAGATGTTGTTAGATTGCTGAAGCAGGCATCAGACATTTTTCTTCCGATGGCTTGCATTGACCAGAGAAAGATCCCAGCATATCCCAGCTTTGGTGCATATAGTGACATAGTGGCTAGTGATCCAACATCGGGCATAGGGTCCCAAGGAATCAGTCAGATATCGCACGGCAAAGCTTCCCAGTCCCCGCTTTCCGCAGGCCCCAGCAGAGATGGCAGAGACCCGGCCGCCGGTATTTTGGAAGCTCCAGGCTACAAAGATGTCCATTGATCTCGATCTGGAACTGGAGGAATCGGAGGAACCTGAAGCTGAGGAAAAGCAACCGCCACCACGCAGCTTGGCACGGGCATGCCATTGAATCCACGTCAGCAATGCTGCTTATTTGTTTGACCCCTGTATTCGGCATAATTCAAGTCTGAGGTTCATAAATCTTATTTTGAAATATGTAGGAGACATCAATGTTTCAAACAATTTCGCCCTGCACGCGCCCGTGCTTCCATGCCTTAATGACAAACGTTGTCACTTTGTAATTCGCTGATTTTGCTGCACAGACTTCAGAAGGATCAATTTTTGTTACAGATTGGACCATTCATGACAATTCCCTTGCCTCTTTGGGAAGGTTTTCCTCATATTGCTGAAAACTGAGGTCAACGATACCACATTCTCCAGCTGCCGAAAGAGTTAGAAGGTTGGGCAGAGCAGGTGAGAAAGTTTGCTTCGACCTACTTCCTTTGTGAGCGCTCGATGCCATTGGCCAATCGAACTGCTGAACGCCTCTGGAAACTCTGTCAGATCGGTCCTTGCCCTGCAGGTTTTGATGATGATGACAGTTGCCGCCAGCTGCTGCAGATTGCCAGGGACAGTTTTCAGCTGTTTTGGCAACTGCCATTGGATCCAGGAGACGATGATCCTTGCGGTCTCCGTTGTTTGCGCACCAAGACGCAGCCCCTGCTGTGCGTGCGCTACATGGGGCCCCGTGGCAAGCGCGGCCGCATCCGGCCTTCGGACATCGTGCGTTGCGAGTTGCAGTGCCGTCGCCGTTTGCTGGAACTCTGGGACAGCGGCTTCTTCGATGGCGGGTTTCGGTCACTGCCCATGGTGGAGTTGCCACCCCAGGAGGCGAAAGCTGCAGTCACTCAAGGTGACATTCCAAGGGCCAGGGCGGCTGTAGCGGTGGATAACTTGGATCAACCGAGGTCAAGGTTGAATGGGATGGATTTGGTGAATGCATTGAAGGAAGAATCATGGTACTTCAACCAAGCAGTTCATGTCAGCCAGACTGCAGCACGGACAGCTCGCTTTGCGGAGCCGAGAGCGGTGCTTCATCCCCTCTTGAAAGAGGTCCTCCTGGAATCTCTTCGCAATCGATCTTCTGCACTGGAAAACTCTGACCTGTTGAAATTGTACAGCCATCAAGCAGAAGCCATCGATGCAGTTCTGCTCAACAAACAGGATGTAGTGGTGAGCACTTCCACTGGTAGTGGCAAGTCATTGGTTTACTTAACTGCGATTTTTGATGCCCTGTTGCGCCGGGAGGATGCTACAGCCATCTTGATCTTTCCAACAAAGGCTTTGGCACAGGACCAACTCCGAACTCTGAAAGATCTGGCGCAAGCATTGATTGCTCGTGGGGTTCCTGAAGAGACGCTTTGCGTGGCATGTTTGGATGGGGATACACCTGGAGCAGAGCGAGCCCGGGTGCGCAAGGAGGCCAGAGTGGTGCTGACCAACCCAGAGCCTTGGCACATCATGGCATATCATGGCACATCCCCATGAGGCGGAAGCAGCTTCTAGTTCAAAGTTGTCAGTGTGTAGTAAAAAAATGTGTTTATTTATTGGTGCCTTGTTAGCATTATTCAATACTATATTATTACGTCATGTATAATATGATTGTGATGCTGTATGAGCTTGTGAAGTTGTGATCTACCCCTGCAAAAGCAATACTAAAACACACCGGCAAGTGGCAGAATGAAGGTGCCAGAAAGCTAAATGCTTTTCAGAAGGGCAAGTTCCGACACCTTCCCATGAGAAGTTGCAACAGCTGAGGACATGCTTCACAGCCATGTGCTCCCACAACACATTGAGTACTCTCGGTTGCTCCACAACGTTTGCTATGTGGTCTTGGACGAGGCCCCGTTTTATTTTTTTAAGATAATGAGCTTTCCAAAAGCCAATGGCCACTACCCCTAACCACCAACCCTAACCCCCCATTTTTTTTCTCCAAAAAATATCAAACATTTGCGCATGGAAGTAGGACTCAAGATGCCCGTCACAGCCACAGGTGCACGTCTACAGAGGAGCCTTCGGTGCCAATGTTTGCAGCGTGATTCGCAGGACTGGTGTAGCAGCGTGTAGCAACGTGTAGCAGATGCAACATGATGCAACCAGAAGTATCACAAGTTGCCTTGTGGCCTTTTGGTAACAAAACCAATGAATTTTCAGAGTAGAGTCATCTACGAATTCGGGGTTTGCAGGGACTCTTCATTCTCATGTTTGGTTACTAGAGGGTTCAGATACAAACACTATGCACAGTGCACTGTATCAATACACTGGGCGTTGATGCATTTGTCAGGCTGAGGCGATTGGTGGAAGTGGAAAGGACCCAAGAAGCGCTTCAGTTTGTAGCCTGCTCTGCGACAGCCACTTGTCTGAAAAATGGTTGGCAAGATGGACAAAGTTGGTGACCACCATCATTTTTTGCAGACCAGAACTTCAGCCGTCAGATGCTGTCTGGGCATCCCTAATTCTCAATATTTCTCAATCTGGATGTCTTCCCTGGTTGAACCTCAAACCGCCCCACATACGTCCAGCATCCCGATGCGGATGGCAGGTTGCGAATCCTGGAGAACATTTGGAGCGTCTTCTTGGGCGGCCAGCGCCCCATGTCGTAGCACGGGATGGTTCACCCAGTGGCGGACATGTTTACGTCTTGTGGAATCCCATGGAGTTCAGTGCCTTGGCATTGGTGTTTTTCTTTGAATCTTTACATCCCAGTTACATTTTTTCAGTTGGATCGAAGCCACAAACCTAGGGGCTTGACATGTGTCAGGACGTGGGAAAGGCTTGACATGGCTTGACATATCTTGACCGATCCCAAAGATCCAAGTTGTCACAGGACCCAGGGCACCCAAAGAAGATGAAGATGAGGGCGATCAGGGCGATCAGGGCCCTGCCAAGCGGATCAAAACAGAGGACTGCGATGCGGATCAGAGGCATGCGATGGTCATGGCAGTTTCACCCAAGTCCACTTGCGATGGCTATCATCGCAGTTGGTGGATTTTTGGTTCAGATTTGAGATCATTTGTGGCATTTGTGGCTGATTAGATTCTTAGATAGCAGATTCGCAGCAACAAATTGAACAAGTCTTGGGCCAGGATCCACCGGCTGCCGCTGCCAGCGCCACGGAATCTGCTGAAGCGCCTGAGGATGTCGTATTTGATCAATCATTTGTGGATTTTGTTGCAAACTTGTCTCATCGGTCTGGGATGTCTAGGTATCCAAGCAGCCGCAGTTCAACATCCCATGACATCACGTTTCATGCCCTGCAGTGCAGTTTATATCTTAATTCTGCTTGAATTGATAACTTTGATCGATTTTTTGATATGATTTTTTTCTCCCGTTGAGGTGCAAACCATGCGAAATTTCCCACATCACCAGCCAGGATGGAACCCCCGTGCTGGGCGCTGGCGGCTCACGATCTTCACCCATCGTTGAAGTGACCCGTTTGTTGGCCTGGCTGGTCTCACGTGGCTCAGCTTCAACTTGGGCAGGTTGGTTCACCTGAATCGCAAGGGATGATGATTATGATGATGACGACGACGACATCCCATGATGTTCCAAACAAAGCTTGCATGGAGGGGAAATCTATTGATATAGACCTGGTCTGAAGGCGATGGCGAGAGAGAGAGAGAGAGAGAGAGAGAAGTTATGAGAATTTGATATATGGATGTTGGGTGACCAACACCAGTACATTCCGGGTCAGATGCTTGGATAGCATTCCGATCATCGATCCACGTCTCCAGGTGATGTCTCCGTTTTGGCCTTCTGCAAATGGCGCAGTCTGGTGGAGATTGTGTTGCAGGATGTGAAAGACGCCCTGCTCGCAAGCGAGGCTGTCACCACAATTCACCACACCTTCTGTTTGATCATCTTGGATCGTTTCGATGGGGTTGCGATGGGGTTGGGAGTTCGGATATCAACAAGTACCGGATTTCCAAACCGGGTCTATCAGAGTCTATCTCATATCATCTTAAGCTACTGTGACAGTTTTTCCCCACCGCCATGGAGCTCAAGAACTCTGCAGGCGCCGGCACTCAGCAGCCGTGTGGTGTCCTACCGAGCAGGGTACCCACCAGCTTTGCGTCGGCAGCTGGAACGCGATATTTTCCACCGCAAGGCATGGGTTGCAATCCATGGGATTTAGCTGACATGAAGATGTTTAAGATCAAAACATCTGGGTGATATTCCACTTGTGTTTTTTAATTTCCGTGAACCTTCATCGCCTTCATCCATTTTTGGCCAGATGAAATTTTCAACCATGACTATCCTTGAGATTTTCAAGCTTCATCGTCTGTATCCATTTCGCTGGTGCTTCCAGATGCTTCCAGACATTTTTCATTTTTGATTCCTGGAATTGGGAAGTTTGGGATGATCCAATGAATAAAACGCTGAATTTCACATCAGGATCATGGACCCATGGATCATCCCACACCCAACAACATCCATCAGTCGTCAGGTTCTCGGTGTGGCTTGCACCAATGCCTTGGAGCTGGGTATTGACATCGGTCGTTACTGGGCCAAATGTAGCGTGGATATCCATTGGATAACACGATCTGCAACGATTGACGTTGTAGCCATCGTTTCGATCATTGTGATCTTGCTGCAGGCCTCTTTAATAGATGTATAGGATTTCGTTCAACATTTCCCATGTACATGTGATTGCAGGTTGTTGGAGGTTGATGGCTGCAAATCAGATTTCGTTGACGCCGCTCAGGTCTGGACTGCACGATCTCCCTGGGTTTCCCTGGCAGTGTAGCCTCGCTACGGCAGCAGTTTGGTCGCGCCGGCCGTGCTGGACGGTTGGGCTTGTCCTTCTATGTGCCATGGCATGGAAAGGAGGCCAAAGACATGCTAAATTTACAGGTAACATGAGGCAAGTCATTTTAGAATGTTTTTATACTGTTAATTTCACCTGGTCTCTTTTGGCTTTCCACGTGAGTGCATTTGCAGTTTGGTCATGGCTAGTCAAGTCCTGCAAATTGTGCAACAATGCCGGTGCACTAGTCATCTTGAATTCTAGCATTTAGCTAAGGTGGCGTTTGACGATCCAACTGATCAACACTTCATGCAACGACCTCGCGAGCTGCTGGCACTTTGGCACAAAGGCAAGTAGCAGGTGAGAGTTATTAGAGTCAGTGGGATAGTCGGTAAGGGATAAAGTTGATAAACTTTATTTGGCTTTAGCATTGCTTTAGCTATTTTAGATTTCAAGTGTCATGCCCATTGGCAGATCCAGCAGCGTGAACCTTCACCTGCCGCCATAGCCTCCAAGGCACGTCGTCCTGAGTCGGTGGCTGTGGCACCATCCAACGTTGCCGTGATGCGAGGGCACCTGCCTTGTGCTGCAGCAGAGCGACCGTTGGAAAGTGGAGATGGGAGGTCCCTCGTTGAAAATCGAAACGGCTGTGTGTTTAACAAAGCTGTATATCAGATAGATTCAGAATGATTCAGATAATTAGAATGGTATATATATATATATATACCATTGTCAAGGCCTAAAGCTTCCAAGCATGTCTTTTGAAGATTTTGAAGTTTAGCTCAGCCATTCCCAAGATGCAGAAAGTGAGGTTTTGGCAAAGTGCAGACGATGCCGGCCCCCTGGATGCCTGGACGACAGCCTTGCAGTGCCTTGAAAGCAGATATGGCGCAGCATCGGATGAAGGGAACATCTACTGGCAAAAACATGCGAAAATCATATATTCTTCTAGTTTTTCCATTTGACCAACCTATTGACCATCAAAGCTGGCAAATAATTCACTTCAGACTTTAGATCGAGCAACATGAAGCAATCTCAAAGCACTTGTCAAAGAATCAGTCGAATCGCTCTGAGTTTTCTTGAGGAAATGCCTCACAACTGGCACGTTGGAGCAGCGCGTGGAACGATTTCAAGGAGCTGAGACCTCCAAATTCGTTCCAGCGAAATTCTGGGGCCTCCGCCGTGGACCTCATCGGGCCATCAGCATCCGTGCTGTGGAGGAGAGGTTCACCAAAATTCCAAAATCCGACCCAGATTCCAAGAAGTACTCCATCAAGGGAGATCATCAGCCATTATCAGATCATCAGCCATCATCAATCTGCGTTTTTTTTTTGGGGGGGGGATATTCATAAACCCCATGATGGGCATCCGACATTTACTCCGGGGTGCTGCGCCAGTGCTCGTGCGCCAGGATCATTTCCAAGTCTTTGAGGAGGTGGAACCATCCAGTGATCCCAGGGAGGCAGGTGGCTTCCTGGCCGAACCCAGGCAGGGTGATGCTGATGCTGGGGGTACCTTCCAATTTGAACTTAACCATATTCTATCATGTTATTTGCATAAGAAAACACATATATAGATATATAGATATAGACATAGATAGATATAGATAATATGATAATATAGATATATGCATATAATGTTTGGATACTATAGTATACACCTGTAAACTGTGACCGACATATTGACCAAATCTGTAGTCCTGCTGGAATGAAACAAGAATTGGCCCTTACCCATATTTTGGAATATTTTGGTGGGATGAAGCGTTTAGACCATTAGATTGGTGAAGGTCATGAAACAGTTTCAAGTTTGGGTCGGCTTCAGCAACATTTTGACTGCAGGCGTGACATGGGTCCTGCTGAAGCAGCGCTGCGCAAGCTGGATGAAATCGAAATCTCGAAGGCGCCGTGATGTCAATTTAAGGAACTTAATCCTCAAGCACAGTCAGTCCGTACTCCGTCGCAGGCTGCTACAGTGTAAACTTTGCTATAGCTGTATGCGACATGATGAGACCTGTCAGTCTGTGAAAGATTTTCTGAATGTACTTGGGCACTTCGTGATGTTATACAATTATACGACATGTTTACAGACGTATTTTGGCCGAGCCTGGGTTCGCTTAAGCCGTGAGATATCCTGAGGCCTTCTACTCATTGCATCCCGGTGCAGTTTACCGCTACAGAGGCTCCGAATACAACGTCATGAACCTGGACGTGAACCGCCGACGCGCTTTGGTGAAAAAGTGCGATGCACCTTTGCCATACTACACCCGCGCCTTTGATTCCACCGTGGTGCGAATTCAGACCCGAGAACGGCATGCAGTGTCAGGTGAAGCCAAGGTCTTTTTGGGCGAAATGGAGCTGGAAAGTCGGGTGAAGAGCTTCAAGAGATTCTGGAAATCACAAGATGTGCCACAAGAAGCAGAAGTTGAACTGAACCTTCCCAGTTGGGGCTACACCAGCCGTGGCTTATGGTTTGAAGATCCCCTAGGTGTGGCACGACCAGAACGGGAGGGAGATCCACAAGCTTCGGATGGCGATCGCTGGGGCTGGGGTTGTGGTTGGGCCGGAGCCCATGCCGCGATGCACGCGGTGCTGAAGGTCTTCCCACTGTTCGTCCTGGCAGATCGACAAGACTTGGACGCTGCCTGTGTGGATGAGCATGGTTTGCCACCCATGGACCGACCTCGACTGATGATTTTTGATGCCAAAGATGGAGGTTTGGGATTGTGCGATGCGGCCTTTCCACATGGTTTTGCCATCTTACGAGAGGCCAGACGATTAGTTGAGGACTGTCCATGTGAGAATGGATGCCCCAGATGTATCATCGATTCGCACTGCAGAGAGTACAACCGATTGCTGTCAAAGCGAGGGGCTTTGGAGTGGCTCAAGGGCTTGGAATCTGGTGATGCCACCGATGGCCGGGACATGGTGCCGTGATGTGACACAGGTAACGAGTCGTAACGAGGCAATGTGACAGGTAACGTGAGAGGTACGCTAGTGCCATAGCTGCCATAGCTGCCATAGCTGCCATAGCTTCAAAGCCACCCGTGTGGAGGCTGATGCCACATTTGTGCATCGCTTAGTGATTGAGTGCAGCCCAGTCGCTGAGAGAAAGATGTGGGCAGCCTATTTGTGACAGCTTTTGGGCGTTGATTCTTTTGGAAGTTGGCTTGTCAGACTTGATTTACGGCAGGTGACCACGCTGCCTTCAGATTTCCATGCAACTGTCACAGCCTTTGAAGACGCAGGCCAGAAATCGCTTGCAAGGGTTTGCGACCTTGTTCAATCACTTGTTCAATCTTGTTAATGGAGCGTTTGCCAGATGGCAGTTTTGCCGGGTGGTAGGCTTGGAGCCCAGCAAGTCGGAAGTTCAGAGGCGTGTTGAGGTGGAGGCACAGCTGCTTCAGAGCAATTGATTTCATGCCATCCGATAGATGCACTTGGATTCACTTGTAGATATGGGGGTCTAGTCATAGAATGTTATAGCAGTTGATCATGTAGCAATGTGCAATATAATTTGGCAGTGATCCGTGATGACTAGGACATCCACGGACCCTTGGTTTTTCAGTTCCTTGGCATGTGCGGTTTTTTCCTCATTGTGATAGCAGAGCACAACACAGCCCTTGTTTGATAGCGAATCAAGAGTCAGCCCATCATTCAACCGTTAGCATATCCTTGCACTCTTTTTTCCAGCGGTAACATGACTCTTCGAATCAGGCGCAGCTTAGCCATGAACAGACTTATGAAGTCATGAAGCTTGGCAGCATGCAGCATGCAGCAGCTATCAGCAGCGAGCAACCTGCCATCATTTGCTGACTGCTGAGATCTGCTGGATGTTTTGGTTCCCTAGGAGACTTCTGCATGAGTTGGAGGATTGTGATGACATCGGTGAGGTTCACCACAACGCCATGGCCTGAAAGATGCGGCAATGCGGCAGATGGATGATTTTCCAGTGCTTATCACAGCCGAGGCCAAATTTGCGGACGATTGTGAGTTGAAGTAGCTGCCTCAGGGTATGGTTTATGCCGGAAATAGCCATGCGGTGGTCACGGATGGGATATTGGCAAAGTGTGGCTGGTCCTCCGAGGTTTGGAAACTATGGCGCTGTTTTGGCATACGCCAGCGCCTACAAGAAGTGAGACGCATGCATGGCATGCACTGCTTTCACCCGCTTCCAAGTGAAAGAAGTTGAAAGTTCCGGTGCTGACAACAAAAAACATACATGAACCAAGTATACTCATCAAGCATTGCAGATCGTTGCAGCATATTGATCACAATATGTTTTTTCCATATCGCGGCTGCACATGATTTTCCAGCACCGAAGCACTCCAGCGGTCAGTGGAGATTTTCCTGTCGCAGATGCCTCGATAGCAATTGCAGCAGCCTGGACTAGAAGCGCTCCTTTGGTAATGGCCCCTGCAGTACTTCCAGGGATAAATTTGGATCAATGATCAATGATCTAAACGATGTAAAGGCATCTTTTTCTGTGCATGAAGAGGCCATGATTAATTGAGTTTCGTCGATCAAGTTACAATTGTCTTTTTCAATTGGAATATCCTCGTCTCTAAGCACGCATGCATTTCAAGATTTCAAAGCAGAGCCTACATCTGTTGCACTTTAACCAGCCTGGGTGCAAATTGTGATATGCTCAAAGCTTGCATTCATCGGGATAGACCGAACTTTTCACATCTTTTTCACCACGCCGCAATGCAGAAAGATGCCTAGTCTTGCTACAGAAGACTGCCGTTTCTTACTCTCGCACTTGCAGGAGTTTGCCTGCATCGGCATAGTCATAGATTGTGTCAAACTGTGTCAAAATCCACTTTCAATGGCTCAAGAGTTTGGTGCACTAAAATAAGTTAAAGTATGTGCATACACTTGCTCTCTGGAAGGGTCCATGAGCTTTCCACTTGGAAAGAGATTCAGAGAAAAGAATTCATTGACATTTTTCTTGTCGTTGCAGTACCAAGTGTAACATTTGGAGATTTTGGGCGCTGATGAAGCTGTCACCGCTTGCGTGGAGCTGTGCCATGGACTGTCCTTGCAGTGAGCAGGGTTTATGAGCCTTTGCTGAATGCAGTGTTTTTCGCTTTATGCATTTATCTGAGTTTCGATTAAGCAAGTTGAATAGCCAAGGGCCGACGTGAAACATGCCGATTCATGCCGACTTGAAGGGAAGTCGCGAGGACTGCATGTTTTGTTTGCTTTGATGCAGCTGAAGATGGTGTTGCCAAGATAGCAGATCACAGTTTGGCACCCACGGCGCGTTGAATGCTTCAATGGCTTCGCTTGAGGGATCCTGAGAGGACAGTCCTGTGCTGCTTTCCATGTGGCTTTGTGATTCACCCAGGCGAGGGAGAGATAGAGGCCCTAGCGTCAGACCATGCCACGCCTGTTTCCTCCCTTGCGTCAATGATGATCTCACCAGTATCACAGCAATCACTGTTAAACTAGAGAAAACAGAGATCAAACATCCTTGATCTACCATGGATCTTCAGATTTCGTGCAAGATCACGTGCATGTGCCCGATATGCATCCTGCGGTGGAGTGATACTTCACTTCCAGGCCCTGGTGGCTGAGACATTGCAGGCGGTTTTTTCAGATGCAAGATGTGAATAGACGTGATATGATGTGATGTAATGTGATGTATCAAGATGTTGGAACATGTTGGAACCTGGGCTGCTCACTGCTGTTATTGTTTATATTGGGATGGGCATCCAACAAGTAAACTTGAGTAAACCTCACTATCTCCCTCAGCATCAGAGTCAAATGGTCCGGTGGCGCACAGGGCTTTGGAACACTTCAGAGCCACGTCGGTGCAAACAAGTTCGGACAACCAGGTCGCCGATGCTCTTGAGCGCCCATCCGCAATGGTTATAGTATGTTATAGTTATATATTGTGCAGGTTTGCACATTGGTTTGGACCAGTTGCGTTGGATTTAGCCAGTTTTAAGGGTTCACGTTGGATTTCAGGAGGCTCTTCGCCGCAGCTGTTCTGAGAGAGCAGATGCCATAGCCATTCATAGCCATTTCGCTGGGCCTTTGACAGCAGATTCCAATGGGATAACCATGGAGAGAACCATGGAGAATCGAATGCGGTACCTGTACGGGCCACACTTTGCGGTAGTTCGAAATGGATCAACCCAATATCCCCGGATGGTTTCTCGGCCTGAGAAAGCAGAGAGACATCGAGGGACCCATCCTTTAACTCATGGCCCGGCGCGGAGCATGGAAAGCTCGAATAACATAAAATATCCAATGGAGCTGGGAGGATCGTTTCAAATTATATCACTGCTTTAATATGATGTTTGATGTCGTGATGATGTCGTGCAGTTTGTGCTCCTGGCATCTCGTGGCCGAACATCAGGATTTGGGCCAGGCTGGTTGGCAAGAGGTGGAGCTCATTTCTTTGCAACTTGATGTAAGATTGAAGGGAAGTTTTTTTTATTTCTTCAAGTTCTTCAAGATGAACTGACCACTGATGAACACACCTGTTCAATCCTGTTCACATATAAGACATTGATCAAGCGGCCCACCAAGCATCATCCAGCATCAAGCAATGCAACGGAATCTTGATCCCACAGCTGTAGAAGATGTAGAATTGCAGAGCTACTCGTACCACACCGACCACACCACACCTGTGCTGGCGTTTTGCCATCGCTTGTGATGGCAATCGAAGCCACCAGCACCTAGGCAAGTCACTTGGCTGAAGCAGTCCACGGAACTGTCGTCAGAGTTACAGGACGTCCTTCCGTGGACAGTCACTGCTTCAAGCTTATTGATATTTTATTCACATTTTATTGATATTTTATTGATATCTTATTGGTTCCATTGGACCCATGTGGAGACAAGATACTTTAAGTTGCTTCCTTCATTCGTTGTGCGTATGAGTTGGCCCTGGAGGAGTCTCAACGGTCCGTGGTGCCGCTGGGGGCGCGATTGAACGCACGGCTTCGGGCAGTGTGTGCTCCGGCATTGGTATGTCGATCCCAGTTCTTTTTTATGCACTTTACAATTGAACAGCTGAGTCAGTTGAGTTAGCTACTGATGCGAAGTCGAAACAGAATTTGAGACCAGAATGCAAAGGTTCTACACTAGTGAGTTTCAAACATATTTGGTTCTTTGCTCTTTTCCTCGCTTGTTTCAGGTGGAGAAGAGCGCCGGAGACATAGTGGGAGCAGAGATCATTTCGAAGTCATCTTGACGCCTGCAAGTGAAAGTGCCCTGCGGCTTTGGCAGCTACGCTGGATCATCTACAAACCCCACTGGAAAGTGGATGGTAACAAGGCAGTAGCTCTGCAATTCACTTGTCTCAAACGTTCCTGGCAGGCTGGGACAAGCAAAATATAGCAACATCAATCAAAATCATAGGCTTGCAATGGTTCTCCAGCCCAATTATCACAACCTGACTTTTTGTCAAATTGCCAGGCATCACACCTCCTGCCGACACACGAAAAACTCTGCATCCGTTCCGGAGAGACACTGCGGTTGCAGGGTCCTCCCAGAGCGCTGGGCAGCGATGGCATGGTGCACACCGGAGTCACCACGTTTGTGCAGGAAGGGGGTGATGCTGCCCTGCTGGTTGAATCAGGGATTTGATTGGGTTAGGTGTTGAAGATTTGTGAAGTGCTTCAGGCACATAATATATCATCTATCAAAAATGTCGTCAAAAGCACTGCATTTCTTCATCTTGGAATGTGGGATCGCAGCCTGCCTTTTCGTTCAGGACCACGCAGAAATCGATCTGTCAGATGCGGAGCTGCAACGTGTGCATGGCCGGGCACCGCGCCCTGCGCTTTGCAAGTACTTCTCGGCAGATGCACCGACGTTGTCCAGGGAGATCCAGACTTGCCTCACAGATGACGCTTGGAAAAACATGAAAAAACACATTGACAGAAACCAACAAATATAGGACAGATTGGTGGGTGATCCAAGGTAAATCGGTTTGATAAAATTGAATTAGTTGTCTGTTTTGGCAGATTTCAGGTGCAGTTTAACTTACCAGACAGCTACCACCCACATTTTTCATCATTTTTCTCCATTCAGCCTGGATGAGGCCATCTTCGGGCCCGGATATGGTGGGTATCCTGGGTCACAGGTGCACCGTCTGCATCCCCAAGCCTTGCTGTTACCACATGGCGCTTTCTGCAATTCTGGCTATGTGGCAGCTCATGGTTTCCGACTGCTGGAGGGGATGGAACTTTCCTTGGCCATCATCATTGGGAACAACCACTGCAGCTGGAACCGCCTTGCTCTTTGTGACCAGGATTGGGCCACACCTTTTGGGCTGGTCCTTGCAGATCAGGTGGCTCTGAAGAGGATGCAGGAGATGTGTCCATCCTATGAAGTGAAACGGCTGGTGCATGCGGCGGAGCATTCCATCGAGAATCAACTACCGTTCCTCCAACATTTGCATCCGAAGTGTCAGATTCTTCCGATCGGTGTGGGTGCAGTGGACCTAGAAGACGCCAGGCAGATTGCCTCAAACGTAGCTAAGAGCCTTGGATGAAACTGCTTCTCTTTTGCGATGTTGTGGGGGAAGACTGTTGTAAGCTTGGGAGTGGAGGAGACTCTAGTATGTCATTGAATGAAGGTAAGCAGGCTATATCTGTGGCTGAAGCAAGTTGTTTGCCTGTTTTGAAGTACTTTACAGCTTGGTGTTGCTGCTGGACATGCAGAACATTCATATGATCAGACGAAGGTCAGCAAATATCGACGCCCAAGGCTGGTGATTGACAGCGGTCCTGGCACATTGCTGCTTGGGACGACCGACTTTTCGCATGTTTCTGGGCAAAATTGGAAGTTGCAGCGTCCTACCACGCCAGAATAGTACATCAATTTCGAATATAATCCATTATCGCGATCACAGCAGTTAAGTCTGTTTTCAATTCATTGCTGTCACAATATGTTATCATGGAGCTTGCATGAAATTGGCAGATCTGTGATCATGTGTGATCAATGTGCTTGCATGTTTTTGTTTTTTGCCATCTCTGGTTTCCAATATGGACATGTCCGACATGTCGCAGTCATGTGGACATTGGCAGATCCATCATCAGACTCATCAGATCATTGGTCCAACATGGTCCAACCTTATTGCCATCGCATCACTCGCAGTTTTGAAACCCAGGAGGGTCCAAGTTATGGCGGACCCGCTTTGCCAATGGCCGAGATCACAGAACTCACTCGACAGAAAGACAGGCCGGACCGTCAGAGACCTTTGAACCGATCTGGATCATAATGGAATAGCATGTGTGAAGCGGATGGGGATGGGGATTGCCGCAAGTGCATTGTTGCCTGCATGAAAATCATGAAATACACAAAGCAGACAAGAATTGTGATCACTCAGCAGATCTTGGATTCGTTTCTGTGAAGTGCTGTGAGGGCCCTGCTGCAAGCTGTGAGAGACATGGATGCAGAGAAGCTCTTGGAGATGGCCGCAGACAAGGTGACATCGCTACGATTTACGCCTGGAAAGGGTAAATCAGGAAGATTTGGAACATCTAGTTATGAGTGATCCATCATCTTCCATTATCTTCCCATGAGTTTCCTTACTAAGCCCTACTAGCTGATTGATAGTGCTTGTCGATAGCTTATCGCTTTGATATGACTTAGGCAGGCGTGGTGATCGTCTGTGGTGTACTGAACAAATTGTGGAAAGCGTGTGCATCAGCACAGCAAATGCAGTTACACTGCAGTTACCCTGCAGTTACCTATGGACCTGCTGATAGCTTTTTGATCCTGTTTAGATCTTTGTGACGCTGGCCGCGACCGGCTTGGTAGGCACAGCGCTGCAGTATGTGTGGTGCTGGTGCTGCTGCCGTGCTTCTGCTTGCATGTCGTGCTCTCCAGTTGCGGTGCCGGCAGCTACGCTATTTGGTCAACACTGAGGCTTGGGGGCTCGCTGCGCCTCCATGGGGCTGGATGGGGCTGGTGAACGAGGTCAATGTCAGTTGCTCTTCATGTCGTTCATAAATCATAACATATCATCCATTCCATGATGTTCTGCACATATCCAATGGGTTGGAAATATCTATGGTATCTGTTGAATCTATTGGTATCCGGCATCTTGTGATATCTTGTGGCATCATGGGCGCTGAGGTGACCCCATGCGACAGCACCACCGGCTTTGCGGCCTTTGCATTCGAACGCGTGCCTTGAGAAGCTTCGAACTTCGCACTACGCCGGTGGAGTGACGTGGATGCGCGCTGTAAAGTCGTGTGTGAAGCTGTTCTATTTGACGTTGCAGGATGAACCTTTGCGCGGATGGCAAGACATGTTGGCCTGAAGTTCTTGAAGCAAGGAAGGCAGCCAAACTAGAGAGAAAGAAGGCTAGAACTGAGGAGCAGGTAGCCGAGTGGCCGAGCAGATGCCACAAGCTTACCAAAGAGAGAGAGAGAGAGAGAGAACAAGGAAGGCGTCCAAGCAAGACAGAAAGATCAGAAAGAAGGATAAACCGGAGAAGATTGCCGAGGAGATGGCAACCAGAAGAGAGAAAGATAGCACAGCAGATGCGGGAAGCGGCGTTTGACGAGTTGTGTGCAACAGAGAAACACACAGAACGATCCAAGGGCAGATGAGCCAATGCCAGAAGTGAAGGGGGCGTTGCCAGAAGCTTCTGATTCGGTGCCTGAGCCTGAATGGGCGGCCATGGCAGCCTCTTCCAAAGGAAGGGGGAAGAAAAGAAAGAGAACCGTTTCGAAGTGAGTTGGATTTGTTTGAAATCAGCACAGCTACAAATTCGATGTTTGATCCTTGCCCCTTAATAGTGTGCATACTACGCGGTTCCTATACAGAAAGTGTCAAAAGCGCGCTTTGATTCAGGGTTCGCAGGTGCTGCGCTGTGTTTGATGCGGGCATTCTCGCACAAAAGCCTTTTCTGAGATTTCGATGATCGTGTTGATTTTGCAGTTTTGCGCTAAATTAAACGACAGCGCCGCTGTGCATTGATGTGACAATAAATTTGTACCGGCGAGCCATGTCCGTTCTTGGAGCTAGTGTGCATTTGGTGTGGCATGTCACAACCTCGTTGCCTGCAACAAATGCAAGACTGTGGACGCTTTTTCGGCGTGACAGGCGCAGTATTTCGTGCAAGTTGCTAAGTGGGTGGCGTGAAATCAGATGAATGTGGAGATATGTGGAGAATGTTTTCAGAAGATGAAACCCATCGCTTTAGGGAACTCTTGTTATTTTTCGATTCGGTAGATGGTGACCATTTTGCAGCAAGTGCAGTGCTTGGGACGCCTCAGGTTTATTTTTCGTGGCAAGTGTTCAAGATTTAGGTGAATTTTAAGATTTTCCACCTTGAATTGTTTGGGGCACGCAATATTTGGTGATATCTGGTGAATTTGTAACATTCGCTCCCGCAACACCATCTAGACTGTGTGCATGTCGGATTGCTCTCGTTGTGGTGCGGTGCTTTTTTTGATATCTCTTTCGCGGCCCATCCCCGCACTGTTGCGCAGAGATTTGGTGCATTACAGTAAGGGATCTTTGTAGGAAATCTACTGGAAACTTCTGGGCCTGGTTCAAAGCTTCTTCTACAGAGTTGTGAGTTCCCTGAAAGATCCTTGTATACGATCCAGAGAGTTTTTGTGAATTCCTTCCCCTGAAGGGTCCTAATTAGCGCAGAATCGCGGTTTCCAGTGGAGGCTTCTTGTAAAGCCTTTTTGTGAATCCTTGCGCAGGTCCCTTTAAAGAGATTTCATGATTTTCAATCTGAGAACATCCGCTTCATCTTCAAGGACTGGGGTCACTTAGGGCTAAAACTGGAACGGTACGACATTATGACACGTTGTGACAACGTTGTGACCAAACAAGTTTGGAGCCGCAAGGGTTTTGCAACCACAGCGCCACAACAAGTTCCAGATCTCTGGTAGAAGTCCTCCTCTTGGAATTGGACAACAAGTCCTACAACAACTGGTTACATCTCTTTGGCAAACGCATTTCACACTTCCAGATGCCTGTGGTAGAAGAGCCNAGTCCTCCTCTTGGAATTGGACAACAAGTCCTACAACAACTGGTTACATCTCTTTGGCAAACGCATTTCACACTTCCAGATGCCTGTGGTAGAAGAGCCCTTGATTTGTACCATCTTTCCTAATTTTGTAGGCTGTTCCCCGAGTTCTTCTTTCGCTGAAGTCGAAAGGGCAGCAGGCTTTCAAGAAGCAATTGCTCATCATTGCACACCCAAATGAAATGGTTCCGGCGGACAGGGGAATAGGAAATCCCGAAACGCCCATTTCGCAGGAAGNAGGCTTTCAAGAAGCAATTGCTCATCATTGCACACCCAAATGAAATGGTTCCGGCGGACAGGGGAATAGGAAATCCCGAAACGCCCATTTCGCAGGAAGGTCGCGGTGTGCATGCCTCAAGGCACCGTTTCTTAAATGGTTGCAATGGGGGATGAACAATTGAACAACTCTGTGTTTGGCATGACATGGCATACTGCGGCTTGTTTGTTCAATTTGAGAGTTGTTTTTTTTTTAAATCTTAATCCGGAGCATGACATTAAAAGCAAGTACCTTTCAGAAGTCCAAATTGAAGAGCATGCTGTGAACGGGCCTGCGCGGTGTTTTGAGTCCAATACTTCTTTCATGTTACAATGACATCACCGTCTGTTTTGATTTCGGTGTTGCTACGATTTTCTGTGAGGCTGCACAGGCTCTGAAACCTCTCTAAATTGCCGATGCCGCCTTTCAAGGACAGGGATTGCTTTGAACTCTTTGAACCAAAGCACTTTCTGGGCGAGCTATTTTGTTTTGCTTGCATCGTGTTGATCTCAGGGTTTTTTCTATGTTTTTCATTGTTGTTCCATGTCTTCCATGGGTTGCTGACTCTTAATGCTAATTTAGTTGTGCAGATTCTACAAATCAACGTTAGAGATGATGCATTGTTGAATTGCTAAACCTTTTCATCAGCACCATTCCCAAGTGCCGCATCCCAAGAGGAGATCTTCGTGCGCAACTGCCTCACTAATACTTATCTACAATTATATATATATATATTGTCTGTATATAGTAACTAAGTTGTTGTTTGTTTAGTCGTTCTTTCGGGTGCAAATGCAGGCCATGCTTATTAATCACAGTTTCGATGCTCAAGTGGCAGAGCAGAATTTTGCACAAGCTTTTAACAGGCCACAGCATAGCAAACAACGCCATTGCAGTTGCTGCAATTATCGCATTTTGTTTTAACCCGGGGCTCTGGGACTTGAGCATCGCCGAAACTGTTTGCACCTGTCGAATTGAAGAGCAAGCCTCCAGTCCAAAATCACGGCTGCGCAGCGACTGCTGCGTAGCGACTGCTGCGTTGTTGCACGGCGGCTTCTTGCTGTGTCACATCGCGTGTGCGATTTCAAAACTTAAGATCCGTTGCCGTTGGGTTGCTGCCAGTCTCGCACAGCACACTTCCACAATGTTGGTGGCAACAGTAGCAACTGTTTCAAACGTATGTTTGACATGTATTGCGTTTGATTTTGGTTGCGGAGATTCGGAGCATTCAGCAAATGTTACCTATAATTATTAATTACTTGCCCGTTGGGAGAGAAAAACTATCATTCGTATAGCCTGATTTCCTCGGAATATCTCCAAACTCTACGGGCCATGCGGTCCTGGGATCTGATGCGTGGGCCCAGACGGCTGCCGTGACAGGCTGATGGGTTTCTTCAGTCTGGGATTTCAGGACTGTTTTGACTGTCTTGGTGAATAGATTTTTGCGTTTGACATACGATTAGAACGGACATTCAAGCTAGGTCTTGAAGCGAGAACAAATCTCAAGAACTGTTGGCCGGACATCTTTGTTGTCCTTCTTGCATTTTCAAAGCCCCTGCGCGTCATAGGCAGCGAATGGTGCTGATCGTGAGAATTGTTTGTTCGAATAGATGCGCGCTGTCTTTAAGGCGGGAATGGGTTTGTGGAGCTAGCCGTAGATGAACGTTGAATTCTGCAGCCACCATGACAAAACACTTTGCGTGCCCTTGCGAGAATCAACAAAACATGCTTTGATATAGGGCAGACTTGTTGCGAACATCCAACACTTACACAACTGATCTTGCAGTGGAACATCCAAGGAGCCCCATCACCGATGTGGCATTTGCCTCAAAACGATCGGCGAGCTTGACAACCAATGTGTTGCTGCATGAGAAAACGACGTGCCGGCTGCTCGCAGCACACTTCGGGTCTCAAACTGAAGTGAGCACAGGATTTTTGGGCAAACAGGACGCAGGATGAACGACAAAACAGAAAGATGAGCCAGGCGTTTGCAAATCTTTAAGATCGTCAAAGTGTTTTCATGAAGAGCGAAAACGAAACGCTGCAGTTTTTTGCCCAAGCCCGAAAAGCCCAACAGCCCAAGGTATCCCAAGGTGAAAAGCCACGCCCCAACCAGATCCAAGGTCCACGCCATGTGGTTCATGTGGGTAGCCGTGGTAGCCATGGCACAGGTGGTCCAAGGCCTGGACCTCCCTGACGTCGTGGGGATCGCCAGGAACGTCGCACAAAGAGCCAACAGGCTGTGGCACACGTGGCACGGCACAGAGAACCACGGCACGGTCCGACATGCCTCGCAACAGCCACAGGCCACATGGCCCATGCTGCGCCAGCCACAGCTTCTGCCAAAAGTGCACGAGCTGAATCGCATGAGTGGAGCAGAAACCTCCAACCGAGTGACATACTACTGGGAGCTGTTCACGTTGATTTTTGTCGTTGTGGTGCTGCTGGGAACACTCATCATGGTCTGTGGGCCAAGGGTGAAAGGTTACCTCCGCACCAAGAGGAGCTATCTTCGTGTGGAAGTAGCTGAGTCCACAGGCCGCACAGCTGCAAACGGCAATGGCCAGATCCTGGGAATCACTTCTCAGAAACGGCTGCTGACTGTTGCATTTGGAGCAACGCTGTCGGCATGCACTGTGGCATGTGCCTACTCGGTTCAGACCGAGAGGCTCAGCCGCACAACTGGATTGGACTTTGAAATGTACGCCCTACTCCTCGCAGCAGGCACGGTGGCATGGTCACATTGTTTTTCCATGGCGGCGCACAGTGTCACATGCAGTCACATTGTTTTTGGAGGGCTAATTATATCTATATAATTAATTATAACTATTTAAGGATTTTTTTTCGGATCAGTTTTGGGATTTGTTTTTGGATTCCTGCTTTCCTGCTTCTCTGCTTTTCTGCTTCTCCGCTTTTTTGCTTTTCTGCTTCTCCGCTTTTTTGCTTTTCTGCTTCTCTGCTTTTCTGCTTCTCTGCTTTTCTGCTTCTTTGCTTCTCTGTTTTTCTGCTTCTCTACTTTTCTGCTTCTCTGCTTTTCTGCTTCTCTGCTTTTCTTGCTTCTTTGCCTTTCTGCTTCCCTGTTTTTCCGCTTTTTGCTTTNCTCTACTTTTCTGCTTCTCTGCTTTTCTGCTTCTCTGCTTTTCTTGCTTCTTTGCCTTTCTGCTTCCCTGTTTTTCCGCTTTTTGCTTTTCCTGCTTCTGTGCTTACCTTTCTACTTCTACTTCTTCTTTTTCTGCAGTCATGCGTTTTTGCTGCTCTGCTTCTTCTTTGCTTTCTCTTGGTGCCAACTTGGTGCATTGTTTTTTCTTTTGCTTTATTCTCTCCTGTTTGTATCCTAAATGAAACCCTAGAACAACCCTAAATTCAACCCTAAAGAAACCCTACATGAAACCCTGCATGAAACCCTACATGAAACTTACATGAAGCTCTGCATGAAACCGTGCATAAAACCCTACATGAAACCCTACATGAAACCCTACATGAAACCCTACATGAAAACCTACATGAAACCCTACATGAAACTCTACAACTCTACATTAAATTTTACATAAAACCCTACATGACACCCTACATGAAACCCTACATGAAACCCTAAAGACACCCTTAATGAAATCATAAACAAACCCTTAATGAAGCTCTAAATGAAACCGCAAAGAAACCCTAAAGAAAACCCTAAATGAAACAAACTCTAAATGGAACCCTGAAGAAACCCTAAAGGAAGCCCTAAAGAAACCCTAAATGAAACCCTAAAGAAACCCTAAATGAAACCCTAAAGAAAACCCTAAATGAAACCCTAAAGAAACCCTAAATGACACCCTAAATGAAACGCTAAATGAAACCCTAAAGAAACCCTAAATAAAACCCTAAAAAAAAACTAAAGAAAACCCTAAAGAAACCCTAAAGAAACTCTGAAGAAACCCCAAAGAAAACCCTAAAGAAACCCTAAAGAAACCCTAAAGAAACCCTAAATGAAACCCTAAAGAAAACCCTAAATGAAACCCTAAAGAAACCCCAAATGACACCCTAAATGAAACGCTAAATGAAACCCTAAAGAAACCCTAAATGAAACCCTAAAAAAAAACTAAAGAAAACCCTAAAGAAAACCCTAAATGAAACCCTGAAGAAACCCCAAAGAAAACCCTAAAGAAACCCTTAAGAAACCCTAAAGAAACCCAAAATGAAACACTAAATGAAGACCTGAAGAAACCCTAATTAAAACCCTAAAGAATTTTTACATGAAACCCTAAAGGAAACCCTAAAGAAACCCTAAATGAAAGCCTAAAGAAACCCTAAATGAAACCCTAAATGAAACCCTAAAGAAACCCTAAAGAAAACCCTAAAGAAACCCTAAAGAAACCCTAAATGAAGCCCTGAAGAAACCCTAAGTGAAACCCTACATGAAACCCTACATGAAACCTTGAATGAAACCCTACATGAAACCCTAAATAAAACCCTAAATGACACCCTAAATGAAACCCTAAAGAAACCCTCAAGAAACCCTCACGTAGCAAATATCATTTAGAATGAGAGGTTGAAGTGCCAAAATNAATGACACCCTAAATGAAACCCTAAAGAAACCCTCAAGAAACCCTCACGTAGCAAATATCATTTAGAATGAGAGGTTGAAGTGCCAAAATGTAGCAAATGCCATTCAAAATGGAATGCAAACGTGCTAAAATGGAGCAAATGCCATTCAAAATGGAATGCAAACATGCTATAATGTAGCAAATACCATGCAAAATGGAAGGTGAACATGCTACAATGTAGCA
>BGPT01000693.1:395903-409338 GCA_003297045.1 Symbiodinium sp. clade C Y103
TGAACATGCTACAATGTAGCAAATACCATGCAAAATGGAAGGTGAACATGCCAAAATGTAGCAAATACCATGCAAAATGACAGGTTCTAGTTCCAAACTCTTGCAAATACAAGGTAAATGGTGCCAGGAAAGAAATCCAAAAAAAATCCCAAAACTGATCCAAAAAAAAATCCTAAAACTATTCTGAACCCGTTTTTTCCATGTTTTTCCACATTTCAGAATGTTTTTCCAAACCGCTCCTTGCAGGCGGAATAAGCTCTAATGGCGGTTAGTAGATGTTGAATCAACCCAACCCTTCCTTGCCATGTGCAGGTGGAGTATGTCTCCTGATCCAGGCCGTGTTCGCAGTCGTCTGTCTCCCCGAAGGGGAAGAATTCGGCCTTTCCGCCTTTGCAGAAGCAGCCGTCCCGGCATTGGCACCAATCATTTCGGATGGGTTTGACACTCTAAAGGACATCATTTTCACAGCGCTCTGTCTGCAATCAGAGCACATGGTGCTGAAGGTAATTGGTGTTGCTAGCTGGTTTTATTTGTTGTTGATTCATGTCTATTTCGCAAGTCGGGACCACACACTGGCGGAATTGGTCAGTTGTTACTTGCCAGTACTGACCGCGCTCCCAAAGACGAAACCGGCAGAGGGTGACGATGATATAAACGAGCAGTCTTGCCTTCAGCGCAAATGGAACATGGTTTGGAACGGTGGCCTTTGGAACATGGTTTGGAACAGTGGCCTTTTGCCGATTCTGTATAAACAAGTAACTCCTACGAAGCGGGAGTTNACATGGTTTGGAACGGTGGCCTTTGGAACATGGTTTGGAACAGTGGCCTTTTGCCGATTCTGTATAAACAAGTAACTCCTACGAAGCGGGAGTTGCTTCTGATAGAAAATGTGCCACAGGCACTTTTGTCAATCGTGTTCCTTCACTTGGAAGGAGGATCCACATTTGTGGCGGTCATCAACGTAGGCGTTCCTTGTGGGCAATTGTTTGCAACATTTGCCTTTTTCCGGTGTTTAAGGTCCTGCATTGCACCACAATTCTCTAGTAAATTAGCACGGTTTTTGCAGAATGAAGATTACTTAAAGGGAATCGTGCTGTTCAAGGAGGCCGGCTGGTAGGGAGCTGCAAGGATTTGCAGGGNAGCACGGTTTTTGCAGAATGAAGATTACTTAAAGGGAATCGTGCTGTTCAAGGAGGCCGGCTGGTAGGGAGCTGCAAGGATTTGCAGGGTTCACAGTCTTGTGGGACACATTTACACAAGTGGCTTAATATATATTATGACAAACACAGACATGTAACATGTAAAATTATTTAGTTCTACCACGTATAGACAAGTGTACTTAATCATATTTAGACAAATATGTACAAGACTATCATTTACACAAGACTCCTATTCATGTAAGGCCTAAGGCCTTTGATGTTTTCAGGCTGTTTGATGTCATCCAAAAACCAACTGGCCAAACTGTCGCAGGCATCCTATGCTCTTGAAGTGCTCNATGTAAGGCCTAAGGCCTTTGATGTTTTCAGGCTGTTTGATGTCATCCAAAAACCAACTGGCCAAACTGTCGCAGGCATCCTATGCTCTTGAAGTGCTCGGGGCACCACGTTAAGATACGTTAAGATACCATTTGATACTATGCGCCAGCCGACTGTGGCATTTGGCTACCTTNCTCGGGGCACCACGTTAAGATACGTTAAGATACCATTTGATACTATGCGCCAGCCGACTGTGGCATTTGGCTACCTTGTTTTCAACATGTACTTCTACTAGAGCAGACCCAGCAAACTAAAAACCAGACACGATTTTATGTGTGCGTGTCTGCGTCATGTGTCTGTGTACCACAGTACGATCGCATATAATGCGGTAAACCTGGCCAACCACTGCAAACGAAGAGTGAGACCAAGCATGCATGAATGACCAGAATCAAAGAATGCTCCGATAAAGGGTTCCTCATAGGACGGATTTTTAAAATCCATTGTGAAATTACAATTTTTACGGTTCCGGGAAAAAGATATCACAGAACACTTCTGGCGAAAAACGTGCTTGACATAGCTTTCATGCAGGTGTCAGAATATCGTTGCAACACAGAGTTTGTTTCAACAGATATCCATGCATTTTGTCCTTGTTACAGCTGAGATAGATCAGGATTCGCTTTCAGGAAGCGTGCAGTTGAGACCGCAAACATCCAGAAACACTTTGTTTGCAAAGAATCGAGATATCGATGGTGTGAACGTTGAAGGCTGATGCGATTTCGTAAACCAGACTGGTTGAACATGTTGACCAACGACACCTGAAGATTGGCACTTTGAAGGCGTTTGCAGAAGACCTTCAACTCTTGAAGGAGGCTCTGCCTTACCTAGCCAGAGTGGCCACGATCAAAGATTTCATGCAAAAATTGGAGTTGCAGGCCGGATTTAGGGCTCTGAAACGCGTGAGCGTTGCGTGTTGTGCTTTCGCAGGGTGCCAACAGAGANCGGATTTAGGGCTCTGAAACGCGTGAGCGTTGCGTGTTGTGCTTTCGCAGGGTGCCAACAGAGACTGGTTGGAAACATTTGGAAACTGCAATCGGATGCAATTGGCAGTATTGTTCTTGCTGCAATCTCGCTGAGTCTCGCTGCGCAATCATGTTCAGGTTGATGAAGTGGGCGGAAGCGAGCAGATGCTCAAGTTCTTCTGCCGGTGCCTAGAAGAGATGATGGAAAATGATGGAAAATTGGACCTGAACAAGGTCGGGAACCTCAGGTTGGACAATCACAACCATTGCAATCGATTTCTCTTATCACTTGATGACCCACTCTTAAGAATCCCTGGTTCTTGCACACTGCATATTATGCACGTGCATGTTCGCTTTTTCTCAGCTCATAGCTTGAGGTCTTACATGTTTTCAGATGGTGTCATCCCGAAACCAAGCAGCCAAACTTGATACCATGCACCAGCTGACTATGGCATTTGGTTAGGTTACTACTTCTCAACAACGCAACAGCTCAGGCTGCAGAAGAACTTGCTGATGAACGCGCGGCTTCGAAACGTTGGGATCTCGGAGATGTTTGGACCGTGACGCAGAGCGCTGCTCTCCTTCTGCACCGAGGCGACGACATCTTCGACGCGACCGGCCGTGGCGACCTCCGGGCAGTGCGCAGCTTTTTCCGCCGCGACCCGGGGAGCGACGACTCCACCGGTGCACTGCGCTTGGCAGCATCCTGCGGCCACGCCGACATCGTCGAGTTCGCTCTGTCGCAGAACGTGGATGTCGACGCCGTGGACTTCGACGGCCCGGGCCCCAGAGAGGCGCCGCTCGGAGCTGCAGAGGTCGAGCGGCAGCTGAGGTACGACACCGCTGATGTGGGCAGCCGAGAGAGGCCAAGTGGACTGCGTGAAGGTCCTGCTGGCGGCCGGGGCCAGAACAGATTTCAAGAACAGAGACGGCTGGGGGCCTCAGAAGTCTTTGCTTCCACTTCGTGGCACTTCAATGCGGCAAATGCAGCAAGCGTTTTACGGTTTCTTTTTCTGTCAAGTTCAATTGAATATGGGATTTCATGAGATTTCATATGTTATGTCCACACCTAAAACATAAAACAGGTCCCTTTAAATTCAAAGGCCAACGTGAAGAATGGGAGAGAGGTTTCCACAAATTGCATCACCATTACTGTCAAATTCTGCAGTGCCAGGGTTGAGCACTGGAAGTATCGGTTTGGGCATCACGTCACGTTGTGGTTCCCAGGCAAGACCGCCCTGGACTGGGCGAAAGAGAAGGGCCACGATGAGATCGTGCGTCTGCTTGAACCCCAAGCCGAACCCCAAGCCGAACCCCAAGCCTCTTGGCTGTATATGGGTGCTGTCCAAAGCATTGCAGCGGCCCAAATGATCGATTTGGATGACACCGCAAAAGGATGTAAAAAGGTTGATCCACAATGATCTACAGAGTTCCGTCAGGTTTCAACCCAGAGAGAAAGCCGTTGGACGTACATGCGAAAGATGGCTGGCGGGTGAAGGGCAAANAGTTCCGTCAGGTTTCAACCCAGAGAGAAAGCCGTTGGACGTACATGCGAAAGATGGCTGGCGGGTGAAGGGCAAAGCCTTTTGAGCCTCTTGTTTGCACTGGCCATCAAACTGTGAAAGCCGTGGGCAAAGGATGAGTCGACACCACGGATGTTTACATATCTTTGCGCCGCCAAGGCGCCGTGACGCATCCAGAAAAAATTCTCTGTGCGAAGAGTTCTTTTTTGCAAAACGAAGACAAAGATTGAAAAACATGGTTTCGCAATGGCGTTGCAATTCAATGCAGACGAATGCGCAAAATGTGGATATTTTTTAACGATCTGTTCAAATTCAATGTGTATGCGATTTCAGATCTTACTAGTGTTCTTTTCTTGTTCCCTGAAATTTGATAGCCAATGTGAAGAATGAGAGAAAGGTTTCACATTGCATCACCACTTGCCAAATTCTGCAATGCCAGTATTTGTGCCAGCATCAACTGNTAGCCAATGTGAAGAATGAGAGAAAGGTTTCACATTGCATCACCACTTGCCAAATTCTGCAATGCCAGTATTTGTGCCAGCATCAACTGAGGTGTCCGTCTGCGCGAAGCGAAACAGCCTTGGACAATGCGAGAGAGAGAGAGGCAACACGGAGATGGTCAATTTGTCGTGTGAGTCGGTATCAGAGTAGTATCTGCAATGTTTACATGTACATATCGATGTTGGGGGTTGAATAATTCTGAACCCCAGATGTTGCACCTTGGCGCCGCCCAAGGCATGAACGACGCAAGGCTTGGCACCGAGAATAGCTCATCCATAAGTTCAGGAGGGTGATAAGATGGGGCCGCCAGCAGCTCCTAAGGAATGCTGGCTTTCATTGCGCTGTTAGTTTCATCCGTGAAACCAAACCGTATCCATACGTACCTTTACGATGAGCAACCAAAACTTGCAAAATTGTGGTAGTGCAACCGCTCCAGAAATATTGGAAACCTTTCCAGACATTTGAAAGGCAAGATTAATTGTGTGGGAGAACATTTCCAAGCGCCTGCTGCACCTGACATGTTTGCAGGATAGTGAATTTCGGGCCAATAGATGCTGCTTAGTACCACTTAATGTGGCAGGTTCGGATCAAAAGCGGATACCTGGATACCGGCAAAACTGGACGGTTTGAGATGGAAGGCCAAAATAATCCAAAATCCACACTCCCATACGATTTCTTTATTTCAGTTTGGGCTGGGGATTGAGCTTAGCAAGTGGATTTGCTATGGATTCGAAAGGGTTGTCCGTGTGATGACACGGTGGGCAAAAGGTTTGAGCTTCGTGGATCATCGCAGCCGTCTCCGTCTTTTAAAATCGAACAGTTTTCTAAAATTAAGGTTTTGCCTTTATTATATTAGGGGGAAGCTTCGAAATTCAATTTTCGATCAATTTTCAGATCGAGAATTTTAGGGTTTGATTTCATTATTAGGGGAAAGTTTCTCGCCCTAGTACTAAATACCCCCCAATAATAGGAATTGGTTTTTTATTTGGGGGTGGTGACATTTAGTATTAAGACATTTAGTATTAAGGAGAAGGGATTAGAAGCTCTGCATAGGCAGTGGAGTTGGAATACAGTCGCCACAAATGTTGTCAATGTCTCGATGAAGGGAGGCTCTATAGAGTCTTGTTTTGTATTAGTGTGGGATGTAAGCGCCTGTAAGGATGCGCAATGCATTTGCTCGGTGTCAGGTTCAAAGCGGAGAGTGACACAGGCATCACTGAATCACTCAGGTTTTAACCCACAGACCGTCAAAATGACCACTCGTATTGGCTACCCATCAACTCCTCATAGCTTTGTGAGAGAATATCGATTTTTTGTCAGTATGTGGAAGTTGGGCCTTGGTTGCTCACTGCTTGCAGAGATTCCAATACCATTGAGTTGGATCGTTGACAGAAGGGACCTCCAAGGTTTCAACATGGCACTGACTCTAGAAGCCACTCCCCAGACATTCCACTACGGTTTCAGCATTCTACGGGAATTCCCGTTGCACAANTCAACATGGCACTGACTCTAGAAGCCACTCCCCAGACATTCCACTACGGTTTCAGCATTCTACGGGAATTCCCGTTGCACAAGACGTGCATACAATGATAGCCGCCTGATGGCCTTTGAGGACAGCAACTTGCGTTGGTCCATAACACATACATCACAAAAACTTTGCGTGAAGTCGTGCATACATTGAGTTCTTGCCTGCTCTTGGATCTTGATCAAGCCAAAGGCATTCCAAGATGCATAGACTTGAAGATGTCCCTNGCGTGAAGTCGTGCATACATTGAGTTCTTGCCTGCTCTTGGATCTTGATCAAGCCAAAGGCATTCCAAGATGCATAGACTTGAAGATGTCCCTGTTTTTTGGGGACACGGACAAATTTGAAAAACGTATCCGAATCCTGTGCCATGTTTGGGCTTTGACCCATCACGGCGTCAGAGGGTGGCTGTGAAGCACGTCCCTTCCTGAGACGCAGGATGAATGCACCAAAAGAAATCCCTGCTGTCACAGGCAAGGGGAAACGGGAAACTGCAGAGATTCAAGTTCCTTGAAAGGGTGGTTGTATGGAGGCTTTGCAGCTTGCTTTAGTGGCTGGTTGTCAGGAGGTCCTGTGACTTGCCAAGTGTTTTGTACGCAGATCGCGCGAGTTCCCAATACAGGATCCCTGTGTAGAGAGCTCATGAGGCTTCCATGATGTGAGTTCGCTGCAAGCAACCTTGTAAAAAGATCTTGTGAGTTGTTGGAAAGGGTCCTTGTAAGTAAGGAAGTTTTCCGAGTTCTTCCGAACAGTCCGTCCTTGTGAGTTCCTTTGCAGAAATCGTGCGAGTTCTTGGAGAGAGTCCTTGCATAGAAATCTTAGTTCCTGCCAAGGATCCTTGTGCAGAGATCCTCTGAGAATAGAGATCTTGCGAATTCTTGTCTCTTTAAGGTCAGAGGCCCCCTTTTACACTTGACACAAAAGCCTCAGGATAGATATTGAATTGGGTGAAGTCTATCGGTCGACTGACTCCCCCTTTGTCTTTTGACAAATTTTGAAGATGTAGAACCTCAAAATGTCACGCATGTCGTGCTCCGGCTCAAGGCTTCTATGCTTGATGGCGGTACATACGCGCCATTGTCTTTGGGGACCAACCCTTACCTTTGTTTCTTCGTTGAAGCAAGTTCCAGGGATTCCGAATTTCATAGTCAGGCGTTTCGCTGACAGAGTCCCTCTCAGCATCAGCCGCCGAAGATACAGCAGCAAGGCTCGTAGCAAGATCTGCAGCTGCCGTGGACGCTGCATTGATGGCTGCGCGCTGTGCTGAGCCCGACTGTCGCAAAGGATTCGTTGATGAAGTGCTTGAAGTCGAGACGGAAGGACCCTGCACAGGGGTCGTCTCGCTGGAGCCCGATCGATCGTTGCCGCAAATTCCGTGGCATAGATCTCGCCTTGGTCATAGTTTGAAGGCCCTGCTCAGGGGCATGCGCAGCAGTCATAGTTTGAGAGCGAAGGCCCTGCTCAGGGGCGTGTGCAGCTGTCATAGATCGAGATCGACGGCCCTGCTCAGGGGCATGTGCAGCTGTCACTGCCGAAGACTCCATCTCATCGCCCGAAATCATTACTTGCCTTTCTAATCGGCTAGCCACCTCCTCCAACGTCCTCAATCTTTTCAGACACAACTTCCCAGCATCATAAAGAAGTCCTCCGTGAAGATGTTCCCGTTCCATGCGCCAAGGAGATTGCAGCTGCATGGTCTCCGTACAAAATCTTCTCGACAGAGTGAGGTGGCTCATAAAGCATTCAGAAGATCACAGCCAACATGGCACGGCCTGCATTGAGCCCTTCTCCATAAGAAACCAATTCGGCCTCAGCTGTCGAGTACGTGACAAAGGGCTGTTGTGAAGCACCCCATGCCACAGGAGACCCAGCAAAGTAGACAATCAGCCCCTGCAAGCTCCTTTGCCGACTTCCAGCGCCAAAGCCATGTCAGAGAAAACTTCAAGTAGACGATCATGACGTCTCACCTTCAACTGTTGACGCTTCCCCAATCATTTTCTGGGACTGTCCCGGCATAGTGAAGCCCACCTTGAACCCCATGGATGTAGTGCATCACAGCTGTTGAGATCCCGATGGATTTCAAAGGGTTCTTGGTGGTAAGTCTGCAGGCTGCAGCAACGTTCAGGGCAATGTCAGGTCTGGTTCTCGTCGTGAGCCAAAGTAGTGCCCCTGCCATAGATTGGGCAGTTTTAATGTCAGCCGGTTTGATGTCCTCCCCCGGGAACTCATCCTCCCCCGTCAACCGAAAATTCGGAAACTCAGTGGATTTCTCGATGCCAAACCGCTGCAACATTTCTTTTTCATACTTTCGCTGACTCACTACGAACCCATCCCCACATGGAGCGCTTTCCAATTCAAACCCACAGTACTTGATCACATTGCCTTCCCCAGTCTTTTCCAGCTCTGATATGGCCCAAACTTCTTCAATGGCCTTGGTGGATGCATCCAACGCTCCATCTTCAGCTGCAAGAAGAAGATCGTCCACATAGACGGACATGAGGCCTGACCAGCGCACCTCCCCCGTGATCTCATCCTCCTCAATCAACCTCCAAACATTCTCATCTGGAGTTCGCTGGAAGTGGCCCTTCACGGCTCGGTCTTGTCGAAGACGTTTCCAGGTCATTGATGGGAGAGTGCTATCCCGGTACTCCGACCAGTCTCTTGGAGAAGATGTCAACCCGTATAGGGCTTTCTCTACAACCCACACATGGTGGTTTTCTGCCAGGCCCAAACGTTTGAAAACTGATGGGATTTCCATGTAGATCAGGCGGGTTTTGTCCCTCCTGGGGGCATTTAAAAACGCAGTGCCGATGTCTGTTGACCCCAACCGCCAGCCCTTCAAGGCACTCAGCTTCACCATAGTCCTGACCTGTTGGCCGTCTACACCTCCCGCATAGTTGCTGTTGTTATGGCCCTGGTGGTCATAGTCATCATGGCATAATTGCCGCAGATAACGGCCCTGGACTTGTAGGCACCACCACTTTTGTCCTTGCATGACTTAAATGACCCCGGTAGGACTTCAACCTACAATCCCCGGCTCCGTAGGCCGATGCCTTATCCATTGGGCCACGGGGCCTTTTGGCCTTCCTGACCACATTCCATTGGTAGTCCAAGGTGTCCTGCAAGGGCCCGCAACTCATCACGGGTGATTTGGCGAACTGCCTTTTTCTTGTGGACCAGCTGTTGACATTCACGGTGGATGGAAGGGCTCCAGGATTCCAAGTCCCTCCACACTTCCTGGCTGCTCACCGTCTTGGACATGAGAAACTCTTGCTCCAAGTTCTGCTGGATGGCATTGGCATCTTGACCATCAAGATCTTGAAGCTTGTGTTCCACCAGCTGCTTGACATGGATCACATCAGACACCGTCCCCAGCCACCACGCTTGATCACTGGATGTCGCGTCCAGCCGCTCCATTTCATCCCCAACATATTGAGTCAAGTTGACATGCAAAGTTCGCAGAGCAGCATGTCTCACCTGTGAGGCCACCGGGTGTGCGCCACCAGCCCGGTCGTTAGGCGCCTCCGCCTCATCCCCACCTGCAATCCACCAATCCTCCTCCTCGAAGTTGGCCACTCGTGGAGAGCTCGCCTCAGACATGTCAGTCTCAATAGACCAGCTGTCACTGGAATCCCCATAGTGAGAAGCAGCAGCCGGTTCGAACATGTCAGGGTGTCGCGCAAGGATTTTGTCCTCCCCCTCGATGTCCAACATCGAAATGGATGGTAGCGGAGCTTTGTGGCGTTGTCGCCTGGATGGAGCTGTCTCAGAGCGCTCAGGCAAGTAGAGAACTTGATCTTCAATTGCAGGTTGTTGCACTTCGGGGATCACAATGTCATCAGTGAAAAAACATTTGCCAGTTGTCACCGATTGGACATAGTATCCCGTGTTGGTGAGGGATGAAAAAACATCTGGGCCAAGAACTTTGACCTCTTCTCTGATGTCGCGCCATGGAGCGTACCTGGATGCCATGACTTGCGCAATGCAAATGCTTTGGCCCCAAAGCGTATCAATCGCCCCACAGGCCATCCAAGCAGCCGCAATTGACTGCGCAATCTGCGTTCTCCAAGGTGCCGAGCAGCAAGTGGCCATTGGGTCAGCGTACAAGTGCCGCCAGAGACCAAAATTCTGATGGATTTCTTCATCACGCCCATCTCTGCTTCGACTCTGCCATTGGCTTTGAAGCTGGAACCTGACGTCATGGTCGTCAAGATCTGACGATCACCGGCCCAGGCCTGCATCTCAGCTGAGGAGACCCTGAGGATCCGGGATTGAAAATTTTCAATCCTGATCAATCCTGATCAATAATATTGAAAATGATTTTTTTCAATACCAAGAATATATGTTTTTCAATATCCGGGATTGATGAAAAAAATCAATATTTNTCCTGATCAATCCTGATCAATAATATTGAAAATGATTTTTTTCAATACCAAGAATATATGTTTTTCAATATCCGGGATTGATGAAAAAAATCAATATTTCTGATCAATATTGATCAATATCATTTTCAATATCAGGTCAATCTCATCAAGTATCATTTTACCATTCCAATCAATATCCTATGGTATTTAACATTCAGGAATGCACAAAAGCAATCCAACCTGTACATAGGTTTCTATTTCGTATTCATGTTTGCCAGAGCTGCTTTTGCTTTCAGCAATATAAGCATAAGGTTTCAATACAGTGCTTGGTCTGGCCTGAAAGAAGGCCATTCTGCAAGCTTTTGAGGTTTCAGCTGGTTCGGNTCAACGGAGTTTCTTTTGAGGTTTTAGCTGGCTAGGGCTTGAAAGAAAGCCAATGACATCCAAGGGTGGGGCGAGAAGGTCATTAGTTCCACCAGTGGACAAAGATGCTCTGCAAAAAATATGTGAGGCTGATGCTTTCAACCTTGGTGACTATGGGACGAAAAAGGTGAGCACAGCTGTAAGCTCTGCAGGTTTGCACCACAATGCAGTGTATGTCAAGCAGCCCCGAAGCAGTGCATCCATAAATATGGCTACACGCACAACAACAGTGAGTGGAAGGATGATTTGTGGGCAGGGAAGCTGGCTAGTCAGTTTGTGCGCCTACTTAGCCATGTCAGGAGGCTGAAGCGAGATGAATCGAAGCTGAGGCAATGTCTCCAGGGAGCTACAGGTGTTGAAAGGCAATCCATTCTTGAAATGATGGATNGCCATGTCAGGAGGCTGAAGCGAGATGAATCGAAGCTGAGGCAATGTCTCCAGGGAGCTACAGGTGTTGAAAGGCAATCCATTCTTGAAATGATGGATTTGCCAGCTGCTTGCAAGAAAGCAACCCCAGCTCCTGAGGATGGCCAGGCCTGCAAGAAGGCCAAAGCTGCTAAGGAGGCTTCTTCTTCCACATTGACAATGGTTAAGGCTGGTGAGAGAGCAAGCTCTAATTCTGTAAGTTCGGCAGATCNGCAAGAAGGCCAAAGCTGCTAAGGAGGCTTCTTCTTCCACATTGACAATGGTTAAGGCTGGTGAGAGAGCAAGCTCTAATTCTGTAAGTTCGGCAGATCGTGAGGGGCAGGCCTGCAAGAAGGCCAGAACTTTGAAAGCGGAAGTATCTGAAGTTTCTGTGGACTCCCAAGGCTGGCCAAACATTCTTAATTCTCCAAAGGCAGAGAAAGAGGAGGAAGTGAAATCCCGCACTTCCAGTCAAATGTCAGTTCTGGAAAAGGTTAGGGCTAGCTGCAAAAAGAAATTGGATAAAGCTGCACAACAGGCAGCCCAAGTTTTGATTCAAAGCAGCCCAAAGCCTGAAAGAAGGCCAGCAATGCAGAAAAAGCCTGCCAGCAAAGGAATCAAAAAAGAAACCAGCTTCCAAGAAACATTCATTGCCTAAGGCAGAAAGCTTAAGGCCTGAAAGAAGGCTGAAAGGCAAGCAAGGAAATAAAAAAGATGCAGCATCGNATTGCCTAAGGCAGAAAGCTTAAGGCCTGAAAGAAGGCTGAAAGGCAAGCAAGGAAATAAAAAAGATGCAGCATCGCAGCCAGAGCCATTGGTAGCAGCGGAAGGTGCAAGGCCTGAAAGAAGGCCATGGTCACAAGTCAAAGCAGTTTTGGGGAAGGATAAAGCTTACTTGCTGGGGCTTTTCGGTAGTGATTGGAAGNGCCATGGTCACAAGTCAAAGCAGTTTTGGGGAAGGATAAAGCTTACTTGCTGGGGCTTTTCGGTAGTGATTGGAAGCTTATATCGAATTGCACGAAAAAAATGGGAGAGAGTTTTCCAGGTGGGCATCATGCTGTGGTTTTGGAGCTGGAAAAGGTGGCAATGGAGGAGGATCTGACAAAGGAAAAAATGAAACAAGAAAGAGATGACTTGGTCAAAGATGTCGATTGAATGCCTGAAAGAGGGTACAAAAAAACTTTTTGACAGGCAAGGCCTGGAAGAAGGCCAGTAGGAGGGTTGCAACTGCAGCCATGTGCAAAGCACATGGCCCAGTTTTTTTCATATGGAAGAAATAAACTAGAGTGGTTTGGGTCTGGGTCAACTGGTTTGTTTGGGGATAACCACCATTTTTTTAAAGATGGTATTCACCAATCAATGTTCATGAATAGTTTTATGTTTTAACATGAGATGTGTGCTAGCTTTTTTTCCCCAACAACAGGTTATCTCACCTCTGCAAAGGCATGGTTTTTTAGGAAGGCACAACTTGTTGTATGTCTGCAGCTCTTTTTTGAGCTTCAAAACTGCGCATAGGTGGAGGGGCACCTGAAAAAAACCCAAAGCGAACTTTCCGGCCTGAAAGAAGGCCCAGAAATTCAACGAAAAGAAAAAAAAGCAGGCCTGAAAGAAGGCCAGCCAAGACCCCATGTCGTGGTGGGAGTCTTGGTACAACATGGGCTGGGAGCCTTCTTGGCGCCCCTGTTCGTGTTTCCATGTAAAAATATTCTCTGCTTTATCTTCTCCCTTCATGTTTTCAAAAAGATTTCTTAAACTTCGCGAAAACTACGCGTTCAGCATCTATGGAGTTCCCAACAGCGCGATTACTACGCGTTCAGCATTTGTGGAGTTCCCAACTGGGCGATTACTACGCGTTCAGCATTTGTGGAGTTCCCAACTGCGCGAGTACTACGCGTTCAGCATTTGTGGAGTTCCCAACTGCGCGATTACTTCGCGTTCAGCATCTGTGCAGTTCCCCTTTTCTTGTTGATCTTCTCCCTTTCATTTTTTAAAAGTCTTCCTTTCTTTCCTTTTTTCAAAAAAGAACAGAGCATAGCATAATAACTCACCCAGTTTTCTGCAGCAATTTCAAACTCAAAGGTTACACTTCCAGGCAATGGGAATGAAAAAGCCAGCATCTGCCAAGGGCTTGAAAGAAAGCCCAAACAAGAGAAGCAGAAAAGATGAGAAAGAAGCTCCAGAAAGCGAAGAGATAGTAGCA
>BGPT01000694.1:1484-34102 GCA_003297045.1 Symbiodinium sp. clade C Y103
TCCACGGATCATACGGCTTCTTACCCAGCGACCAACTGCGAGTTCCGTCTCGATTGGTCCCGCCTGAGTCCCAGTGCGCGCTAAGCTCACAGGGCTGCCGATGCCTTTGGTGCTGGGACTCTAGCAGGACCAAAAGTAAATGCAAGATAGCCANAAGCTCACAGGGCTGCCGATGCCTTTGGTGCTGGGACTCTAGCAGGACCAAAAGTAAATGCAAGATAGCCAACCGCCCACTTGCAACCCCATGGCATATCCTCATCCATGCATTTTGCAAGCACAGGCAGCAGAAAGACAAAGACAAGACGAACGAGACAGTAATAATTCTCATTATTTCCAAATTCAAATAAATTATTCTTTGAAATATACTTTTTCAACTTCGTATCCAATTGATCTTTCAAATTGATATCAATAATGATTTTTTCAACAATATCAACTACAATACTAAAGAATTAGCCCCTAATGCTACAAAATAGGAAAAATAACCGCAATAAAATATTAAAATATTTGATTTATATATCATGATATATCCCTCCGTGAAAATTTATCATTTTACCAAAATATGTTCACGGTAGATCTAAACCCAAAGGATCAATATTCTTGAATATTCATCTTTCATAGTCGAAAATAGACACACACACACATATATATAATATAAAAAAGAAATCTTTTCTTTGATGCCAGAAATTCAACTAATTCAAAATTTTCAAAGAAGAATAATTCCTGTGAATTTATCACGCTTAAAAATTAATTCGATTTTGCTGAAATCAGAAAAATATTTCACCATAGGCGTCAGGAGGGGGGGGCGCAAACACGGCGATGCTTATCCTCGAGTTCCCCGCGTGTAGATTTTCAGATTATTTTAAGGAAATGCAACTTTTATTGCTTATATAATTGATTTTTTTTTGATTTTGAGGTAACTTCCGTTTTGATGTTTTTTGGGCCAAAAATGCAATCGAGTAGATTTTGAAAAATTGAGGCTGGTTTGAAGGATGTTTTGGTAAAGAATTGATTGAACGCATTTTTCGGATGGCGTTCATTTGAATTGATTTTGAAGCAATTTTTGGGTAGGAAACAAACAGCAAAAAAACACAATCAAGCGATATTTTGAAAAATTGAGGCTGGTTGGGGGGATGTTTTGGTAAGAAAATGTTTGAGCGCATATTTTTTTCGCATGAAGTTCATTTGAATTAAATTTGATGCAATTTTGGGAAAAAAACAAAAAAAAACAATCAAATGATAGATTGAAAAATTTAGGTGGTTTGAGGGATGTTTTGGTAAAAAAGTGTTTGAACGCCTGTTTTTCATTGCTTTTCGGATGGAATCAATTGGAATCGGTTTTGGTGCAATTTTGGGGGAAAAAACAGCAAAACAAGGCAATCAACCCATAATTTGATAAATTGAAGTGATTTGAAGGATGGTTTGGGAAAAAATTGAATGCATGTTTTTGGGGTGAATTAATTTGAAATGAATTTAATGCAATTTCGGGGCTGAAAAAAAGAACAAAACACAATCAAACCTTATTTTGAGGCATTAAACCTGGTTTGAAGGACGTTTTGGGGGAGAATTGTTTGAACGCATGGTTTTTGGACGAAATTCATTTGAGTCGATTTTGATGCAATTTTGGGGCAAAAACAGCAACAAAAACACATTCAAGTGATATTTTGAGAAGTTGAGGCTGACTTGAGGGATAATTTGATAAATGAATTATTTGCATGCAAATTTTTGGAATGAAATTCATTTGGATTGATTTTGATGCAGTTTTGGTACAAAAAACAAAACCACAATCAAATGATAATTTGAAAAATTGAGGCTGGTTTGAGGGAGGTTTTGATAAAAAAAATTGAATTCATTTGAATCCAAATTTTATTTCCTTATTATCCCTTCTTTCTTAATCCTGCCATAGCTTTCCTCCAAAATTTCCCTCTATTCAAAATTCCATCCATTCAAATTTCAATTACGGAAAAAATCAACATTGAAGGAAAAATATATATTTTTCCCGAAAAAAATCAATCAAGATATTTGTATTTCTATTTAATTGGAAAGAAATCAGGAAATACTAAAAACAAATCGAATTCATAAATTCTTCCCCTCCATATTTTCTCATTGAAAAAAATATTTACTACCGATTTTTCATTTCTAATTATACTTTTGCAAATCGAATCCATATTTACTACCGATTTTTCATTTCCAATTATACTTTTGCAAATCGAATCCATATTTCATTTTTCAATCATTTCCAAGGGTCCCGAATTCGACAGAATTATTTCCTTTTTCCATTATCGAAAATACATTCTATATATCAAACAGCTACACTTCAATTTACTTTCTACCTAGAGAAATTCTTACTTTCCATTCGAATTTCTATATCCCGATAATTTTATCTTTTCCATTCCATATATGAATTTATTTTTTTCTAACCGCCTTACTATCTAGGATCTTTTCTGCTTAAAAAACCATCTTACAATTTTCTGTCCCTTTCATGGAAAGAAAAAGTAGAATTTTTGTCCCCGAAAAAATAGAATGCGTAAAATCAAGAAACGATTAAGAAAATGATCATGAAACAAAAAAACTGATTACTTTTGAGATATAATTTGGACACAATATTACCAAATCTACCATATCAAAACCAAGACAAACATAATAGGAATTGATAGTAAAATACAAAGAATTCGTGGTCAAATTCGAATTCAATCAGATTTTCTATTTCCCAAAAAGCCATGAACTAAAAATATCAATAATGCATCGATCATGAAAAAAACATATTCAATAATTGAATTCCACTATTTTTTCTGATAGACGCGTTGGAATAAAATCAGAAAAAGGATTTTTGTCAATTCTCATTTGGTTTTATTCCGATTAACTTTAAATTTAAATTTTCTACTAAAAATATTTCTTAAAAAAGAACTTTTCTGATCTTTGAATGATTTGATTATTGGTTATTTCTAAAAATAATTTCTTACGGGTTTTTTTTCCCCATTCTAATATAATATTGACATATATATCGAATTTTTCAAATAAAACGTAAATATAAATTAATTATAGAAATTTTATTGACTTCAATGATAATTAAGAATATTTATCAAAGATATTGCTAATTAAATAGCGCTATAAATTCGTATATTTTCCATATTATATGTTTTTTCAAGTATTAATTTTATATGAATTCGTTCGAATTCCTTGCCAAAAAAATATTGTTCTTTATTATTGGATCTTTGCATTTATTTTCAATGCAGATAAAACGGATTTCAAAAATAAGAAATCTGAAATTTCATTTCGTTCATTTGGAAAAATATATATATATATATAGATATATATATATATATTTCAAAAATTTCGGAATTCATGAAAAATTTTCCAAAATTTATTTGCAAAAACCATTTCAAAAAAAATATTCAAAATAATTGCGCTTTTTCAAGAATATTTTTAGATCTTTTTCAATAAATCAAAATATATATCTGAAAAAAAAAGAAAAACCGTCAATATCGCAAAAATTCTGAAAAGCATCTTTCAATTTTTTTTGTAGTTATGCCACAAAACCTATTTCTATACTTGAATAATTATGAATGAAATATCCGAAGAAAGATATTTCCATCCACCTAAAATATTTCCGTGCAAAATAAGACTAGATATTTCTTTGATGTTTTTCAAAAATATAGCAAAATTATCATAAAGAATATAAGCCATATTAAAAAAAGGAACGAAATAGAATATAGAAAGTATAAATACCAATTAAATTTTTATGATATCAAATTTCGAAGATATTCAATTCAATGTTTATTAATTCAATTTTCAATTGATTTCTTAAATCCGATTGAATATAAGAAGCATTTATATTAATATAGAACCATTTCAATATATTCATGTAGCTTCATTTGAAAAAATAAATAATGATAAATAATTTGAGATTTTGATTTGAAGCCGTATTCTTCATTGGAATTTCATACTTTCCTTTTTGAATATAATCGGAAATAAATTTGCATTATATCTCAATTAAATATCCATATCTCTATATATATATATATGAAATAAAATCAATAATTTTGAAAAAAAAAACCGAAATCAAAAAAATGATATATGGAAAACCGTAAGCACATGAAAATTCTCCAATATAAACTCAAAATATAAATATCGAATATTGAAGATAAAAAATGAAAGAAAACAAAAAAATAAAATTCCGGAAAAAATATATATGATAAAAATATATGAATGATGAAAAGATTTAAATATTATCAATATGCATAAATTGAATATAATATATTGTTTTTTTAAAGAATTCATTTATGGTATGAAAAATATGCGTATGAAATAATGAAGATATAAATGATATATATGATATATCAAAAATAGAAATACATCAGGTCTATTGATATGATCATGCACAAAATATATTCATGAAGGATTTGAAAAAATTGCAAAAGATTTCATATTTAATATTCGAAAAAATCAAAAAAATATACGAATAGAATTAATATAAATAAATTGAATGAAAACAAATACATATATTTTAATTCAATATATAAAAAAAAAATTGAATAGATGAAAGAAATAAAACAATTCTAAATCTTAGAATAAATTCTATTAATTATATTTTTGATTTGATAGAAATAAAAACAAAATTTCCAGCATGGAAACCAGATGAAATTTCCATTATATATATGATAATAATGACATAATGCAAATATTCTGAAAATACGTTATTTATTCAATATTTGGAAATTATACATGGATAAATTTTGATAGAGAATGAAGAAAAATTGTTCAAAGATATATAATCAAAAAAAATAAGCATTATCGAAGGAAGTTTAGAAGTGAAACTTCCGACAATATGGACAGTTGAAAAGCAGAGGTGAGAAAAGTCAGAAGTGAGAAGATCAGAGATGNCGGCGGGTGCGGAGACATCTCGGCAGATGAGAGATGAAAAATTGCACGCCGTTGTGGCGCGAAGCACATTTGGAAGTAAAAAGTGTTAAAAACTGACGGCCTCGGAGCACTTTTGGAAGTTGAGATGCGCAAAAAGTGCACGGCGCTGTGGCGCGAAGCACGTTTGGAAGTAAAAAGCGTTAAAAACTGTCATTCTCGGAGCGCTTTTGGAAGTTAAGATGGGGAAAAAGTGCACGGCGCTGTGACGCGAAGTACATTTGGAAGTAAAAAGTGTTAAAAACTGTCATTCTCGGAGCGCTTTTGGAAGTTGAGATGTGGAAAAAGTGCACGGCGCTGTGGCGCGAAGCACATTNGTAAAAACACCACATGCTCGGGCCACTTTTGGACGATTCGATGGCCATCCGATGTCGAAAAAGTGCACGCCGTTGTGGCGCCAAGCACATTTGGAAGTCTCAAGTGTCAAAAACTGAGGGTTTAAGCGCATTTTGACATGTCAGTTAAGAACTTAACAACTTAACAATTGAACAACTGAACAATTTAACAACTTAACAACTTAACCACTTAACAACTTAACAACTTAGTTCGTTAGTTTGTCAGTTAGTTAGTCAGTGAGTCAGTCAGTTAGTCAGTCAGTTANACAACTTAACCACTTAACAACTTAACAACTTAGTTCGTTAGTTTGTCAGTTAGTTAGTCAGTGAGTCAGTCAGTTAGTCAGTCAGTTAGTCAGTTACTCCGTTAGTCAGGTAGTCAGTTACTCAGTTAGTCAGTTAGGTAGTTTGTTAGTCGGTTAGTCAGTTAGTCAATCAGTCCGTTAGTCAGTTAGTCACTTAGTCAGTTAGTCGGATAATCCGTTAGTCAGTTAGTCAGTTAGTCAGTTAGTCAGTGAGTCAGTTAGTCAGCTAGTTAGTTTGTTAGCTAGTCCGTTACTCAGTTAGTCCGTTCTTCAGTCAGTTAGTTAGTTAGTTAGTGGCTTAGTTACTTATTCAGTTAGTCAGTTAGTCAGTTCGTCAGTTAGCCGGTTCGTCAGTTAGTCAGTTAGTCAGTTAGTCAGTGAGTCAGTTAGTCAGTGAGTCAGTGAGTCAGTTAGTCAGTTAGTCCGTTAGTCAGTGGGTCAATTAGTCAGCTAGTTAGTTAGTTAGTGACTTAGTTACTTAGTCAGTTAGCCAGTTAGTCCGTTCGTCCGTTAGTCAGTTAGTCAGTTAGTCAGTTAATTTGTCAGCTAGTTAGTCAGTGAGTCAGTCAGTTAGTCAGTCAGTTAGTCAGTTACTCAGTTAGTCAGGTAGTCAGTTACTCAGTTAGTCAGGTAGTCAGTTACTCAGTTAGTCAGTTAGTCAGTTAGTCAGTGAGTCAGTTAGTCAGCTAGTTAGTTAGTTAGCTAGTCAGTTACTCAGTTAGTCAGTTCTTCAGTTAGTTANGTTAGTCAGTTAGTCAGTGAGTCAGTTAGTCAGCTAGTTAGTTAGTTAGCTAGTCAGTTACTCAGTTAGTCAGTTCTTCAGTTAGTTAGTTAGTTAGTTTGTTAGTTAGTTAGTTAGTTAGTGACTTAGTTACTTAGTCAGTTACTCAGTTAGTCAGTTCGTCAGTTAATCAGTTAGTCAGTGAGTCAGTGAGTCAGTGAGTCAGTTAGTCAATTAATCAGTTAGTCAGTTAGTCAGTGAATCAGTGAGTCAGTTAGTCAGTTAGTCAGTTAGTCAGTTAGTCAGTGAGTCAGTTAGTCAGCTACAATCAATCAATCGCTGAATCAATGAATCAGTCAATCAGTCTTAGTCAGTTCGTCAGTTAGTCAGTTAGTCAGTTAGTCAGTGAGTCAGTGAGTCAGTTAGTTAGTTTGTTAATCTTGTTAGTTAGTTAGTCAGTTTGTCAATCAGTTAGTCAGTTAGTCAGTTAGTCCGTTAGGCAGTTAGTCAGTTAGTTAGGCAGCCAGATAGATAGACAAATAGATAGGCCGACGCTCCAACCACCTTTTGCTCCATCAGTGGATCTGCTCTGCCATCCANTAGTTAGGCAGCCAGATAGATAGACAAATAGATAGGCCGACGCTCCAACCACCTTTTGCTCCATCAGTGGATCTGCTCTGCCATCCATGACTCACAACAGCTCACCTCTCCTATTGCGTGCTATTCCTGAAACTTCCGCCACCGCCTTGTGCGGTACTACTGGTAGGACCGGATAACCCCACATGTCAACTTCTTCCAATAAGTACCGCACCAGATGAAAGAATTGCGTGTGAAAGAGCTGTGTGTGACAAAGTGGTGTGACTTTCCCTACAAACACTTTCCCAAAACACACTCTCTCAACACAGTGAGAGAGTTGTGTGTGAAGAGTTGTGTGTGAGAGAGTTGTGTGTGTGAGAGAGCTGTGAATGGAAGGATTGTGTGCAAGTAAGTTGTGTGTGAGTAAGTGTGTGTGTATGTGTGTGTGCAAGTTGTGTGAGTAAATTGTGTGTGAGCGGTGTGTGAAAAGCTGTGTGTGGAAGAGTTGCGTGTGACAAAGTTGTGTGTGAAAGAGATATGTGTGAAAGAGTTGTGGGAGAGAGTTGTGTGTGAGAGAGTTGTGTGTGAGAGAGTTGTGTGTGAAAGAGTTGTGTGTGAAAGAGTTGTGTGTGAAAGAAAGCTGTGAGTGGAAGAGTTGTGTGCAAGTAAGTTGTGTGTGAGTAAGCAGCATCAGAAGTGTAAAGCATTGCCGTGAACAGATTGAAGGTGCGTGAGAGAGTTGTCGTGAGAGAGTTGTGTGTAAACAGTTGTGTGTGTGAGCTGCCACACAAAGTGAAGGTGAATGTCACCTGCCACACAAAACGAAGGTGGATGTGAAAAGTTGTGTNGTTGTGTGTGTGAGCTGCCACACAAAGTGAAGGTGAATGTCACCTGCCACACAAAACGAAGGTGGATGTGAAAAGTTGTGTGTGGAAGAGTTGTGTGTGCGTGTGACAAAATTGTGTGTTAAAGAGATGTGTATGAGAGAGTTGTGAGAGACTTGTGTGTAAATAGACCCCGCCCAGTGCCATAAGTGCCACGCCCGCCACACAAAACGAAGGTCCATGTCACCAAGCGCCACGCCTGCCACACAAAATGAAGGTGGATGTCACCAAGCGCCACGCCTGCCACACAAAACGAAGGTCCATGTCACCAAGTGCCACGCCTGCCACACAGAATGACGCGGCACCCGCGGCAACCAAGCGCGTCAGCAGACCCAGCTGAGTGCCATAAGGGCCACGCCTGCCACACAAAGTTAAGGCCGATGTCGCCAAGTGCCACGCCNCAGCTGAGTGCCATAAGGGCCACGCCTGCCACACAAAGTTAAGGCCGATGTCGCCAAGTGCCACGCCTGCCACACAAAACGAAGGTCCATGTCACCAAGGGCGACGCCTGCCACACAGAATGATACGGCGCCCGCGGCAACCAAGCGCGTCACCAGACCCAGCTGAGCGCCGTAAGTGCCACGCCTGCCACACAAAGTGAAGTTCGATGCCGCCAAGTGCCACGCCTGCCACACAAAACGAAGGTCCATGCCACCAAGTGCCACGCCTGCCACACAGAATGATGCAGCGCCCGCGGCAACCAAGCGCGTCACCAGACCCAGCTGAGTGCCGCAAGTGCCACGCCTGCCACACAAAGTGAAGGTCGATGTCGCCAAGTGCCACGCCAGCCACACAGAATGACGCGGCGCCCGCGGCAACCAAGCGCGTCACCAGACCCAGCTGAGCGCCGTAAGTGCCACGCCTGCCACACGAAGTGAAGGCCGATGTCGCCAAGTGCCACGCCTGCCACACAAAACGAATGTCCATGTCACCAAGTACCACGCCTGCCACACAGAATGATGCGGCCCCTGCGGCAACCAACCGCGTCACCAGACCCAGCTGAATGCCGTAAGTGCCGCGCCTGCCACACAAAGTGAACGCAAAACGAAGGTCCATGTCACCAAGTGCCACACCTGCCACACAGAATGATGCGGCGCCCGCGGCAACCAAGCGCGTCGCCAGACCCAGCTGAGTGCCGTAAGTGCCACGCCTGCCACACAAAACGAAGGCCGATGTCGCCAAGTGCCACGCCAGCCACACAAAACGAAGGTCCATGTCACCAAGTGCCACGCCTGCCACACAGAATGATGCGGCGCCCGCGGCAACCAAGCGCGTCACCAGACCCAGCTGAGNGAAGGTCCATGTCACCAAGTGCCACGCCTGCCACACAGAATGATGCGGCGCCCGCGGCAACCAAGCGCGTCACCAGACCCAGCTGAGTGCCGTAAGTGCTACGCCTGCCACACAAAACGAAGGTCCGTGTCACTTGTGTGTGGGTAAGTTGTGTGTTGTCAAGTTGTATGTGGTTGTCAAGTGGTGTGTTGTCAAGCTGTGTGTTGTCAAGTTGTGTGTTGTCAAGTTGTGTGTTGTCAAGTTGTGTAATGTCAAGTTGTGTGTTGTCAAGCTGTGTGTTGTCAAGTTGTGTGTTGTCAAGTTGTGTGTTGTCGTAAGTGCCACGCCTGCCACACAAAGTGAAGAGTTATGTCGCCAAGGGCCACGCCTGCCACACAAAACAAAGGTCCATGTCACTAAGCGCCACGCCTGCCACACAGAATGATGCAGCGCCCGCGGCAACCAAGCGCGTCGCCAGACCCAGCTGAGGGCCGTAAGTGCCAGGCCTGCCACACAAAGTGAAGGTCGATGTCGCCAAGCGCCACGCCTGCCACACAAAACGAAGGTCCATGTCACCAAGGGCCACGCCTGCCACACAGAATGACGCAGCACCCGCGGCAACCAAGCGCGTCAGCAGACCCAGCTGAGTGCCATAAGGGCCACGCCTGCCACACAAAGTTAAGGCCGATGTCGCCAAGTGCCACGCCNCAGCTGAGTGCCATAAGGGCCACGCCTGCCACACAAAGTTAAGGCCGATGTCGCCAAGTGCCACGCCTGCCACACAAAACGAAGGTCCATGTCACCAAGTGCCACGCCTATCATACAGAATGACGCGGCGCCCGCGGCAACCAAGCGTGTCCAGACCCCAGCTAAATGCCGTAAGGGCCACGCCTGCCACACAAAGTGGAGGTCGATGTCGCCAAGTGCCACGCCTGCCACACAAAACGAAGGTCCATGTCACCAAGTGGGTGCGGACGGTGTGTAAGTGGAGGTCGATGTCGCCAAGTGCCACGCCTGCCACACAAAACGAAGGTCCATGTCACCAAGTGCCACGCCTGCCACACAGAATGACGCAGCGCCCGCGGCAACCAAGCGCGTCGCCAGACCCAGCTAAGTGCCGTAAGTGCCACGCCTGCCACACAAAGTGAAGGTCGATATCGCCAAGTGCCACGCCTGCCACACAAAACGAAGGTCCACGTCACCAAGCGCCACGCCTGCCACACAGAATGATACGGCGCCCGCGGCAACCAAGCGCGTCACCAGACCCAGCTAAGTGCCGTAAGTGCCACGCCTGTCACACAAAGTGAAGGTCGATGTCGCCAAGCGCCACGCCAGCCACACAAAACGAAGGTCCATGTCAGCAAGTACCACGCCTGCCACACAGAATGATGCAGCGCCTGCGGCAACCAAGCGCGTCACCAGACCCAGCTGAGTGCCGCAAGGGCCACGCCTGCCACACAAAACGAAGGTCCATGTCACTTGTGTGTGGGTAAGTTGTGTGTTGTCAAGTTGTATGTGGTTGGCAAGGGGTGTGTTGTCAAGCTGAGTGTTGTCAAGTTGTGTGTTGTCAAGTTGTGTGTTGTCAAGTTGTGTGTTGTCAAGTTGTGTGTTGTCAAGCTGTGTGTTGTCAAGTTGTGTGTTGTCANTGTCAAGTTGTGTGTTGTCAAGTTGTGTGTTGTCAAGTTGTGTGTTGTCAAGTTGTGTGTCATCAAGTTGTGTGTTGTCAAGTTGTGTGAGTAAGTTGTATGTCATCAAGTTGTGTGTTGTCAAGTTGTGTGTTGGCAAGTTGTGTGTGAGTAAGTGGGTGTGAGCAAGTTGTGTGTGATCAAGTTGTGTGTTAGTAGGTGGGTGTGAGTAAGTTGTGTGTGAGTAAGCTGTGTGTGATCAAGTTGTGTGTTGTCAAGTTGTGTGTTGTGAAGTTGTATGTGAGTAAGTTGTGTGTGTGAGTAAGTTGTGTGTGAGTAAGTTGTGTGTGTGAGTAAGTTGTGTGGGTGTGAGTAGGACGGGAGGCGGGCGGGAGGCAGGCGGACGGGCGACGGGCGGGCGACGGGGGGACAACAAAAAACAACAACCCCACACAAAGATGTGGGGAATAAATATTGAATGAAGAAGAAATCGAAAATATATCAAATATATAGAAAAACTATATATTTAAATAGAATTTGAAAGATATGATATAGAAATTATTTAAATGATATAAATGAAGAAAATGAAATATTTGCGAAATATATTTAATATAAATTGAAACGTTCAAATATCATATAAAATTATGAAAGCTTCAATGCAATAAAAATAAATATTTATGATATATAAGAAAAAATAGATGAAGATTATATATATATTTAAATTTTGAAATAAAAAATATATATCCTATTCATAATTTTGCGCAATATTTCCAATGAAAGATTATTAATATAATTTCAAAGAGAGATAGATAGATAGATATATATATATATATTAACGAATTGTAATCCCATCCTTTTTTGCAAATTATTCTATATATCTGGATTTGCAAAGGTCCAAAGGTCCCCCTGCCCCAATATCTATCTAGATACATAAAAATATAGCATATCCATTGGTTCCAGCTGAAGGCTATATCAATTCTTATGCTCCTTATATAACATTAATGGGGTATATAGGTTTTGAAGGAGGTTTGGAAAATAAGACCAAGACATTTATCAATATAAAAATATATAATATAAAAAAAAATGAATCTTGTGATTCATTCCTAGAAATATTCTAAGTATTAGGCTAAGAAAATGCTCTAAATATATTTTCCTATTCTAAAAACCAATTTCCTATAATATATTTTTTTAAAAAAATATAGCATTTCAAAATTACAAATATCCATGAAATATTTAATTTTTAATTAATAAATCTAATTTTCTAATGTATACCAAATAAATTTATAAACACGATATAAATATAAATTCAATAAATATATACCTATGAATGAATATTAAAATATATAAATCGAAATAAATATATTTATAATTTTTAATTTCAAAAAATATATTTCATAATTAAAAAAATATTCTTAAAATATAAAACCATAACAAAAAAAATAAAAAAAAGAATATACCAAAAATTTATAATATTTAAATCATATATTTCTATTTACAATAAAATTATTAGTTATAAATATTCTTTTTCTTATATATATTATTTTTTAAAAATGATATCTCCTAAATATTAGAATTTCTTCTTCCAAAATGACTATCTATTTCTTTTCAAATTATTTACCTACAAACGGCTTATTTATTTATAAGATATTTCATTTATATATCAAATTTTCAGAAAATATAGATAAATTAATCTAGATAGATATATATATATATTTTTTTTCCTAAATAAGTTATATTATTCATATTTGCGACTCATAATTAAAGGATTCAAAAATGAAAAATAAGAAAAAATTTAAATAGAACGCCGTGAGTACCGCGCCTGCCACACAAAACCAAAGCAGATGTCGCCAAGTGCCACGCCTGCCACACAAAACGAACGCTCATGTCGCCAAGTGCCACTCCTGCACCACATGGGACCAGCGGCGATCAAGGCCGTCACCAGAGCCAGCCCAGTGCCGTGAGCGCCACGCCTGCCACACAAAACGAAAGCAGATGTTGTCAAGCGCCACGCCTGCCATACAAAACGAAGGCAGAAAGCGCCACGCCTGCCACGCAAAAGAAGCGCGGCGCCACAGGCACAGGGGACCAGCCACGACCAAAGCCAGCCCAGTGCCGTGAGCGCCGCGCCTGCCACGCAAAACGAAAGCAGAGAGAGTTGTGGGTAAGAGAATTGTATGTGACAATGTTATGGGTGTGAGAAAGTTGCGTGTGAGAATGTTATGTGTGTGAAAGGATTGTGTGTGAGACAATTATGTGTTACAATGATGTGTGTAAGAGCCTTGTGTGTTACAATACCTGCCGCACAAAACGAAGACAGACGTCGCCAAGTGCCACGACCAAGGCCGCCGCCAGACCCAGCCCAGTGCCGTGAGCGCCACGCCTGCCACACAAAAATTTAAAAGGAAAGCAGATGTTGCCAAGCGCCACCCCTGCCACAAAACGAAGGCAGACGTCGCCAAGTGCCACTCCTGCCACACAAAACGAGGGCAGAAAGCGCCACGCCTGCCACGCAAAAGAAGCGCGGCGCCACAGGCACAGGGGACCAGCCGCGACCAAAGCCGCCACCAGAGCCAGCCCAGTGCCGTGAGCGCCGCGCCTGCCACCCAAAACGAAGGCAGAGAGAGTTGTGGGTAAGAGAATTATGTGTGACAATGTTGTGTGTGTGAGAAAGTTGCGTGTGAGAATGTTATGCGTGTGAAAGGGTTGTGTGTGAGACAATTATGTGTTACAATGTTGTACGTAAGAGCCTTGTGTGTTACAATGTTGTGTCTGAGAGAGTTGTGTGTGACAATGCTGTGCGACGACGCAAAGGAGGCGCGGCGCCAAAGGGGTCCAGCGGCGACCAAGGCCGCCACCAGAGCCAGCCCAGTGCTGTGAGTGGCACGCCTGCCACACAAAACGAAGGCAGATATCGCCAAGTGCCACGCCTGCCGTACAAACCGAAGACACACGTCGCCAAGTGCCACGAACAAGGCCGCCACCAGAGCCAGCCCCTGCCGCACAAAACGAAGACAGACGTCGCCAAGTGCCACGACCAAGGCCGCCGCCAGACCCAGCCCAGTGCCGTGAGCGCCACGCCTGCCACACAAAACGACAGCAGATGTCGCCAAGCGCCACCCCTGCCACAAAACGAAGGCAGATGTCGCCAAGCCCCACTCCTGCCACGCAAAAGAGACGCGGCGCCACAGGGGACCAGCGGCGACCAAGGCCGTCACCACACCCAGCCCACTGCCGTGAGTGCTATGCCTGTCACGCAAAACGAAAGCAGATGTCGCCAAGCGCCACGCCTGCCACACAAAACGAAGGCAGACGTTGCCACGTGTCATGCGTGCCACGCAAAAGAGGCGCGGCCCGACAGTGGACCAGCGGCAACCAAGGCCGCCGCCAGAGCCAGCCCAGTGTCGTGTGTGACGCGCCTGCCACACAAAACGAAGGCAGCCGTCGCCAAGCGTCACGCCTGCCACGCAAAAGAGGCGCGCGCCACAGGGGACCAGGGGCGACCAAGGCCGTTGTGTGTGAGAGAGTTGTGTGTAAAAAAGTTGTGTGTGATAATGTTGTATGTGAGAGAGTTGTCTGAGAATATTGTGTGAATTGTGTTTGAGAGAATAGTGTGTGACAATGCTGTGTGAGAGAGCTGTGTGTGACAAGGTTGTGTGTGAAAAAAGTTGTATGTGACAATTTTGTGGTTTTTTTTTAAAGAGTTGTGTGTGTGACAATATTGTGTGTGAAAGAGTTGTGTAACACAATGTTGTGTGTGAGAGGGTTGTGTGTGACAGGCATTATTGTGTGTGAGAGAGTTGTGTGTGACAATGTTGTGTGTGAGAGGGTTGTGTGTGACATGTGTGTGAGAGAGTTGTGCGTGACAATGTTGTGTGTGAGAGAGTTGTATGTGACAATGTTGTGTGTGTGAGAGAGATGTGTGTGAGAAAGTTGTATGTGTGAGAATTGTATGTGACAATGTTGTATGTGAGAGAGTTGTGTGTGACAATGTTGTATGTGTGGTTTGCGTCAAAATTCGGGTATGGATCGGCCCGCGGTGATCCAGACGTATGGATCGGTCTGGATCACCTACGTTTTGGTCTGGATCGGGGGTATGGATCGGCTTGTGGGTTCAGGGTATGGATCGGGCTGTGCATTTTGACTCGCGGCCTTGTGTGTAACAATGTTGTTGACAATGTTGTGTGTGAGAGAGTTGTGTGTGACAATGTTGTGTGTGAAAGAGTTGTGTGTGACAATGTTGTGTGTAAGAGAGTTGTGTGTGACAATGTCGTGGGAAGGAGGATGCGGGAGGAGGAGGAGGAGGAGGCGGCGGAAGGCGCAGAGCAGAAAAACAAGAACCCCACACAATGTTGCGTGGAAAAAATGCTCTGTGAATGAAGTCTCTGTGCAAAAGCCTCGCGAAAGGCTCCTGTGTGCAAAAGCACCCCTGTGTAAAACCTTCTTTTCACGTGTAAACATCCCAGTCTGTCAAAGCTCCTGTATGCAAAGCTTCTGTGTATGAAACTGTGTGTGTGCAAGGGCCTCTGCGTGTAAAGAGCAGCAGTGAGAATGCAAGAGTAAATGAGGGAAGTAGCAAATAAGCCTCCAAGCCATTTGCGGTGTGTAAAGCACGTCCCCAGACCCACCCCGCCCCACCCACCCCTCCCATCGTAACCAAGGCGTCGATGAGCAAGACTAAGCTGCAGTGAGTAGCAGGTGAACCTGCAATCCGTATGCGGCGTGTAAGGAACGTTACCGCCGCAACCCCCCATGTTAACAAAGGCGTCGAGCCAGTGAGCAAGATTAAGTGGCAGTGCGTAGCCGCTGAACCCCACCCATCCGGCCCACCTCACCCACCCCACCCACCCCATCCTGCCCCTCCCATCTTGACAAAGCCATCGATCCAGGGAGAAAGACTAAATAGCAGGGAGTGGGTGAACCTGCAATCCGCGTGCCGCGCGTGCAAGGAACCTTTGGGACAAATCCCGAGAGCCGGACACAACCACCCAGACTGGAGACAAGTGAAGGCAGAGATCCGGAGAGCCGGACACCACCAGCCAGACTGGGCGACAAATGAAAGGAGACAAGTGAAGACAGAGATCCGGAAAGCCGGACGCCGCCAGCCAGACTGGGAGACAAACGAAGCGAGAAAAGTGAAGACAGAAATCCGGAGAGCCGCCACCAGCCAAAGAAGGACCAAATTAGCACACATCCAGAGATCCAAGCACAGGAAGTCAGATCGGGAGACAAACGAGGCAAGACACGTGAAGACAGACAGCCACAGAGCCGGACCAAGCAGATTGCAGGCAAAATGAAGCAAGAGAAGTGAAGACAAAGATCCTGAGAGACGGACACCACCCGCCAGACCGGGCGGTAAATGAAGGGAGACAAGTGAAGACAGAGATGCGGAGAGCCGGACACGACCAGCCACACTGGGAGACAAAAAAGGGAAACAAGTGAAAACAAAGCCTGTAAGCCGGGCACCGCCAGCCAGACTAGTGAAAACAGAGATCTGGAGAGACGGACACCACCTTCCAGACTGGGAGGCAAATGAGGGGAGACAAGTGAAGGAGACAGAGAGCCGGACACCACCAGCCAGAGCGGGAGAGAAATAAAGGAAGACAAGTCAAGACAGAGATCCGGAGAGACGGGCACCACCAGNAGACAGAGAGCCGGACACCACCAGCCAGAGCGGGAGAGAAATAAAGGAAGACAAGTCAAGACAGAGATCCGGAGAGACGGGCACCACCAGCCAGACTGGGAGACAAATGAAAGAAGACAAGTGAAGACAGAGATCCGGAGAGCCGGACATCACCAGCCAGTCGTGGGATCCGGGATACAAATGAAAGGAGACAAGTGAAGGGAGACGACAGAGGTCCGGAGAGCCGGGCTGGGAGACAAATGAAAGGAGGCAAGTGAAAACAGAAATCCGGAGAGCCGGACACCATGAGCCAGATTGGGAGACAAATGAAGGGAAACAAGTGATGACAGAGATCCGGAGAGCCGGACACCACCAGCCAAACTGGGAAACAAATAGACCGGGAGACAAGTGAAGACAGAGATCCGGAGAGCCGGACACCACCAGCCAGACAAATGAAGGGAGACAAGTGAAGACAGAGGCCCGGAGAGCCGGACACCCCGAGCCAGACTGGGAGACAAATGAAGGGAAGCAAGTGAGAGCCGGACACCACCAGCCAGACTGGGAAACCAACGAAAGGAAACATTTGACGACAAAGATTCGAAGAGCCGGGCACCACCAGCCAGACCGGGAAACACATGAAGGGAGACAAGTGAAGGAGAGCCGGACACCGCCAGCCAGATTGGGAGACAAACGCAGGGAGACAAGTAACGACAGAGATCCGGAGAGCCGACCCCACCAGCCAGATTGGGAGACAAATGAAAGGAAACAAGTGAAGACAGAGATCCGGAGAGCCGGACACCACCAGCCAGACCGGGAGAGAAATGAAGGGAGACAAGTGAAGAAACAGATCTGGAGAGACTGGGAGACAAATAAGGGGAGACAAGTGAGGGACAGACGACAGAGATCCAGAGAGCCGGACGCCGCCAGCCAGACGGGCAAACAAATGAAGGGAGACAAGTGAAGAAGAGATTTGGAGAGCCGGACACCACAGCCAGACGGGAGACTCATGAAAGGACACAAGCGACGACAGGGAGAGCCGGGCACCACCAGCCAGACCGGGAGACAAATGAAGGGAGACACTTAAAGATAAAGATCCGGAGAGCCGGACACCACCAGCCAGACCGGGAGACACATGAAAGGAGACAAGTGAAGACAGAGATCCGGAGCGCCGGACACCACCAGCCAGACGTGGGAGACAAATAAAGGGAGACAAATGAAAGGACATAAGTGAAGACAGAGATCCGGAGAGCCGGACACCACCAGCCAGACGCGGGAGACAAATGAAGGGAAACAAGTGAAGACAGAGATCCGGAGAGCCGGACACCACCAGCCAGACTAGGAGACACATGAAGCAAGACAAGTGAAGACAGAGATCCGGAGAGCCGGACGCCACCAGCCAGACCGGGAGACAAATGAAGGGAGACAAGTGAAGAAAGAGATCTGGAGAGCCGGACACCACCAGCCAGACGCGGAGACACATGAAGCAAGAGAAGTGAAGACAAAGATCCTGAGAGACGGACACCACCCGCCAGACCGGGCGGCAAATGAAGGGAGACAAGTGAAGACAGAGATGCGGAGAGCTGGACACGACCAGCCACACTGGGAGACAAAAAAGGGAAACAAGTGAAAACAAAGCCTGTAAGCCGGGCACCACCAGCCAGACTAGTGAAAACAGAGATCTGGAGAGACGGACACCACCTTCCAGACGGGGAGGCAAATGAAAGGACATAAGTGAAGGAGACAGAGAGCCGGACACCACCAGCCAGAGCGGGAGAGAAATAAAGGAAGACAAGTCAAGACAGAGATCCGGAGAGACGGGCACCACCAGNAGACAGAGAGCCGGACACCACCAGCCAGAGCGGGAGAGAAATAAAGGAAGACAAGTCAAGACAGAGATCCGGAGAGACGGGCACCACCAGCCAGACTGGCAGACAAATGAAGGGAGACAAGTGAAGAAGAGATTTGGAGAGCCGGACACCACAGCCAGACGGGAGACTCATGAAAGGACACAAGCGAAGACAGGGGCAGGGAGAGCCGGGCACCACCAGCCAGACCGGGAGACAAATGAAGGGAGACACTTAAAGATAAAGATCCGGAGAGCCGGGCACCACCAGCCAGACCGGGAGACACATGAAAGGAGACAAGTGAAGACAGAGATCCGGAGCGCCGGACACCACCAGCCAGACGTGGGAGACAAATAAAGGGAGACAAATGAAAGGACATAAGTGAAGACAGAGATCCGGAGAGCCGGGCACCACCAGCCAGACGCGGGAGACAAATGAAGGGAAACAAGTGAAGACAGAGATCCGGAGAGCCGGACACCACCAGCCAGACTGGGAGACACATGAAGCAAGACAAGTGAAGACAGAGATCCGGAGAGCCGGACACCACCAGCCAGACTGGGAGACAAATGAAGGGAAACAAGTGAAGAAAGAGATCTGGAGAGCCGGACACCACCAGCCAGACGCGGAGACACATGAAGCAAGACAAGTGAAGATAGAGATCCGTAGAGCCGGACGCCAGCCAGACTGGGAGACAAATAAAAGGAGACAAATGAAGGAGATAAGTGAAGACAGAGACCGGAGAGCCGGACACCACCAGCCAGACGCGGAGACAAATGAAGGGAGACTGGGAGACACATGAATTCGGACGCATCGGAGGGTCGGACACCACCACTTGGACAGAGACGGACACGTCTTAAGAGAGAATTGAGAACCCCAACAGTAAACTGTTTGGGGAAAAAACGTCCCTGCGAAGGAAACATCATCAGATGCTCTGCTCCGCCAACAAGATGTGACTTGAAGAGGTCGAGGTCGGCAGGTGCAACTTAAAAAACAAGGAACATGACCTTTTTGAGTGCATATTTGCGGATGTTCTCTTTCAAGGTCGGCACCACAAGGGAAAAAGAATCCACCAGACCCATCCCCAGTTTGAAAAACAAGCGCAACCTACACCCACATTTAAAAACATACAATACAGCAATTTTGTTTCAATGCGCGCAATTTTTTGGAAACCCAATTTTTTTTAACTGAAGCCAGATGTGGCCCTGCAGAAGGAAGCAACCATATTCTCCACATTTGCGGATATTCTCTTTCAAGTTTAGTACCACAAGGGAAACGAAAACACCACCGGTCACCAGACCCATCCCCAAATTGAAAAGCAACCACAACCTACACCCACAACAAAAAACACACAAAATACAGCAATTTCGTTTCAATGCGCGCAACTTTTTGGAAACCCAATCTTGTTTTCCGAAGATAGATGTAGCCTTGCAGAAGGAAACAACCATACTCTCTGCTCCAACCACAGACAATGGCTTGAAGAGGTTGAGGTGAGCAGGTAACAAAAATAGAATCCAAGGGACATGACCTTTTTGATTTCGTATTTTCGAAGATTCTCTTCCAAGGCTGTCCCCTCAGGGGTAAAAAACAGACGGGGCCCATCCACAGTAAAAAAAAACGTAACCGACACCAAAATCTCAAAGCAAAAAGGATTGAACATTTATATTTCAATGCGGGCAAGCTTTTTGAAACGCATGTTTTTTGAAAAATGATTTGTTGAGATGGAGGTTGGCAAGAGTCAAAAATAAATCGAAGGTACGCGACCTGTTTGTTGATTGCATATTTGCGGAATCTGGATCTTGGTTTGTGCACATTTTGTTCCTCAACTCTTTCGCACAAAAATGCACGGTGTGATTGAGTTGCGTTAAAAACATTGTCACCCTGTACTTCCACATTTTGACCAAAAGAAGCACCAGCATGTAGATCATGTTGCGGTTTTTTCCCCAAAAGAAGCACCATTAAAATCCTGTACCCCGATAATTCGGCCTAAACAATCAAAAATATTACTTTGCTATTTTTATCATGTCCTACGACATTTTGGTAAAATTGATGCGTGTCCCTCGGGAGGCAGTTAAATCCTGCATCACAACATCTATATCAAAGTCTACTTCTCACTTCGCGGGAACTGTGGCTGAATTCATTTCTTGTATCACAACATCAACAAGCAAACCGCCACCCTCCTTGCATCACGCAACTGATCTCCATTAAAATCCTGTCCTACAACATATGTTATAAAATCACATCTCCCACCCGTAGGTGCAAAGAGCTGAGATTAAACTCCTGGTCTACAACGTTTTAAGCCACCAATATGTTACGTTTTGAATTGGAGGGTTGGAGGGCCCTGGAAAAAATCGCAGTACGGCGGGGGATAGTAAGCGCCTTTAAAGGCTATCTTGCCGCATCCTTACTCTTTAGCTCGGAGCACCTTCTGTGCATTTTCTAATCTTTAACGTATCTTCCAACGGACAAAATGTGTGGCCGCGGCGGGCAGCATGCTTTTCTGCAGTGTTTGCAGCGGGAATGCGTCGAACTCTGCACAGAAGCCTTCATCAACAACAGCTTAGATGTCTTGTTGGGCGGCCAGAAAACAAGGGTATCCTGACCATGCCGAATTTCAACTTCAAGGCGCAAGCTCACACAAACTCACACCGAACAAGCATCCAAGCGTTCGATGAAGTAAAACCAAGTATAGCCGCCAGCTACTTTGCATTGGAACCATCTGGCTCAGCCTGTGCGAAGCAGGCTCTTAAAATAGTGAGCACACTTCAAACTGCAGGTCGGACCCAAAAAAACACATTCCACACCTCGTTCAACATGGCGCAAGAAATGACAACGTTTGAAACCGGTGGTGCGCTTTGGATCTTATCACTTGTCGACCCAAGAGCGTTCCTTGAGAGCTGCGCTGTCGAATTCGGAAATGAAATAGCGCTGAACTGCACAGCATCAGCAAGTCCCTGCTCTGGTGCTCTTTTATATAGCCAGATAAGCAGCAAATGGAGCCTGGCAAATCGCGGCAATGCTTTCCTGGAACCAACGGCCCATTTCAGAATTTTGGTGACTTTGAACACCCAAAAAGCATTGCTACATTGAAATTGGCTTGCACAAAGCAAACCTTGCACCGAATTTTGCGACCTGCGCAAAGCAGGTTTTTGAAACGCCAGCGCACTTCAAATTGCATATGGCATTGTATGTTTGTGCGTAAATAAGTAAACGATTGGGAAAATAGATAAAACACAATATAAATATATACATACACGAAGATGTTTGCGCGCATGTAAAAATAAAAGACCAGCCAGCGAACCCGAATGCAATCACGTAGAAGACTTGTGTGGAACAAATTACATGCCAACAGTCATGTTCCCCTGTTGCCATACCAATGTAGACTGTGGAGTGTGGAAGGCGGTGGAGGGCAGAGTGAGGAGAATGAAGACAGTGGGGTGTTGAGCGCGTAATGTAATGTGTAGACTGGTGATGGAGATTGCTGAGTTTAAAGTGTAGGGTGTGGATTGCCAAGTGTAAAATGTAGAGTGTGGAGTGTAAAGTGTAGAGTGTGGAGCGGAGTGTAAAGTGTAGAGTGTGGAGTGTAAAGTGTAAAGTGTAGAGTGTGGAGTGTAAAGCGAGGAGTACGAAGTGTCAAGTGAAGAGCGTCGAGTGTAGAGGGTACAGTTTAGAGTGTAGGGGACCGAGTGTGGGGTGTATAGAGTGGAGTGTAGAGTGTAGAGTGCGGAGTGCACAGTGGAAAGAGTAAAGTGCAGAGTGTGAAGCGTAGACGTGTAGACTGTACAATGTGGCGTAGGCGTAAGGCGTAGAAGGTGAAGTGTTCAGCGTAAAGTGTAGAGTGTGGAGGGTAAAGCGTGGAGTGAAGAGTGTGGCATGTAGAGTGCACAGTGTAAAGTGTAGAGCGTGGAGTGTAAAGTGTGGAGTGTAGCATGTACAGTTGCAAGAGTGGGGTGTGAAGTGTAATTTGCAGAGTGTGGAATGCGGAGTGTACAGTGTAAAGTGTGAAGCGTAAAGTGTAGTGTGGAGTGTAAAGTGTACAGCCACAGAGTGTGCAGTGGAAAGTGTGGGGCGTGAAGTGTTATTTGCAGCGTGTGATGTGTAAAGTGTAAAATGTAAAGTGTAGAGTGTGAAGCGTAGAGTGTTCAGTGTCGAGTCTAGGGTGCGCAGTTTGGAGTGTAAAGTGCACAGTGTGGAGTGGCAAGTGAAATGTGGAAAGTGTAAATTGTGGAGTGTAAAGTGTAGAGCGGGGAGGGTAAAGTCTAGCGTGTGGAGTGTAGAGCGCGGAGTGTGGAGCGTGAAGTGCAAAGTGTAAAGTGCGGAGTGAAAAGTGTAGAGTGTAGTGCGCACAGTGGAAAGCATATACCGTGAACGTCAGACAGGGGCCGTTGTCTTTCATTTGAGAACCCAAACCTGGGTTCTAGACTGGTGTGCCTTCAAGAAGCCTAGGGTTATGAGACATGCCCCAACAGGGAGCAGATTAGAACCCCGAAGTGTACGCTGGATGGGGTTCTAAGACCCTATTCCTGAAAACGATGAGACCAAGGGAAATTGATGCCTTTTTTCCACCACTTGACCTTATTTTTTGATTTTTTGCGGGGGATTTCAAACAAAGGCGACATCGAAATCACCTGGCTTTGAAGATAGAAATCTTGACCGACCCCAAACAGGGATGCCAATCCCAAACTTTTTTTGCACCTCTGTGCAAAGACCTCATCAAAGTTTGAATCCGTTTTTGCACCTCGAACCAATGACCTTTTCTTGTCCCTGTTGAAATTAACCCCGAAGGGTTGAAATAACCAAAGTGTAGGGTGCCCACCCTAGCCCTCTACAATATGGCATAGGGACACCTACAAAATGGTAGCCTTCATGGGGGTTGCTGCCTGCAAAATGGTGACCCCTCGGTGTCCCACCCACCCATCAACATCAAGTATTTTGGGTTAACATAGTGTCCACAAAACTGTGAAAAACGGGAAAGCCATTTTGTAAGACCCAAAACCGCCCCATGACTGATCAACTGGACCGTAAAATGGGAGGCCATTTTGTAGATGGTAGGTGGGAATTGATAGTTTGAATATGTTCCAACAAGGAGGGTTGCCGGCCGCTTTTCATTGGCTCAAAAGAGACAGCTCCAACAAAGCCCCGGATCACCAGATCAGAGTTGACATGGTTCGGCTTCACATGGTCTGCTCATTGCTCCTGGCACTGCTGGCACATGGCGTGAGCGTGGCCGACGACACAGCCACATCGACGCCACAGGAGTGGTATCTTGCCTTGAACACGACTGGTTGGGACAGTTGATTGAGAATAGAACAGCCCCAAAAAGAAATACGCTCCAAAACTTGCCAGCACACTGAAAAACATGTTTTTTACCATCATTTTCAGCTGGGGCTACAAAATGGCAGGGCATTTCCAGTGGCAGCTACAAAATGGTGGGGCACAGGGATACTTAGACCATGCAGCCTTTAGATAGGGGCCATCCATAACTTCTTGATTGGATGTCCCCGTTGTCCTGATGAGTGATCAGCTGGACAGTAAAATGGAAGACCATGCTGTAGATGTTGGTAAACAAAAACCTGCTTGCCATTTCCACCACAGAATGGTAGGGAACCCCCCTGTAAGGCTACCATTCTATAGATTTTGGGATTGAAAAATCAGCTTGCACTAACCATTTTGTAGTAATTAAAGAATTTTGGCTGGCTTTATCATGTTTACTGTTTATTTGGAAAACCCTTACAAAATTGCGTTTCGTCTGCTACAGAATGGTTGGGTTTAGTGCCCATCAATGATCATGCCTTCCAATAAACAATAAACATAGTAAAACCAGCTAAAACCCTCTACTTACTACAAAATGGCTAGTGCAAGCTGATTTTTCAATCCCAAAATCTATAGAATGGTAGCCTTATAAGGGGTTCCCTACCATTCTGTGGAGGAAATGGCAAATAGGATTTTTTGCCAACATCTATAACATGGTCTTCCATTTTACTGTCCAGCTGATCACTCATCAGGACAACGAGGACATCCAATCAAGAAGCTTCTCTTTGTGGTGTCTCGGTTTGAACCACCTTAGTGAAAGAAAATTGGGTGACCCGTTGCAATCTTTGGCCGGCTAGCCAGCGCCGCTCTACAAAATGGATGGCCCCTATCTAAAGGCTGCATGGTCTAAGTATCCCTGTGCCCCACCATTTTGTAGCTGCCACTGGAAATCCCAATTAGCCATGTTTGAAAACAAGATGCCGCTCTTCTGGCGTCTGTGTGGCTGTGTCGTCAGCCACCTTGACGCCATCTGCCAGCAGCCCCAGCTGCATCAGGAAAGCCATGTGAAAGCGCAGCATGGCAACTGAATGATCTGGTGTTCTTGGGCTTAGGGGAAGCGGCTGGCAATGCTGAGCCAATGAAAAGCGGCCGGCAATCTCCCTTGCTAAGGCATATTCAAATGTCTGGACGCATGTACCAAATCCCGTTACCCATCTACAAAATGGTATTCCCCATTTTCTGCAAAATGGAGGTGCCTCACACTCGTATGTGATTGTTCTCGTATAAAGTGATGTTGCGTGGGTAAAAAGCAAGCCCCTTTCTACAAAATGGATTGCCACCCTTTCTGTAGTGGAAGTTTCAAAGGGTATCTTTTCTTCTGGCCTATTGGAATTCGTTCATACCACAACAGGGCTCATATGACCAAACTTTCAAGGGTGAAAAAGAAAAATCAAGGTTCTAAAATGATAGTGGGCTATGATTTTTGAACCCGCAACGGCATCCGCAGGGGGGAATGCTAGATACCTCGATCTTGAAGGTATGAAAGCGTAGGGTGTGAAGTGCAATTTGCAGTGTGTGGAATGTAAAGCACAAAGTGTGGAGTGTAAAGTGTAGAGTGCGGAGTGTCGAGTGTGGGGTGTGGAGTGTGGAGTGCAAAGTGTACAGTTTAGAGTTTGGGGTGTCAAGTGTAGACTGCGGAGTGTAAAGTGCAGAGCGTGGAGTGTAGAGCGTGAAGTGTAGAGTGTAGAGTGTGGAGCGTGGGGTGTACAGTATGTGTGTGTGTGGATTGGGGGTTTGGGGATGTGGCGCGGCGGAAAGCGTGAGCAGAGAGTGGAGAGGGTCAAGTCTACAGTGGTGAGATGCAACTGCGCTAATTACGGCGCCTGCCACGCAAAATGACAGTCCACACACGACGGATCTTCACCAAATACCGCCATTCAGCGCAAAATGACACTATCAGAATGTCCCACGCCTGCCATACGATTTGCACGTTGTCACCACTTGACGCAATGCAAGTCGCAAAAAAAACGCGACACGACATGTCAAAAGTACTGCGCCTGCCACAAAATCTTGAAAAAGGACACCTCCAAAGTGCTGCGTCTGCTAAGAAAAATGCAACCCGTCTTTTGATAACGACTCCAAAAAAGCGCCTGTCAAAGAAGGACTTTGACACTTTTTCCAGACACGTGAGAATCTAACCGGTGCCGCAACCTCTGTGAAAACCTTCAAGAATGAAGGGTTTTGGAGCTTTCCCCTTGGCAGGGCGACGCCACAAGAAAGCTAGAGAACCACACGATTTGCACATTGTCACCGCTTGACGAAGCCCTGCATGCAGCAGGACACGTCTGAAGTGCTGCGCCTGCCTCGCAAAATGACGATGGAGATCTGCAAAGTGCTGCAACTGCCACGAAAAATGAAGCTCATCTTCTGAAGACGACGCGAAAGTATTGCGCCTGCCACACAGAATGGCTTTCGACATGTTATGCATTGTTATGCAACATGTTGGGATTCCACGAAGTGCCACGAACGAACTTGCGACGCGATTGAAACCTACAAAAGTGATCCCAGTTGCAGCTTTCCGCAAAGGCGCAGCCGGACGGTTGCGGACGGTTGAACAGCGTCAAGCGAACATAGCTCAGCCCCGAGACCCCCAAAGTAAAACGAAAACTCTTCGCTACGCATACGGGAATTACCTGCAGATCGAATGAATGTATCCGGCTACATCCGCCGACCCCAATTAGCAAGGGGAGCGCGACAAAGAAGCCAAAACGAGCTCTGGCGGAACTGGATTGCGCGACTGTTTTCTTGCCACGTGAGAAAGCAACCCCAACGCATTTTTAAACGACCGCCAGATAGCAATAGTATTCGGCCCAAGCGGCAGGTGTGGGCACCCCTTTTGACATTTCTTTTTCTGAAGCCAGGTGTAAGCGGCCAGTGTGGGCACCCCGTCTGTCCTTTTGGGCTCTGCTGTCTTCAGCGTGAAGGCAGCTGCTTGTTGGCAGAATTTTACGAACCCCAGGAAACAATGTCAGACAATGCCAGCGGCCAGTGCGGGCACCCTGTCTGTCCTTCACGGCCCTGCTGTTTAGGCGCTGTGGGGATGGCTTCCTCTAAAATGCTCCGTGTAAAGGCGTCTGTGCGTAATGTCGTCTGTTTGAAAAAGATTGTAGAAATGTACCCGTGTAAACTGCGCCGCCGCACCAACACCTCCAACAGAACAAGGCAAGAAACAGGGTCAAATACTTGCTGCCGTTACTGTTGTTGATGATGGCGGCGAGGCGCGCAAAGCCACAAGAACCGTCATATTGGCGGCGGCTTCCAAATTTTTGAAAGCCATCGGGGACAAAAAAACACCGTAAATACCGATGCCTGTGGCGTTTCAGAAGCCGGCAACATTGGTATTTACGGGGCTTTTTTTTGGCCCCTGGTAGCAAAATCAATAATATTTACATTGTTTTGTGGACGGCATCTGCCAGAAACATCAGTGATCACGCGATTTTCAGAACTTTGCAAGAAGTAGCTTTCCCACGCCGAAAGCACAAAAACATGGTAAATTGCAATGTTTTGGGCTTGGTTTTCAAGTTTGTAAGGTTCACCAAGGGGGCTGAGGGGAGGGGGGGAGGCCCTAAAATTTTGAATAATCAGGTAACGGCTGGCCGCCGTCCCCTTTACTTCGCACAATAAAACCCAAGGTAGCCCACTGGAGCTCTCTTTCGTGAAATCGGCAGGGGTGACAATTTTGGAAGGGCACCGGCTCCCAGTAAGAAATGATATGTGCTTCCTCTCCGTTTTGACGGCGCCCGAAACCTCAACAAATACGGTGTTGTGGCTCCTTTTTTAAACTTTTGGAAGGCGACAGAAAATGGTAAAGTACAGCGCTTCTGAGCTGCAAGGTCTTTTGTGGCCGCGGTGGGAAAAAAAAACCCGCGCACACCCAGTCTCTGTGAGCAGAGGTGCCAAACAACACCGCGGATACCAATGTTTTTGACGCCAAAGCTTGAAAGTTAAAAAGCGTTTGTTACCTTACGGGCTTTTTGCAATGTCAAAGAAAAGCGGCAAGCAAGAAATATGCAAGAAACGCTGCAAATAGCGGCGTTCGGGCAACCTTGGAAAGCTGAAACGGTTGTATTTACGGCCTGTTTGGCTTATCACGACGCCAAAAACCTATAAAAGCTTGCACCAAGAAATATTTTCAATGTTGAACGCAGTTGTCGTCTTGATTGCAAAAACTTTTGTAATTACACAGCCGAAAGCCGTGAGATGCAAGCAGCCATGTAAATGACGGTGCTTTGGCCACTTTCGGGGGCTGAAGCTGTGGTACCTGTGCCTTTTTTTGCGCCGCAAAATGTTGCAAATCACGAGCCTTTCTGTGCTTTTTGGTCGCAAAATTTTAAACCACCGCAGCTCTTCACATGTTCTTCGCGCTTTCAACAAGAAACAAAGCACGCTGTTTGAAATAAGCCTTCCCGACGCCCCCTCGCAAAAAAAAGTTTCCAAGAGAATTCCATTGCTGTCAGGAATTGCTCGAAAAGAAATGTAAACATGTTTCTGAAGCAGGTCCCCAAACAAAAGCCATAGCTTTCAAGCGTACAAGCCTACCCAGCGATGAAAAGGCAACTGGCCAACGCGAAGCACAGGGCCAACTGATACGGCGGAGCCGAGGATAAACATCAGCTCTAAAATGTGTACATATCCCTTGTGAAAGTCTTTCAGCTTGGATTCCGTGACTGGTGCGCTGGTACAAGTTGGATCTTGTCCCTTATCACTTTCCAACCTGAGAGTGCCATGCTGAGAGCTATGCCACCAAGCTCAGAAAAGAAGCAGCCGCAGCAGGCTTCGACTGTTGCGGCACTTGAACTGCACAGCGCCAACATATCTCTACTTTCGTGACCATGTGCCACATCCATGAGCACAAGAAAACAGCCAGCGTGCAATTGAAATCTGGGGATGCCTCGTGCGAACCTGTCAAAAGCTACCGGAGATGTGTGGTCTTCTGTACGGGCGCTCTTTCTAGCGACCCTGTACGCACCCTGTCAATGTGCGTAGAAAAAAACCCGTACTGAGCCATAGTCACTAGTCATAATGGCAAACCCAGGCGCAATTTTGGCAAATTAGATCATTCGGCACAAGACCTTTTCTCCAAAACGCTCCTTTGCCCAGCCTTTCCTGCTTTGCAAAAAATGCGGGCAAGGATGAAACACGATCAGAGAAGACTGCGCCAAGTTGCCAGGAATTTGATTGGGCATGATGCGTCCCTGCACTACTTGTTCTGTTCGATTGACATTGGAACCACTTCTGAGCCCAACAGAAAAATTCCAGCGGTACAAGGAACGATTGCCCCCGGTTCGGCGGAAAGGCAAGCAAGGACTTCGAAGTCCTGAAACAAGCGTCTTCAAAGTGAGTCGGAGCCGTGGCCGCTGTCTGAATGGCTGTTCTTGCTCCTTGGAAGGGCGCGCAATCAGCCATTGTATTTTGTCATCCTGATCTATTGAACCTGGTGTGTACCAACTAAGCACGTCTTGCAAGATTTTGGCTTGCTGCGGTGACAAGAATTTCCGAACATTGCAACCCATATAGCCCATGTCAATTCTATTGCCGTACTAAATTCTGAAGACTTGATGCAAAGGCTGCACCCAGATTCCGGAAATTGTCACCGCCCCGCGTCAACAGCCGCAAAGGGCGGCCAAACCCGACCACATAATCCACATAGATGCAAATGCCCGCAAAGAACGCGATATACGCAATCACACCCCGGTGCAAATGTTTGCCTGTCTAAATTTGCGCCTGCAAATGCACCACGCCAAAGCGAATGTGAAAAACCTACCTAATTTTCCTGTTTGGGGGTCGATCTACCGCGGCACAAAGGCGTGATTACACGCCGACGCCTGTTTCGTGCGAGAGGGTACGCTTCGTAAGCATTGATCCGCTCTGCGGTGCCGCTGAGAGAGCAAAAAGGTCAAGCGTCTTGATGCGCGTAAACGTTTTCAAAACCTTATCCCTGCATCTATACTCCTGCAATCTATACACTTGCTCCTATACTCGTGCCAATGTAGACTCGCTCAAAAACACTTGCATGTAATAAGCTGCAGGTGCCTTGCGCAACTGCAAATACACAACTGCACATTTTAAAGTTGAAGGTGTCCTCTGCAACTGCAGATGCAGACCTGCATTTACAATGTTCTATACATATACACACACATATATCTATATAAAGGTATACATTCTATATATTTTCTGCAATTGCAAATGCACACTTGCATTTATAAGGTTGCAGGTAACCTTTGCGACCACATTTGCACACTGTTTGCACACTTGTTCGGTGTCTTAGGCAAGGGCATGTATGCCCATGCATTCATATTGCTGTAAGCACCTTGTGCAAGTGCATGTGCGCACCCACATTTTTGGCGTTGTAGATGTGTTTTTTGATGGAGGTAATGATGTGATGATGATGGCGGTGATATGTTAATGATGATGATGACGATGATGATGATGATGGTGATGATGATGATGATGATGAGATGATGATGATGATGATGATGATGATGATGTTGATGATGAGATGATGATGACGATGATGATGATGATGATGCTGATGATGATGATGATGATGATGATGGTGATGAGATGATGATGATGATGATGACGATGATGATGATGATGATGATGTTGTTGTGAAGATGACGGCGATGGCGATGGTGATGGTTATGGTGGTGATTGTGATGGTGATGGTGATGGTGGCGATGGTGGCGGTGATAGTGATGGTGATGATGGCGACGATGATGGCGATGATGATGGCGGTGGCGGTGATGATGGTGATGAGGTATGTTGACAATGTACATCGGCACCGGCTCTTTGGAAGGAACCCTTGGCAGACACTTTTTGCAAAATCCGTGGACGGCCGCGGGGCATGTTCAGGCGGTTTCGCGGGACAAGGCCATGTTTTCATATCTGTAGCTAAGCCACCACAAAAGCGAAAGTACGGTGTCTGCGCAGGCGCAGGAATGATCTAAATCGCGAGCTCAGACAGAACAATCCAAGAACCTGCTAAACCGCGCAAACAACTACTAAAATAAGCTCCAGATGCAAATGCAGGCGCCTGTACAAACAATCTGCGCACGCAACTTGCAAAAGCCTAGGCATACGCAGGCATGAGACAGGCGGAACCAAAATAAGAGCGAAAAAGCAGGGGCGGAAAAACCGCGATGGAGAAGCCAAGAGAAGCCATCCACTGGTTTGGCGCGCCAAGGAAATCACCAGAAAGAGGGTGAACGAAGGGGACAGCAGCAGGCGGGGTACAATAGTTGGAAATATGAATTTCACGGTGGAATTCAATGCCCCAATACGCATACATTGACACACACACACACAACCAGTGAATCACCTTTAACATTCTTTGGCGTCAAACCACATCACAGTACATGTCATAGAGTCATACATTCACGTAGCATCCCATTGCATCCCTTTGCATTCAATCGCATTGCATTGCATGACATCCCTTTACACTGGTTGAAACATGCATCTTTATGATTCTTACAACGCATGCTTTCACATGGAAAATGGAAGGCCACCAAAAGGTCCACTCCCCCAGCATTCCTGCCCCATACCATCCTGCCATGACCTATGCCAAGGTTCCCCTCGGTGGTGCTCCCGTCGGTGGTGCCGCCCACGTTCTTGCCCAAGTATTTCTGTAAGGACTTTTGAATCCTGATTCTCGCGCATCGGATCAAGAAGAACCAAATCCAAGTCAAGTGACTCTTGCAGCGCTGGGCTGCTGTCAGCCCCGGGATGCTTCACCGCATCTTGCCGTAGCTTCAGCTGACCCTGTACAGTGGCATGTCTTATATGCCCTCTCTTCGGGGCTCGCAGCCATCTATATACTTCCGCTGCATTCTTCCCGGCAGGTACGCAAAAGAGAAATCGCAGTGCAGGGTGAACCAATGCAGACAAGCAACGTCTTCTGGACGACCCTAGCCGCAAGTGCGTCTGAATTCTGCCGTAATTCTGTCAAACCTTTTTGTATACATGCAATTTTGCGCAAGCAGTTGCACATTATCATCTTCAAAAGCCCGGTGCTGGTGAAGCGTGGGAGGCATCGGCCCTTGCTATCAAAATCAATTCAACTTGACTCTGTAGGCCAAACACATCTTATATTTACATACTACTTTTTACAGGGGAAGTCGACCTCCGGCATGTTGCAGCATGTCAACATGTCTTTCTTGGTGTTGCGTGCGACACCGAGGGGCTTTTCCATGCTGTTGTTCTCTGCGTTCTGAGAATGATGTTCTGGCCACGGAAGCGATGGGTCTGTGTCACCCCCGAAGCGGATAATCTGGTCCTGGCACGGGTCAGACACGCGCTTACGCACACTGGCTCCAGACCACCGGCCTAAAATCTGAGATGCGCCCCTCAAGCGGGACATCATTCACTGATGGCAGCGTGGCTAAACGGGCCGCGTCTTGTGTGGGTGTTTTGGCTTTGCCAGCCTAGCCTCGAAAAACAAGCCGCAATTTTCATTATTTGCTTTGCACCGGCAGCCCTGCAAGTCCAGCCGCAGCCATACTACTCCCGCAATCTCTTGCATGCGCGCTTTCGCACACACACACACACGCACACACACACAACTCTCTCCCACAGACACGCGCAAACACACGGAGACGCACGCGCGCACAGAAGCACACACACACACATACACGAACCAGGAAGAATAAAACACACACACACACACACGCACACAGACACAGACAAAGACACAGACAAACACACACACACACAGATACAACCATATACACACACACACGCAGACACAGAGATACGCACGCACACACACACACTGCTGATTTTTAGTGAGTTTAGAACGTCAATGGTGGTCTTCTTGTGCACGCCTGATCGGGATCCTGGGTCCATCATCCTTGAGAAACAAGTGAAATCAGTGGTCTAACATGCTTGTTGAGGCAAGGATCCCACCTGTTAACTACATACTGGAAATTTAACATCAAACATCTGAACTTGCACTTCGCTACCGGGTAAACACATGCCCATCCATGTTCACATAGTGGAGATGGAAAGTAAACAAATAGCCGAACAAACCACGTGTGTTGGGGTTCTTGGCTTAGCCCCAGCCATTCCAGATCTCTGCGACTCATCGACTGGGAGGAACAACAGCAATGAAGTAACAAAGAAGGTAAACCAACGGTGATTCCAAGCAGGTACGTGGAAATGGCGTCCCATCTCCATATCACAAGTAACATTGTGGTGTCTTCGTTGGATGC